>JADLZK010009314.1:600000-849573 GCA_015847255.1 Hyparrhenia diplandra | reverse complement strand
AAGAACTGAAACGCTCCTTCTTTGTTCGCACTCAAGTCGACGTTGAAGAAGCCCTCCCCTTCGCCACCAACTCATCCTTGACTTCGATGCCCATCTTCCTCAACAGCACAACCTGGGCCTGCACGGTGGCGTTAAGCCCCAGCGGCGTGGCGATAGTGCGCCGCTACGCCCATAGTGAGCTAGCGGGCTCCGGCATCCCGGAGCGGCCAGAACGCGGCCCTCTCAGGAGGGTGTCTCCAACGGCGCATGCAGACCGCCGCCTCTAAGTCCTCCTGTACCGGGCAAAAAACGATGGATACGGATGAAAAGTACATAAAAATCGATAATTCATAGATTATCATAATTGAGTATAGAGTATAAATTGTCTATTATAGCTATTATTTTAGAACATTAGTGAAGAAAATATTAAATATAAGATTCTAACCCGTGCTCACCTATTATAGCTATTATTTTATAACATTATTGAAGAAAATATTAAATATAAGATTCTAACCCATGCAAGAGCACGGGTTGATGAACTAGTTAGTACAATGAGAGATGGAATGATAGACCCCTCAACATGATGCCTAAAAGTTTGATTAGCAAGGCTATGAGCTGTATTATTTGAGTTCCTCGCAATCTTGAGAACCTGAACTTTTCTGCTGGATAAATTGTTGAGGAATATGTGAGTGAAGGGCTTGATACGACAATGTGGTGGAGAACCAAGATCACTGCTATTGAAGAAGTTAGCAAGTACCCTGCTTGGCTATCTATTAGGAAGGACGGCTGTGTACCATTCACGGATGGTAGAGGCTGAAACTTTTGTTCCCATATCTAAAAAAATCTATTAGGAAGGAGATCTCATTTATGTTGAGAGCTTTGATAACTGCAGCAGCTATAGCGAGGGCTGCAGCCTCGGCCATTAGCACCGGCGTGCTCTGAACTACCTGAGCTTTACTACAGAAAGGATCTGTAAGAATGCCTCATTTTCTAGTAGGTGCGGCTTTATCACCAGCAGCCCCTACAATTACAAATGGCCTCTATTTGTAGGGGCGGTTCCATATAGAACCGCTCCTAATACTAATTCGATTTGTAGGGGCGACTCTTGTCACCGCCTCACGATGGCATCACCGCCAAGGTATGCCAACCATATTATGAATCTAACCCACCCTTTAATGGCCCGGGTACGCAAATAGGTAAAGATTAATAGAAGGAATTGGACAACAAGACTGCCAAGGACGAGGACTTGCATCTGTGACTCCTCTCACCAGTCCACAGCACTCGTGAGACCAGCCATCTCTCTCTCTCTGTCTCTCTCTCTAAGAAAACACAATGATGCCAAGGGATGCCAGACATCTCGAGAGGTGATATAGATCCAGTACAACACCTGTACCCGCTAATCTGGCCGGCGCACTTATATTGGCACAACACAAGACTAGCGATGTACAGACGGCATTGTCATGTGCAGCCTCCACTCATATGCCAATGAAGCAGCTTCAATTCATTATATTTTCTGTGAGACTTGACCAAACTCTTGCCCCGCCTAAATGATCTACGCCACTAATAAGAGCAACTATAATAGTAAGCTATAAGCCGACTAAATGCTGACATGAAGGAGAGAAGTGATGAGAGAGAGAAGGGGCCATAAGTTTACAGCCGATTTGGGCACAAGATCAAAGAAACTCCGTGAAACAAATAAGTGGACCCTGTATTAATTATGATGAGCTAACTATTATATGAGTGAATATACAACAACTAGGCAGTAGGTCGGCTGTATTGTTAGCCTTGTTCTAATGGCGTAACTAAGGGGGATGGTAGCCACTAGCTTGTCTTGTCCAAACGCTAACCATGCACATTGTCTAGACTTTTGAGTGAATAATAACTACGGATGCGTCACGTTCATATTTCTGTCTTTTTCGAGTCAATTGATTTATTTGTTGGAGCAGCTGGCATTGTCGAGGCATAAGCAGAGCTGGCGTAACCGTATTCTGTTCTTGTACTGCTCCTTTTTCAAAAAAAAAAAATGGACACATCTCAAGCTTTACCTACCTCATTTTTAAGCATTGCTATAATTTTTTTTTTTGAAAAACCATTTTTAATATCAGCAGCAACAAGCTGCAACAAGGGTACAAAAGCTCAAGTTATAGATTGCAACACCAACTGGGGCCGGCAGTTGCATGTCTATCATTGGTACAATGAGAGATGGAATGATGAGACTCCTCGACATGATGCCTTTAGCGAGGCTAGCTATGAGCTGTAATATTTGAGTTCCCCGCAATCTTAAGAACCTGAACTTTTCTGCTGGATAAATCGTACTTGTGGAATCTTTGAGTAAAGGACTCAACACTACCCAAGATCACTACATCAGTGCCGGGCTCATATCATTGTCGATTTGTGGCTAGAACAGACAATGATGTATCACTACATATTTACTGCCAGTTAAACTGGCAGTGAATGTTCTCTTTGTAAGATGGTAAAAAAATGGAAACAAAAGGTATAATTTATTGTTGTTCACAGCAGCTGCTGCAATATGTTGGGCAATTTGGATAACTAGAAACGAAGTGGTTTTTGATAACTGTAGACCAAAAACTTTCTTGCAGGTAGTTTTCAGGGGAACACACTGGCTGCGACAGTGGGCAAATCTGTAGCACCATGAAGATTAGCGGATTCAGGTGACCCAAGCAGGACAGTACCTAGAGACATTAGCACTGCAATTCTTTAGTTCCAATGGATGGTTGTCTTCAATATACATTTGGTCATGTTTAGCTTGAACTATATTTTGTTTTGGTTCCACAATTTTGCGCATCTGTTTGCGTGTGTTGGTTGCAGATTTTATCTTGGCCGCTTGGCAAAACTTTGTAATATAATTGGCTTGATTCTATCTTTCGATAGATGGAGACAGATTTTTAATCCATTATCTAAAAAAAAACTGGCAGTGAATGTAGATCTTCATTACCAGCTTTTGAGGGCCCCGATCATTTTCTGATTTTGAAGCTAAGAACCAGTAATGAAAGGTTATCTGTACAGCCTGCAAAGGTGCTGCTAGCCCTAGAAGTGAATCGTAGTAGTGAATTAGAGAGTAAATTGCACCGCAGGTACCTAAACTATTGAGTGTTTCCCGGATAGGTACTCCAACTAAAAACGTAACTTCGGGTACTCGAACTATCTACCTCATGCACCAAAGGTACAAATCACGCCATGTGCACCAGGGAGCTGATGTGGCGAGCCCACTCAACCTACCAGCGTGTACATGCCATGGAAAATGACCCTTGTGCCCTTCACTCACCCCCTGTCCCGCCGGCACGTTATCGCCGCCCGGTCCCTGCTCGGCCGACAATCCCAGACAATGACGGCCTCGCGTATGATCGCAACACCAGCTCCGACGCCGTGATGCGGGAGTCCCTTAGTGAAAGCAGGTCCCGATAGACCCCAGCTCGGGCACTCGCTCCACTCCGCCATCGCCGGCGTGAGTGCCGGCGGGCCCGCACCTGCCCACCACAAAGAGGTCCTTCCCTAGCGCCTCCAACTCCCCTGATCTGCACCACCATCTCACCGGCGTTGAACACGCCGCGCTCCCTGTACTCCATGCCCGCCGGCCGGTGGCGATGACGCTGTTGGCCCGGTCCAAGAACTCCCGCGCCAGATCGCGTCGATGGCCTTGCACTCTTTGGCCGCGTCGAACTTCGGTGCACGTGAAGCTGCCGCCCATACGTGCGAACCAGGAAGCGGTGTGAGGTCCACGGCCGGGTTGTGCACCATGCGGACCGCCAGCGCGCCACCTCGCGATGCGTCGCGCCCGCCGGAAGAAGCCGCCGCCACGCGGCACCCGATGCGCCAAGACACCGCCCAGGCCACGTCGAGAGGGGTGCCCATGGTGTAGGGCGAAAGAGCTGGATGCTTTGTTTCAGCGGCTGAAGTCGCCAGGGTGGAACACGCCGCCCCGCGAACTCGAACAAGCGTAGCGTCTGCACCGCCACGGGGGATAGGTCCAACGACAACGCCACGTCCCAGCGGGGTGAGCAGCGCCGCACGCGTCGCGGAGCATGTGCACACGCAGCCGCGATGGAACTCTGGCGTCCGCCGCGGCCATGCAATGGTGCAGCACCACCGCAGGCGTGTTGGAGATCTTGGTTGTGTCGGTGCGCGAGCCCGCTCAAGGCGAAGAAGAGTGGCAGCATCGTGCCCACCACGAAGTCCTCCACCTTCGAGGATGGCGATGCCAACGGGGCCGTTGGGCACGGCGAGGCCACGGAGATTAGTCACCAAACATGGCGTCGTGCCCCGGCGTCGGCGACGAGCGGCGACTAGGACGCCGATGAGGACCCAACACTTGTGTGCCTCGGCGGCGCCGGCGCGCCAGCGGACAAGCATGCGGATGCCGGTAGCCGGGCGTTGGCGATGACCAATCCCGACACCATCGTCCGTAGGCAAGGAACCATGCCATAGAGAACGTGCGCGATCACCGTGGTGACGCTGAGCCCGGCCCACGCGAAGGTGTTGTTGATGAGCGACGCCGAGATGGAGAACTGGCCCACGTCGGTGTTTCTATTTGGCCTCTATGCAGGAGCGTTATGCGCATGCTTACATGCGGACAGAGTGCTAGCGCATAGTCACCGCCGCCGCGGTGGCGTCTGTACTGCAGCCGCCCCGGTCGCCGGCACGGATCTTCCCGAGCCATGGGCGGAGGTAGAAGCGATGACAAGCGGGTCGACATGGAACTCGATCAAAGGGCACAAGGGTCATTTTCCATGGCATGTACACACCGGGCGGGGTGAGTCGGCTCACCACGTCAGCTCCTGGTGCATGCGTGGCGTGATTTGTACCATTGGTGCATGAGGTAGATAGTTCGAGTATCTAGAAGTTACGTTTTTAGTTGGAGTACCTTTCTGGGAAACACTCAATAGTTTAGGTACTTGTGGTGCAATTTACTCTTCAATTAGAGGTTCCAACGGGAAGCAAACAGTATGTGTCTCACGGTTCATATGTTTACTTCTAGTGGTTCCACACGGTTCATTGTTTAAGTCTAGTGGTTGGCTAGATGCTTGTTTTTGCACGCGATTGTTTACGGATAGCTTGGCCACATGCTACATGTTGAGGCGACACGGTCTTGGGTTTCATAATTCAAAAGTCCTTGATTGGTACCATTGTTGTCTTTGGTCATTCTTTCGTCGGACTGAGCGAGCTAGACCATTATTGTTTTCCATGTATAATTTCAATATATAAAGTTTACTTTGAAGCACGATTGTTGGATCGGCCTGGACCAAGGAGCGCAAAGCACAAAGGCTGAATATTCTTATAGGAGTACAACTGGCATTCACGCGTACACGACGACACAAAATAGAGCCAATATTCGATCCTCCTAATGCAACTCCCCTTCATGTAAATTATACATGTAAATTAGTACAACTGGCACCTAATCGCGCAAACCAAATGTTCCACCACCCACCTTCTACGGTGGAGGAATGTGCATGTGCTGGTGCGTTTCCATGCATTTTCCTCCGCGTTCTGGCGTGTCCGGTCGTCTAGTGGTCCTCTTCAAAATCTTTGCAATGCACACATTCACCCCCTCTCAATACGGACACAGTATCCCTACCTCTAGGAGCATCTCCAAGGGCTAAGTAGTCAATTCATCGAGACTGACGAAGTTAGCACAGATGACAACTGGCAATTAACGTATGACGACACGAAACAGTACCAATATAGGAGGAGTACTGATTGTTTGATCCTCCGGAGGCACACCTAATTGCGCAAAGAAAATGTTCCGCCCACCACCATTTACGATGCAGATCAATGTGCATGCATTGTCGGGTGCGTTTCCCAGGAATTTCCTCAGCGTTTCCAGTGATTCCGTCGTCCTATACTTCATCGTGTATTGTAGCAACAGTTGGATACTGCCTAGTGCTTAGCTGGTAGGTGAAGAACGGCTGCAACAATGAGTGTGTGCTCCGAATAGGAGAGAAAAGATGGGGAGAGGATGACAACTTTTCTACCATAGTCTATCCCTGCAAACTTCATACAAAAATTGGCGGTGAAAGTCAAGTCCACACATTTTTGGTTTGTGGCTAGAAGCGACAATGATATATCACTGCAAACTTACTGCCTGTTCTAGTTATGAACCTACCTACACTGAAAGTAGACCTTCATTGCTAATTTTTATGACCTCTAATCATGCATTTTCCGACTTTAAGCTAAGAACTAGCCGTGAAAAGTTCGGTCAAAAAAAAAAAAAAGAACTAACCGTGAAAAGTTATCCCTGTTGGTTCACTAGCAACTAGGGCAGTGATGCACTACTACCAAAAGACCACTAAGAGCATGCCTGCCTTTTTGATTAGGGCGGCTCATACTTTGAGCAGCCCCTAATGTATGCTTAAAATTCTGGCCGTTGACAAACCGTCCCTATCGACGACACACATTAGGGGCGGCTCGTGTACCAGCCGCCCCTATCAATTATCGTGGCGGTTCAATCACCAGCCGCCCCTCTTCGCGTGATCCACAATAGGAGCGGCTCTATATTGAGCCGCCCATACAGTGGGTTGCCGAATTTTAAAATGAGGCACTAAAAATTAAAATTTCGTAAACGACCTCGGATGGAAAAACTTCCTAAATATTAAATGTAGATCTCGAAAAGTTATGAAACTTTGTAGTTGACCACTTTTAGTTCGAAATCATCTAGTCATGCAAAAGCTGTGTTCAAATGTCTCAAATTTAAAATTCAAATTTAAGTAACGACCTCGGACGGAAAAACTTCCTAAATATGAAATGTAGATCTCGAAAAGTTATGAAACTTTGTAGTTGACCACTTTTTAGTTCGAAATCATCTAGTCATGCAAAAGTCGTGTTCAAATGTCTCAAATTTGAAATTCAAATTTAAGAACGACCTCGGACGGAAAAAACTTCCTAAATATGAAATGTAGATCTTGAAAAGTTACGAAACTTTGTAGTTGACCACTTTTAGTTCGAATCCATTTAGGGCCTCAAATAGTCAATTTACACTCGGTTTTGTATAATATTTGAGGACGCGGAATTAGATATGGATACATACAAGTGTGTAGCGTAGTGGAGGGAGGGTCACGCGCGAGCTCGAGGTCGTGGGTTCGAATCTTAGGGGCGGCTCAAACAGGAGCCGTCCCTGATGTGTTCACATTAGGGGCGGCTCCTGTCAACCGCCCCTAATGTGGAACCACATTACACATTAGGGGTGTTTTATTAGGGGCGGCTGGAGGAGCCACCCCCTAATGAGCATCTTTAGCCGCTCCTAATGTGGTTGTTTGTAGTAGTGATGGGCCGACGCGGAAACCAAATCTATAGTAGTGAATTGTTGGAGGTTCCAATGAATGGAGCCATAATATGTGCCACAGGGTTGGTTTTTCTAATATATTCTAGTGGTTCCACACGGTTCAATATTATTTACAGATAGCTCTGCCACATGCTTGCACATGGTGGGGAAACATGTGTTTTGGGTTTCATAATTGAAAATAGTTTACTTTGTACCATTGTTTGTCTTTGGTCATTTTCTTTCGTTGGACTGACAGAGCTAGACCATGATTGGTCCTTGTTTTTTTCATGTATAACTTCCAATTTATAAAGCTTATACTTTGGTGCACGATTGTTAGATCCGCCTGGACCAATGAGCGCAAAACCCAACGTCTGAATATTCTGGTACGACTGTCACTCACCCAACGGCTGAATATTCTGGTACGACTGCTAGCTACTTCTTCGGTCCTCCCAATGCAGCTGTTGAGGCACCTAATGGGTTCACCTTATGCTATACTCCCTCCGTCTCAAAATAAGCGACGTTTTGGGTTTTCCTGTCACAAGTTTGAATCGATTTGTATAAATACGTATAATATTTATATTTCTAAATAAATTTCTTAAAAAACTAGACTTTAAAATCTTTCCGATGATACTAATTACTTAACATAAAATATGTATATATTTTAATATATAATTGCCGCAGATGTTTCTCGGGGAAGCAAAAACGTCATTTATTTTGGGACGGAGGGAGTATGCAGTACGGATGGTTCAAAATTTCGGTGAAATTTGGGCGAATGTAATTTCGTTGGTGGCCAAAAGAAAACTCCAAAATTTTGTAATACACTAATACACGTGTTATATAAATTTAAGCTTATATATTTCTATTGTTTATATTATACATTCTTCTATTCAATAGTTGTGTAGTCATAAATCATAATAATATTTCTTTAGATATAAACTTTTTAAGACAAAACACACTTCATGTGTTAATCTCTAAAACAAAGTTTGGCAAAATTTCAATCCAGATTTCACGAATTTTGGTAATTTCGGTGGTGGCCAAAATTTTTGTGTTAACGAAATTAAAAAGCTGCCAGTATATATGTGCATGCTTGGTGCGTTTCCATGCATTTTCCTCCACATAGAATATAGGACCTTTTGCCGTTGATAATTAATTATAATTATATAAGTTCGTCGTGGATCCAGATTAGGACGACATACCCATGGCGAAGCCAAGCCCACCAACTATGCAGCCCAAGTCGACAATTTAGGACCTTGATGATGGGTGCTACTTCAGTTGCGTATGAGAGGCGCGGCTGGTGAGTCGAATCGCTATGGATAAATAATTAAAACAATTTAGTTCATATGATTTCCATAAGGACACAACTTTTTAAAAGGACTTTATAACTCGGCTTTTCATAAGTCATAATGTGAGAACCATTTAACTGGGTTGCCATCTTACAATTCAAGGTTTGATCATAAAGGCTAAGAAAAGCCAACAAAAATCAAACAGGGTTCACTGATTAGAACTAAAATTCTATTACAGCCGTAGATATCAGCATCCTTGGGGAAAAAAATCCTGAGCCAATGCATAATCTTCTCCTTTACTTCCTCAGTCCACCATCTGTCCTTCTCCTTAATGTCTCTAGCCAATTTATATAAATCTTTGAAATCAACACATAAAGGTACCTCCATAATCCAACAATCCTGCCAAAAATGACATGTTTTACCATTCGCCACTTTGAACACAGCTCCTATTTAAAAAGATGTTTTACCTTATGGAACCCTTGCCGAATTGGGAGCTGCCTTTTGGATTAGATGTAAAAAACCTTTCTCTCCCATATATTTAGCCTTAACCATTCTAAACCATAAACAAATTAGGTTGCAGATGTATTTTCCAAATCCATTTGACTAAAAGAGTTTCATTCAAAATCCTGGTATTGATCACCCCAAGACCCAGCCCCCCAGTCTTTGGGTCTGCATACCATATCAAATTTTACCATATGATATCTAATCCTATCTTTAGCTCCTTGCCAAAGAAACTTAGCTCTCACTTCATCCATGCTTCGATGGACTCCCTCCTGTAAACTTTAGAAACCCATACAGTAGAGAGGTACAGAGTTAGTTAGGATCTGTCTACCCCTAGAAGAGATGTGTTTTCCCTTCCATGGGTCTAATCTTTTCTTTATTTTTACTATCAAAGGTGAGAAAATGTTAGCATTTTAGTGTCTGTCACTAATTGAAATCCCCAAGTATGTCAATGGTAGGACACCCAGCACACTATTCAACATATTAGCTTTCATGAGTCTCTTTGTGTGGTACTGCAAAAACAAACACTTCACTTTTGTGGAAATTTATCTTTAGACCAAAAAAGCCATTCAAAACAATATAACATCAATTTAAGGTTTCTCATAGAATTATTTGATCCATCAATCACTACTACATAACGCTTCAATAGGGGCGGCTCAAAAGCCACATTAGGGGCGGTTTTCGTAACCGTCCCTAATCTCCCGTTCCTACAGTGGTTTTATAGTAGGGGCGGTTGGTGATGCAACCGCCCTATTGTATGAGCCGCCGCTATAGTAAACTGTATGAAATCGCGTTTTCAAAATTCAAAAAAAAAAAATGCCAAAACATTTTTATTAAACGGGGGAAGGACCCCATTGCGCTGCATTAGGGGCGGCTGGTGATTGAACCGCCCCTAATAATAATAGGGGCGGCTCGTAACACCAGCCGCCCTTAATGTAATCATTATAGGGGCGGCTCGTATGGTGTCCACAGTAGGGGCGGCTCGTTTCACATTAGGGGGCGGCTCGAAAAATGAACCGCCCCTAATGTAAACGCCTGGCGTTCTCTTAGTAACCTTTTGTAGTAGTGAATCATGATGATGGTATCATCTACACACTAGATGTTCAACTACTCCTTCGATGTGACCCATAGCCACATTCTTTAAAAGAAAAACTTAATAATTCATTTATTTTTTAAGAGTTCAAGGGCCCTGACACCCTGGCCTTTCAATAACAATCAAAAGACCACATCCGTTACAGCACAGTTCAATGTATCAAACACTCGGTTCCATCCGGCAGGCAGCAGCAGAAGCAGAGCTAGAAAACTCCAAGCAAATTAAAAGCGAACCCAACTAAAGTCTGATAAAAGACGCAACAAACCTTGACTAGAAAAACTATGAAACCTATTATACGTTCAAGAAATCTTCATTCAGCACCCTCCACCATGGTCAAGAAATCTTCATTCAGCACGATTGGTCATTGTTTTATTTATTCATGTATAATTCTATCAATATAAAGTTCGCTTTGAAGCACGATTGGATGTGCCTGGACCAATGGGAACAAAACCGAAAGGCTGAATACTCGACGAACTTAACTGGCTGTCAGTTATGTGTGCCCAGTGTATTATCTAAAAAAAAAAAGTGTGCTCAGTGTAGTATAGCATGTTTTATTTTTATTTTTGTTGAGTGAAACGACGTAGGAGGTAGAAACCACCCCCACCTGATATATTGCAAGCCACAGATTCGGGCAAGGCCGGTAGGTGGCGGAGCGCAAAGGCCCTGGTGCTAGTTCAACTGACTAGACCAGCACCGGTTACATCAACGGAGAGGGGGAAGAGATTAAATAGGTAAATGGGTACACCAAAAAGAAGAAAAATGACTGTTGTTCTTGGGGAGGCGACATCTCCATTGCTTGGCTGTTTCCTGCAAGCTGCTATCAAGCGGGAGACATGCCTCTGAATACGACACCATGCCTAGTATAAGTTGGGGGATCTATTGGACGGCTTTAATTAGTGACATTAGGATTGACTGGGAGCTTGACCTGAGCCCTGCAGCTGCTCCTAGTATAAAGCATTGTTGCTAGCTACGTTTGTCGCTCAAAGACATTGTCCTCGTTCCTCAAGCCATCAATGGCGCAGCTGCCGCCACAGCCGCAGCCGCCGCTGGATTCTATTTCTAGTGTAGGTGTAGAGGATTGGGAGTATCGATTGAGAAAGTTGCGAAAGTATCTGCTGCTGCTGGCTTCGCTTGCGGCGACAGTAACCTATGCCGCTGGGCTTGATCCGCCCGGCGGATCCTGGGTGGAGAATGACCCTGAGAAGATGGCCGTTGCAGGGAACTCCATTCTTCGAGCAACCCACCACAACCGGTACCTCGCTTTCTACTACTCCAACGCCACCGCCTTCGCTGCATCACTCGTCGTCATCCTCCTCCTCCTAGTTTTGCCCGACAAGAAGGACAGGCAGCTGGATACTATCCACCTTGGCGCCAGGCCGCTAGACTTGCAAACTACCCACCTCCGCGTCCTGCGGATAGTCATGGTGCTGGACCTGCTCGCCCTCATGGTGGCCTACACTGCCGGCAGCTGCCGGGACAAGGTCACCACAATCTATACCGCGGCGCTGGTGGCAGCTCTGTCCTCCTACGTCGGCATCCACAACCTCTCTGTAATGGGCTCGCCCGCCAGCAGCTCTCCCGACCAGAATCACCAGACCCAAGCTCTTCGTCCACCTCTCCCGCCGGCAGCTCTCCCTTCGCCGATTTCGACCAACAACAACCTCGAGCAGTTTCGGAAGGTTTTGATGCTGCTCGCTATCTTTGCAGCGACCACATCACCTACAACGCCGGGCTCAACCCTCCAGGTGGCTTTTGGGAGTACGCCAATGGCCTGCACCGGCCCGGTGAAGTGATTCTCAAGCACAAGCACGGCGGCCGCTTCACCGTCTTCTTCTTCTGTAACACCGCCGCATTCATTGCGTCGCTGTTCACTGTCGTGCTACTCCTCAACAAGAAGCTGACGGCCAGTGTGAAACCACGACTCATAGCTCTCTATGGGTTCGTGCTAGTAACAAGGTTCTGGGATTCGACCGAAAGAATCCGAATTTCGGTGAAATTCGTCCATTTCGGTGAGCTCGAAACGAAATATATGCATCATATTCCAAAAAATTCACCGAATTGAGTCCGAATTTCATCCGAATTTTCCCGAATTTCGTCCATTTCGGTTGGGACCGAATTTTTTTCCAAAACGGATCCCAAAACCTTGGCTAGTAACACTGGTAACACTTGTGGCGGCGCCGCCGGGAGCTGCAGGAACACTGCCACCACTACCTATACTGTCGCTGGTTGCCACGGTGCTCCTATCCATCTTCCTCGCGGCGGTAGCCGGATGCACCGGAAAGCGGTTCATGGAGTGGCTGAGGGAGGATTTAGCCGGCTGAGCATCAACGTGTAACTGATAACAGTATATACAATTTATTTACTTTCCGATTATATATGTGAATTATTGTTTTATTGCTGGCCATAAGTAAATAAATTATTGTATGGCTAATTTGAGTTTATTCTAATGGGATGTACTAATTTAAAAGATTATTCTAACTCCTAACAAGTGATTTAATATAACATCATGGAACGAATCTCCAAAAGGCATATATATTATATATATATGATATTATGGTAAATACTACCATGAGTCATAGTAACACAACATATATTGTAAATATGCATTATCTTTTGTGGTAACTTCATATAAACATTATCATAGATCTCGCCATTCAATAATTTATTTTGTGGTCACCTCGATTTACGATAAAGTTTGTACACTTTGGAATACTGAATACACATTTATAATACATCTGTTACAATATAAGAGCGTCTCCAAAGGTGACCAAATAGCTAGCAAGTAGGAATTCTATTGGCTGTGAGGAACAATTTGCAAATAGCTAGATAGATGAAGTATAAAAATAATAAAAAAGTAACACTTTCATTGGCTATCATAGAGAGAGACCAAATAGCTAGCGACTAATAAATACCCAATCTAGGTCGATCTCCTAGAAAAATCTCTCTCACATAACTCTCAACTGTTGTATTTATTCTTTCTTATTTTATGTCTCGTCTAGCTATAGCTATTTACAAATTGTAATCGATAGCCAATATAAATCCTCCTAGTTAGCGATTTGATAACCATTGGAGATGCCCTAACTCAAGATGATATTTACCATATTATCCTAAATCATATAGGAGAGAGTTATACTAATAAATCTTTAAAATTACTCCTAGTATAGTCATTATCATAACTCAAAAAAACTGCATACGTAGATTAAGTTAGACAATAGTATATAGCCAGACGGCCAGATAACTACAGAACGTGCATATATACATACGCACATATATATGAATAAATGTAGATATAATAATTACTGTTGTATTTACAAATTACTGTAACTCTCTTTTAAGTTGTTTATTAATTACTATTTATAATTGAGACATATAATGCAATAATAACGACTCTTCATCAACTACGAATTCATGCAGGGGTGAACCGGATGAGTCACTAAAGGAAAAGAAGTCTCTTGTTCTACTGCTAGGCACCCTGGCCGCAAGTGTCACGTACCAAGCTGGGCTGAACCCGCCCGGGGGCGTCTGGCTGCAAAACAGCTCCGGCTCCCATGGGCACAACGCTGGCGACCCAATACTTTTAAACACCGATGAGAAGCGATACAGCATCTTCTTCTACTGCAACTCGGCTGCTTTCGTGGCATCCATAGTTGTCATATTGATGGTCCAGATTAAAGCCTTACTGAAACGAAACGCACTGCATGCAACCATGATCATCGACTTGTTCGGGCTTATGGGCGCATACATTGCAGGTAGCACCCGAACCTTGAGAGCCTCTGTCCATCTCATTATCTTGGCTGCTGCTTTCCTTGTCTATGTCATCGGGATCTATCTCCATGTCATGATGAAATTTATTCCTGATCCTAACCCCAATGCTCCTGATGAAGAAAGAACAAGTTTAAAGAAGCGGCGCAAGCGGCTGCTGCTGTTTGCAATTCTGATGGCCTCTATCACCTACCAGGCCGGGCTAAGCCCGCCAGGTGGTTTCTGGCGGGGAGAGCAGGAACACTCTGTCGTCGGCTCCCCAATCCTTGAAGAGATGTACCCTCGCCGATACCAAGCCTTCTTCTACTGCAACGCGATTAGCTTCATGGCATCCATCGCGCTCATCATCTTGCTCCAGCACAACAAGACGTACCAGCCGGCGGGCATCCGATTCTACGGTCTGTACGCGTGCATGCTGGTGGGGATGCTGGTCTTGATGGGTGCCTACGCTGCAGGGAGTGCCCGAAGGCTGAGGACGTCCATCTACGTCTTGGTGCTGGTCGGAGCTGTCAGCGTCTTCATACTACTGCTGTTGGCTTTGTTTCTGCTTATGCGACGACAGCAGGACCAGCAGCAAGGCGACCGGGTGCCGGTGTCAAACGCCAATGGCGGCGGCACAGCTCAGAACAACCACAACCGCAACCGCAACCACAACCACAACGACGACCACCGCAGCCGGCGAAAGCACGTGATGCTGCTCGCAATGCTTGCCGCGAGTGTCACATACCAGGAGGGCCTAGACCCGCCAGGTGGTGTGTGGCCTGATGGGTACGCCGCTGGCAGCCCCGTGCTGCATGACAGCAACCTGCGCCGGTACCATGTCTTCTTCTACAGCAACTCCAGCTCCTTGGTGGCTTCCATCGTTATCATCATCCTCTTGCTGCAAAGTGGACTGCCGTATATGCAAAGTGATGAACCGCAGCAGAACATCCTTATGGCGACCAACATAGTTGTCGCACTGGACTTGATTGGGCTACTGGTGGCCTATGCCGCTGGTAGCAGCCGAACAGTGGAAACGTCCTTGTATATCATTGTGCTGGTCGTCGCAGTGCTGAGCTACATTCTGGTCCACGTCAGGCTGCGTGATGCCGTCGTCCTCGTCCCTGAACCTGGAGAGGGGACAAGCAACACACAAGGCGTCAGCGGTAACATCAATGGAGCAGATGCACCTCCTCTACAAACAGCAGTTTGATGATGATGAGCCCAAGCAACTCTCTGCATCTACCTTTCCACTCGGTTCATCATCTCGGTCCATATATACATATTAATTATGAGTTATATATTGTGAGTGTGATTTCCCTTAACTTTGTCCATCCATTTTGTATGTGAGTGTGTGAGCTTTCTTTTCTTTCCGGGATGTTATATATACTAGCTACTGGGGTTTATCTTGAAGCGTTTGTATTTGTTAGTTCATCCGGCTTTGGATACTTATGCATATGCTTATTTCTACTTGTTCGTACATGTACTTTGAGAACTTGGCTGTACTACGTTCCTAAGGCCCATTTTGTATATCAAATAGGAGACACTACACAGCTATTTTGGTGCTAGATGTTAGTTTGTGTTTGGAATTAACAAGAACTCCTCAGTCAGCTAGGTCGAATGTTTTAAAATTAGGAGGAACTAATAATTCAAATGACCACATAAGATGCGGCTCAGATATATATATGATAAAACAATTAATATATTAGTTGGCTAGGAACCAGCTCCAGATTAATTTTGGAGGGTACAATAATAGTACTTTGATATACATTTGCAGCTCCTTCGTTCAATCTATTACATCCATCTAAAAGGTCTCATCTACAGTATTTCTATATGCATTATGACATATACCATTATCTTTTGTTTTTTTTTTGAGAAACTACATAGTACAACGCCGACTTCAATGCACGCACAGTCACCCCTAGCTATAAATACACCTACGCAAACATTACCGCTATGAGTACTTCGTTCGAAGGAATGAGCCAGAAAATCTCAAGGTTCACAAAGTCACCATGGGCGCTCGCTGTCGACGAGGATGGTTGTCTACCCCTGAAAGCAAAGCTTCATTAAATCCTAATGTGAGCACCCGTGTAAAGCCGAAGAATTGAACCCTAATGAGCAAGTTCCAACACAAAAAAAAAACTCAACCAATTGGTCTATATATGATTAGTTTACAACATATTCCGTTATTAATAATATATGTATCTTTTAATCCGCGTCGATGTCCCAATGGGATTTATAAAGCAACTCCAAGTTGATTGTGCATATATAGTAGTGTTATTACGTTAGAACCGGCATGGATGTTCAAATTGATTGTTTCATGTTAGAGTACATATATTCCATGCAATTCTTGTTTAGTAAGGCCTCAGAGGCCGACTCAACGAGCCTACTAACTAGCCAATTGCTAACTAATCGATGAAGTACACGACGACGTTGGGACGCACTAGAGCACGGAGGAAAGTGCAGGGAAACGCACCATGCACATTCCTTTGCAACGTGATGAAGGATAGGACACTGGGAAGGACAGTACACTGGTGTATGATAGGACACTAAGACGCTGGGACGCGCTGGCGCGCCGGAAACTAACCACTGATCCAATCCAGCTGCTATCTGGTGAAGGATATGACACTCTGGGCCGTTCACACATTGCATGCAGTGAAGAGTCCCTCGGGAGATGGGAGAGGGAGGTTCAAACTATGGTTCCATGAACTGTCGTGCAATGAATGCCAGTTGTGCAAGAATATTCACCGTTAGCTTTTTGTGCGCATTGGTCCATGCAGATCCACCTATCGTGTTTAAAGTGAACTTTATTTGGAATCAGGAAAAAAATTATAGACTGACCGCGTTGTCTCTCTCTTAGTCTGAACGACAGAAAAAGGCCAAAGACCAATAGTGGTCTGAACTGAACTTTTTTGAGATTTTGAAACCTAGGACGACATACAAACGCCGGCCCACCACCATGTGCCAGCATGTGTTAAAGCCATTCATTTTTTTTCGAGACCGCGCCGTTGCGTGTATTTCATTAAGCAGAATAAAGTTTAAAATACAAGAAGCAACGGTAACCAAACAGTTACGAAGCGAAACCTATCCACTACGGATACATCATGTGGGATTACATGGTGACCAATTTTGCGACAAACTAGACAGTTACTGAAGCCATTCATAAACAATAGGGCGCAAAAACAAGCATTTGGGGTTCGTAGTCTTTCACTTGGCACAGGTGTTCATATTTTTTAATTTATTTATATCCGGATTTTCTAGCACGTACTATGCTTTAAGTGGTAGGCGATGTCTCCGTCGATAGCGAGGCGTCGAGTGGTGACTCTGTAAACTTTAAGATTTTTTAGCCCAGTCCTTTGAAAATGCTCGTATGGGTAGGGATTGCGTGCGTGTGTTTATAGGCGTGAGTATGTGTGCGTGTTGTGGGGGTCTACGTTGTGATGTGTGATTCAGAAAAAAGCAATGATGATGAACCACAAGAATAATTAAGCTGCCAAAGTGTTATACATGCACTTTGTGATGGCATAAAATTGCCAGACTCAATATTTTTGAACGGAGGCAGCTAAAACAGACAACAAGCTAGCTGGCTATATCTCTACTCTCTACAACATAAAAAGAACGAAAGTAAGACTTTCTAATGATGCGATAATCTTTGGTTTGTCCGCCTACCCTCCCTCATGCGACCCCCCTCCCGCTCCAAATCCCCTAATCCGTGCGATCCAACTCACCCCGCGCATGTAGTGAAATTGGAAAAGAAATTAATGCCAGGAATAGGAAAAGGAAATCACGCTCATGCATGCGCATCTCATGCAATCAAAACAACCCTGCCATGCACGTACATAAGGAAAGCCCAATCACGGCAAGATTGGAAGGAGAGGCCCCGTGCCACAAATTTGTAAACCGAAGTCAATCAAGGCACCACAATATCCTGCGTACTCCCCTGCCCGTCAGTCGTGCCGCCGCCTCGACGTTGTCAGTCGTTCACCCAAGTCGGAGTCCTCGGCTGCAGCGCCTCCGCCTCGCCGATGTGCCGCCGCCTCCGCGGCCTGCAGCATCGTCCCTCCGTGCGCCCGCCACCGCACTGCGTATTCATCTCCACACGAGGCTCCAACCGTTGCCGTGACGAGCCTTAGCCTCGTCTCCGCCCTAGGTATGCCCATCTCTTCTCTGTTCTCCCACTTGTGCCATGCCGAGGACCCAAATTGGATTTCGGTGCCAAAGCTATTGGATTTTGCCCCTGGAGTTGTTCTTGGTTTGTTGGTTTGCTCGGTAGAGGGTTACGGAAGAACTTTGCATTTTTTTTTGAATTGGTACTTGGATTTGGGAATCCACCAGAAGCAATTGGAAAGTTTTGTAAATGTACTACCAGATATGTAACGAATATTGCTATAAACTCAATAATAGCAAAATTGCTACCCATCATTGAATGGTATTATAGATCAGGGACCATTTAGGACAGAAAAAAAAATAAGCATATTTAATCAATCATTCGATCCAAGAGTTTATCTAAAGATATTTTAAACCATTCTTCAAAAAAAAATATTTTGAATCTATTTGTTCTTCTAAATCAAAAGTACACAGTGGATTTAGGTTTACTCAAGCTATTTTCTATAAACCCTTTGACTGTAAATGAGGTATGATATTTTTGATAATACTGCCCTTGCTGCTACGTGGGATGATTACAGGCATTAAATTAGGTTTACTCAAGTTTATGGAATGATTATATATAGTTACTTAATGCTCAACTAATTCCAGTCAGTAGTTTCAATTGCATGCTCTTTATTTGATAATCTAAAAATCATGTATTAGTAGTTAAGTGTGCGAAGAAACAGTTTAGGATTTTTAATGCAGTATGCCTATTAGCTTAACTTCTTTTCGTGTATGGAATGATCTTTTGTACCGCTGAATTAACTAATACATTTAGCAATTTAATCACACACACACACGTTATGAGCTTGGTCACTTTTTATTTTTCTTGATCAGTGCATTGAAACTTCATTGATTATCTGTTCATTGTCTGACAGGTGCATCTTCTAGACTACTGGCTCTTGTTAAATCATGGTAAACCGCCGGGACCATAGGTGGATGCTGATATTTGAAATGTTAGATAAACACTGATAACTTTAGCTAGCCTAGGTAAGAAGGATTGTATTTTAATATGCTGTTTTTTTTTTTTTTTTTTTTTTTTTGCAGATAACTAACCTACATCTTACATATGCTGTTTTGTTCTGCATCTTGCGTGTGTTTTAATTTTGTGGTGCTGCTTAGGTGCACGTCAATCATTATTCAGATTGCATTTGGAATTGGAAGTCTGACGGTGTTGCACTTTGACATGATATGCTGCTGATGCCGGAGGTTATATTGATTGAATGATTTTTCCTGCAAGTTTTTTTTTTTTTACATTGGTTGGTTCTCCATTTTTTTACCTACAGTCATTTGTCCATTTATGCAGCGTCCATGGATGCGGTGGCGGGTGGCCATTTATGCAGCGTCCATGGATGCGGCAGCTTCTTGCTCTTTTTTTTTTTTTTTTTTTCAATGGAGAGGCGCAAAGGATTCCAACGGCTACTGATAGTCCGTATGGAGTTCCACCATAGTTAGGAAATTGGTGATAAGACTTAACTAAAATCACTAATTTTATCTGCCTGCAGTTTGCTAGATTAACTGCAATAATTCCACCTACAAATAAGGAATTGTTTTCTGGGATAATTGTTTACAAGACTGAGATGTAGAAGCTAGCTAGCAGACCATCTGTTGGTCTTGATCTCGAATTGGTATGCACACGATATTCTTCAATGGAAAGGCAGGAGCTTTACCATTCAGTCATCATTCCCTGGGTATCCTGCTGACATTATTGGATGATGGGCTATAATCCTTTTTGGTGGAAGGACATTTTAAAATTGCATAAGGATTTTGCCACTTTGGCTACTTGCTCTGCCAGGTCTGGAGATTCTGCTCTTTTTTGGCATGACAACTGGAATGGTTTAGGAGTAATTTCATTAAGATTCCTGAGGTTGTTTTCCTTTGCTAAGAAAAAAAGAAATGCTCTATCAGATCTTTCATGGAAAAGATGAGGAAGTGATGTTCTTTCTACCTCTGTCAGTTCATGCAACTTCTGAATTCAATGATCTTCAAAATCTCCTGCTTTCTTTTGACTGGGATCCAGATTTCAGAGACTCTTGGCAGTACTCCTGGCAAAACTCCTTGGTTTTACTCTTCTAAAAAGGCCTATAAAAAGTTTCAAGGTGTCATCCCAGTGTCTCCTTTATTTAAATGGCTTTGGACAGGGGATAATCTTGGAAAACATAAGTTCTTTTTTTTTCTTCTTTTAAAAGACAGGCTTAATACAAGAAATCTTCTTAGAAGGAAAAACATGAGCCTCCCCGTTACTCCTGTGCAATTTGTAACCTCAACTCTGAAGAAACTATCATGCATCTTTTCTTTGAATGTCCTTTCAGTCAAAGTTATTGGAATTTGATTGGTATATCCTGGGATCTTAACCTATCTCCCCTGGACATGATTCTCCAAGCAAGAAATAACTTTGGATCCTGCATCTTCATAGAAATAATTATTACAGCTTGTTGGGCAATATGGTCTTGCAGGAATGGGATTATTTTTGATAATGTGGCCTGCTCTATCCAGGGTGGAAAAGAGTTCTTCTTGAAGACCTTGGTTTGATTGTTATCAAATCCAAGCCTAGCCGTGCTGGCCTGTTAAAATTTTGGTTAGAGAATATCGGTTAGTTGTTTTCTCCATTTTTTCTTTGAGCTCTGAGCTTTTTTGTTTGCACCACTTGTGCACTTTTGTTTGTACTCCTTATTTTTTTTTAAATAAAAAAAAGAAAAGAAGAGGTGGGGGGAGCCCTTCAAAAAAAATATTTGTTGATATTCCTAGGTACTTCTAAATGGTTTATCGACTTTACATGGAGGTGTCATGTGTACAATACATGAATGTAAAATCATATGTACATGTTATATTCTCGGTCTGTATATGTGGCTTCATTGTTGACTTTTTCTCAAATTTGATTATTTGGTAAAGATTGCCCATGACAACTTGTTTACTTTCACAAAATAGAGTTTACAAACCCGCGAAATCCATGATTGATTGCATTACTTTCATAAAACTTGTTTGGATTAAATATCACTTTAATATCATTGTTAAATTTCAGAGTATTGCTATTTTATCATGCGATCTGTGTTTTTTATATAAAATTTAATTACCCCGTAGCAACGCACGGGTATTTAACTAGTATAAATTAAATATAGAAGATGAACATAAAACCATCTGCATAAGTACATATATTGCTCTAGTCTCTTTTTACCTTCGAAAGAAAGCAACAACATGCCATTTATATACAAGGATGGGGTCCTCTGCCACCATGCATATTCACCGTTACGTATTACCCCACGGCGCATTGCATCTTACCTACTGTCGCCGCATGCGAGGCCAGCAGCAGCAGCAGCATGTGTCAAGGTGCCTCGGGACGAAACTGCAGGGAGGAACGCACCATGCACATTCCTGCATCGTGAAAGATATATAACGTGCCTCGAGAGTTAAGTTGGGAGGATAGTTCAAAACTACAGGATGGTTGCAGGCCGTCGTGAGTGCCAGTTGTGCAAGAATATTCAGCCGTGTTGGGTTTTGCGCGAGTTATATATTGGTCCACGCGATTCCAACAATCGTGGTCCAAAGTGAACTTTATGTAGAAAACAAAACAAAGACCAACCATGGTCTCTCCGTCTGACCCAAAGAAAAAAGGCCAAAGACCGACCTAGTAGTATGTGAGCTTGTTTCAGATTACTATGCCAAAGACGTACACGCCTGAAGAATTCCTGGCGAAAATATCAAGATGTGTTCATGTTCAGGAATGCAACAGGAGGACCGATGGTGAGAGTTCCTGATGAAGTGAAGGAAAAAGCTAAACGAACCGATGAATGATGGTCCTGACAACCAAGCAATGAAGTGGTTTCGCCTGGAGAACAAGTATCTGGTGGAGTAATCGGTCTTAGTTGTAGTTGCTTTATTTCGCTTAGTTGAAGAACTCTGTTTGATGCTAGCCTGTATGCTAGTCACTACCGGATTTCTGCATCGTTCCGTAGGGAAATTCTTTCCCGTAAGCTAAGAGGAAAAATCACGGAAATAACAAGATATCCCCGTGAGCCTCAAGGAAACATCACGGGAAAGAAAATACCCACGGATATCTAATTTCCGTGATGGACAGCTCACGGGGAAATCTCCCACGCCTTTCCCGTGACATGGGGGCTCACGGGAAAGGGAACCACGTCAGCCCAGCCCGCTCCATCCCTCCTCCACCCTTTCCGTGAGGCCTCCGTCTAGCCGACGGGAAAGACTTTTCCGTGAGCCGCGCTTTCCCGTGGGCTGCGGTAGGCCTCGTGAGGGCCCCATTTCATTGCGCGGTGCCACCCCCCTCCACGGGAAAGACGCTCACGGGAAATTTTTTTTTTTTTGGATTTTTTTATCTCTAAACTTTTTCTACACTTGTTGCACATCATATGGCACTCAATATTAAAGTTTGGTGAATTATTATCTCTAAACTTTTTCTACACTTTCTCTTTTATGGGAATTTATGAAATAAGGCCAAATTTGAACTACAAGTGTTTCAATTTTTTTGAAAACAATTAGTAGAAAATTTATATTCCTCATACTCAACACAATGTAAGACCTTGCATTTAAAAAAAAAATAATGAAATCAAAACATCTTAATATGAAATCATGAACGTTAATCCCCTGCTCGAGTGGTTTAAAAATTCTAGAAAATAAACCGATGTGCAAAAATCATGAAATTTGATAATATGTCATGATATCTTATGCCGAGGCTATGATAAAAATTAAACACGCGTTTCGACAAGTTGGCACGTACACGATGTTCTAAGCTCCAACATCTACGTAGAAGTTTCATGTTTGTTGAGAATGATCGGTGGTGATTTCATGTGGATGTGGCGGTCAAGTTGTGGTTTTTGGCTACGAAACTTTTTCTATATGCAAATGACCTCAGATATTGTGTCATGTCTATTTTAGAAATTTTTTGGATTATTTTGGTAATTATTATAATTTTTTTGTTGTAGTTAAGTAAATACAATTTTGAAAAAAAGGAGATAGAACCACATGAAATAATGGCCATTTTTTCGCGCAAGGATCAATTATGTATGGGTGAGTGTATGTTATAAGGTATTTTTGAAGTAATCTTGATCAAAGTTTGAAAAGATATATGTTACAAAAAAGAAAGAGGGGGTAATAAATTTAAAATCTGAAAATTATCTTTTCCCGTGAGCAGCCCTACGGGAAAGGGATGAGATATCCCGTGAGCTTATCCCGTGCTCACGGAAAGAGGCAATGGGACCCGCCTCACGGGGAGCTTGCGGTGGTTTTTTTTTTTTCTTTCCATTGATGGATGCGGGGGATCACGGGAAAGGAGGAGTCTTTCCGCTGATCCCCCGGATCCATCATGGGAAAAGAGTTTTTTTTAAATTAAGTCAACCCGACCAGCTCCCCACCCCACCTCTCTCACTCGAACACACACACACACACACACACACACACACACACACACACACACACACACACACACACACACATTCCATTGCTCGCCCACGACGCCTGCCGCCGGCCGCCGACGCCGAGGCCCGCCGCCATCCGGGCCGGCGCGCCCGCAGCCCCCGCCCCCTCTCGACGCCCGGGCCCAGCCCCCGGTGAGCCCCCGCCCCTGCCCGCCCGGCCGGCGCCCGCAACCCCGCCGCCCGCCCGACTCCACGCGCCGCCCCTCGCCGGACGCCACGCGCGCCCGCCCCCGCCCGCCCACGCCGCGCCTTCCACGCCACGACCACCCGCGGGCCGGGCCGGCCGGGCCAGAAGGAGGGGGGAGGGGGGAGGAAGGAAGAGAGTGAGTCCTCTTGGCAACGGCAAGAAAATCCACGTGCCCGCGGCACCAAACCACGGGCGGATCACGGGCATGGAATTGTGCCCGCGGCACGGGCGCGATAGCAGTTGTACCCAATCTGCATCGATCGACTCAACGGCAAAAATAGGTTACCCTAATACGCAAACCCGCAAACCCGCACCGACATGTGGGGCCACTTTGAGGACATATATATACACAAGGTTTTCGCTCTAGGGTTTCCAATTTCCAATGAACCCAGGATTCCCACCCCAAAGACCGCTGCCGTCCCCACCCCAGCGCTTTACGGCTTCGCGACCCCGGCCCCAAATCGGCGTCGCGGCCCCTCGCGCCGCGAGGCTCTCACCTTCCTCCTCGGCACCTCCCTTCCGGTCCGCAGGCTCCCCCCACCGCCTGCGCCCCTCCCCGGGCCGTCGGTCTTCCCTCCCCCCCGCCGCCTTGCTCTCCCCCACGGCGTCCTCGCGGGCTCTTCCTCGCCGGCGCCCTCACTGCCCTTCCTCCCGGGCCGTCGCTGCTCTCACGGACAGGCAGCGCCCTTCCTCCCGGCTCTTGTTTGCTGCTCACTCGACAGCGAGAGGGCGTCACGATCCCCTTTCGCGGTCTTGCGCTCGCCGACCGCAGATAGCACCGGGTCTTTGTCTTTGCCGCGGCAGGGGCCCAAAGCTCCCGCGTCCCCCCCTACCCCCGGATCTTGTGCTTTTTAGTCTTGATGCCTCCCAAAGACATCCGTGCTTTTTAGTGGTTTCATGTTTCGATCTTGTGCTTTTGTGATGTGCGGAACAACAATGGCGACCCCTCGTAGCTCCTCCCAAGTCTCGCGAGCTCTCAAGCAACCGCCGCAGCTTGGTACCGAGGGAGGACAAAGCCGCAAATGTTGTGCGCTTATCGATGGGGAGGGGACTCGAGATGGTGAGCGGCCTTCAAAGAGAAAGCTCACTTAAAAGTCCGGAATGACTTTGAGAAGGTAAAAGTTGATGGACAATGGAAGGCCAAGTGCAACCATCAAGGCAAGAACCTTTCGCCACATCAAGAAATGGTACAACTCACTTGAATACTCATTTGAAAACTTGCATCTACAATAACAAGAAGGCGGGGAACAAAAGTACAAACTAATTTGAGGTTTGGAACCACCGAAAAGGGGACAAAGAGTCAGAGAAAACTATGTGTTTGATCAAGAAGTAGCTAGAAAAGCTTGTATTCCATGATTATACTACATGAGTACCCGTTGTCCATTGTTGATCACCATGGCTTTCGTAAATTTGTTAGTGCATTACAACCTTTGTTCAAAATGGGAACTAGAAACACTATTAGAAGGGACATTGTGAGTTTCTACGAGGGAGAAAAGGAAAGCTAGGATATTCTTGCAAAGGACAAGTTGTCGTGTTGCTATCACAACCGACCTTTGACAGCTGAAAATCAAAAAAGAGGTTATATGGCGTTGATCGGACATTTTATTGATGACTCATGGACGCTTAAAAGTCGCATATTAAGGTGAATATCTTAAATTTGCTTGCTGTCCGTATTATGTTATGCATGTTTATTGCTTGTTGTCCATCTAAATTTGACTCATGGACTCATTTTATGCAGGTTTATGTATGTGCCATGCCCCCATACAGGAGAGGCTATTTGTAATGCATTGCATAGTTGCCTCCAGAGTTGGGATCTTGATCGGAGGGTGTCAACTGTGACTCTTGACAATTGCAGTGCAAATGATAGTATGATGGGCTTAATGAACACTAGGCTTGGGGCGGCTAATACGCTCCTCAAAGGAAAATGGTTGCACATGCGGTTGTTGTGCTCACATTCTCAACCTCATTGTGAAAGGTGGCTTGGAGGTAATTGGGCTAGCCGTTGCAAACATCCGAGATAGTGTTGCTTATTGGATCAAGCTACTCCAAAAGGTATGAAAAGTTTGAGAAAACTGCTCTAGATGAAAATGTTGAGTTAACAAAGAAGTTACATTTGGACTGCAAAACTAGATGGAACTCAACCTACATCATGCTTAGCATTGCTATACCTTATAGGAAGGTTTTTGAACGTTTGGGTGAGCTTGATAAGAACTATGATTGTCCACCGACCAATGATTGGACATTTGCTAGTAATGTCTGTGAGAAATTAGGGTTATTCTATGAGCTTATTGAGTCATTTTACGGGACAAAAATATGTTACAGCTAACCTATTCTTCCCAAAAGTATGTGAGATTAAACTTAAACTCAATTCTTGGGGTCATGATGAGGATGAAATTATTAGAAACATGTCTGCTGCCATGATAGCAAAGTATGATAAGTATTGGGCTGATATTCATGGTCTTATGGTCATTCTTTGTTATTCTTGATCCACGTCCCGAAGATGACAATGTTACATGCTTGCTATATTGCTCTTTTTGAGAAGAGGTCTCTTTGGAACATATGTTACGTAAGCCAATGAGTTGCTTACTGATTTGATGAAACATTATAATGTGAGCCAAGACACCGTGGCTACATCCTCTGGGGGTGCCCCTTCTACGCTTAGTGCAACCTCTTTGTGTTGTCCATATTTAAAACCCTTGCTTTGCAAATAAGAAGACTACAAGCTTTGTTAGAAGTAAGAATGAGCTTGATCGCTACTTGGAGAGGACACTCTTCCTCATGATGAGAATGAGTATTTTGATATTCTTGGTCGGTGGAAGTTAGAGGGAGCTCGTTATCCTACTTTGAGGCTAATTGCTCGTGACATTTTAGCTATTCCAATAACCTCGTTAGCTTCCGAATCGGCTTTCGGTACTAGTGGGGAGGATTTTAAGTGAGCATCGCAATCGTCTAACTCCTAAAATGTTGGAATCTTTGATGTGCGGGCAAAGTTGGCTTAAATCACACTCTCAAAGGTATAAAAATGTGCATCTAATTCTTTTATTAATATATGAACTATATATATACTTCAGCTACTAATGTTTGAACTTGAATGTAGATGATGTTGATGGAAGGTTCAATAGCTTTTTGGTCATGCCTTGAAGACAATGAAGAAGATATCAAAGATGAATCTTGCATCACTACGGAGGAATTCTATTAGTCAACTTGTTTATTTGCATCACTTGGTCTGTACTGTACGCTGAATGTGTGTGTGTTGAACTTTTTTTTTTTTTTGAAACTTTGTGTGTTGAACTTGAATGCATGGCCCAGTGCCTCTTGTATTGTACTTGTACTATTGAATGTGTGTGTGTGAACTTGCACTATTCAGATTGTGTATTTGTGAATTGTGATTGTGCAAATGTGACTCATTTATACATCTGGCGGGTACACGGGCATGCCTCATGGCACGTTTTTGCCCGCGGGTAGCGGGCGCGGGCAAGATTTCATGCCCGTGGCGGGTAGCGAGGCGCGGCGGCAATGCTGGGATAGTCTCAGCGGGCGCGGATTTGTGAGACTACTATCCGCGCGGATTTTGCCCGCTGCCAAGAGGAGGAGTGAGGAGGGGGAAGGAAGAAGAAGAAGGGAGGAGGAAGAAAGGAGGAGGGAGGAGGAAGGAAGGAAGGAGGAGGAAGGAAGGAGAAGGGAGGAGGGGGGGGGAAGGAAGGAGAAGGGAGGAAGGAAGGAGGAGGAAGGAAGGAGAAGGGGGAAGGGGAAGAGAGGTCCCGACGCCGCCGTCCCGGCGTACGTGCCCCGACGACGCCGTTCTTGCCGCAACACACCTCGCACCGCCGTCCGCCCGTCGTCCGCCGCCTTCACCTTCACGAGGTTGTTGGCCATCGTGCCTGAATGTTATTGTTGGCCATCATGCCCCCCGATGTGATTGTCGGCCATCGCGCGCGTGTGCTTTGTTTAGTATTGGAAACCTCCCCCCTGCGGGGAGGTTACACAAAATTTTCAACCGATCCCGTGTGTTTCTTTTTATGCAGAGGAGCCCTCCCGAGCGGAGTTGAGTGCCTTGCCAAGCCGGCCGAAGTCCCTTGGCGGCCCCGATCTTCTTCCTCGCCGGGTAGCCCGACTCCACCGCGACCCTAGATATATCCCCTCCTTCCGTGTCATGGTGGTAGCTAGATCGCGCGGCTCGGTTAAGGCGTCTCCCGTTCGAAAGAGATACGGTTGGAAGTATGCGAGATCCCCGCATACCTATAACCGTATCTGTTTAATTGTCACGAATTGTCCACCAGGGATGCGTAGATGAGGTCAGTTCCATGCTCCACTCTATCTGATTCGAGTTTTTGGCGACATCTCCCTGTTGTTCTTCGAATACACGGCCCCCCTCCTCGGGAGGAATTGTATTTGGAGAACGGGAGGTGCTGCCGAAATTCTCGTCTCTGATAGAGTGGAGCATGGAACCGACCTCATCTCGCATCCTCGGGTGGGATTAGGGACCTATCTTCACCTACTAGATGGTAGGATCCTTGTGTAGATGCACTTTGCATTCTTATATTCTCGCATATGATAGAGAATGGATGACCGTCTTGCGGGATATACGATGGCTGGAGGAGTTTTGGAGATTATGACCTTGAATGGGTTAAGAAGAGCGGTGATTTCGTGGACAAGGCTTTCCGAAATGCTCAAGGTGCGAGTAAGGTTTGGTGTCCATGCAAGAAATGTGAGAATAAAAAAGGCAAAGTAAGGAGGACATGTCTAAACATCTTCCCAAGTATGGATGGACGGATGGCTATAAGCGGTGGATCTTCCATGGTGAACCGAGCGTATGAGAGAAGAGGTCGTGAGGCAACGCATCGATGATCTTGCTTCGATGCGGGATAGGAGACATGATAGATCACTTTCATGCCGGGAAACTTTGAGCAAGGACTTGGGGATGAGGGGAGGAGGAGCCGGAAGAAAGCGCAAAGGCCTATTATACCATGTTGGAGGCGGCACAAAAACCCCTTCACGACTATTGTGAGGTCTCCAAACTAGATGCCATTTCACGCCTTATGGACTTGAAGGCCCGATGCAATATTAGTCGAGACGGCTTCACCGACATGTTGACGATCTTTGGGGGCTTGCTTCCGTGAGGTCACGTGTCTGCCAAAGAACATGTACGAGTCGAGAGAAACTCCTCAAGGTACTCAAGATGCCATACGAGGCGGATACATGCTTGTGAGAACAAAGGCGTCTTATTTAGGAAAGAGTACAAAGATGATACGCACCGTCCCAAAGTGTAAATCCTCAAGGTTCATAGAGGTAGACCCAGTGAAGACGGTGAGAAGAGGCGGCTTAAGGTCCCCGTGAAATTCCTACGGTACCTTCCCTTCTCGACCGAGGTTACAACGGATGTACATGACCGAGGAGTCTGGCGAAACAGATGACATGGCACAAAGATGGGCGTCGCTACAATCCGGATAAGATGGTACACCCATTTGATGCCGAAGCATGGACCCATTTCAACAATATTCATCGTGACAAAGCTATGGAGGCTCGTAATGTGCGTGTTGCGGCCGGCAAATGAATGGGTTCAATCCTTATGGAATGATGGCTGCCCCATACACTTGTTGGCCCCGTATTCGTTATCCCGCCGAATCTCTCTCCGGCGTGCGCTTTCCACGAGAAGAACATTCTTTTGTCTTTGATAATTCCTAGCCACCCGGAAACAAAATGGGTGTGTTCTTAGAGCCCGTGATTGATGAATTGATCAAAGGTTGGAATGAAGGGTTTTGGACGTCGACCCAGAGCTTTGAAGAGAAATTTTAGGATGTGCGTGTGGTACCACTACTCCCTGCATGATTTCTTGGCGTATGGGATATTACGTGGGTCGGTGTGTGCACGGCAAGTTCCCTTGCCCGGTATGCAAGGCGGCCGTGAGGTTCACCCGGTTGAAGAAGGGTGGCAAGTATTCTACGGTCGACAAGCATCGACCAGTTCCACCCTCGACCATGCTTTCAGGCTAGACAAGAAGAACTTTCTGAAAAGGTCTCCAAGTTCTGGACCCAAAACCGGAGATGATGACATCTGGCGAGGTGCGTGCTCAAGTGGATTCTCTTGTGGGTGATGAAAATGGTGTCTTTGTGGGTTATGGCGAGGATCATGCATGGACTCACAAGTCGGGGATTAGAGAGGCTCCCCTATTATGATGACCTTCTTCTTCCACATAACCTTGGTTTAATGCATCTTGAAAAGAACATCGCCAGTATTTTCTTGGAACATTCATGGAAACTAGCAAGTCAAAGGACAACGTTAAGGCTAGAATTGATCTCGAGTTGTGTGACGTAATCGAAAGCAAGAAATGAAGCCTCTAGCAATGGCAAGAGATGGAAAAAACCTAAGGCCGATTCTGCGTGTTGAGCAGGCCCCAAAGGAGGGAAGTACCCAATGGTTTCGAAAATTAATGTTCCCCGATGGGTATGCAAAGAAATCGAGGAGGGAGTGAACTTATCTACTATGCGAATCAATGGGCTCAAGAGTCATGACTACCACATATGGATGGAGCAGCTTCTTCCAAAGATGCTTCGAGGCTATGTCCCCGATCATGTCCGGCATGTGATGGCAGAGTTGAGCAATTTCTTTCGGCGGCTTTGTGCTAAAGAGTTATCTCGGACCACACTAGAAGAAATGAAAAAAAAATGGCTTTTGTGTTGGTCTATAAGTTGGAGAAGATATTTCCGCCCGAGCTTCTTCGTTACGATGGTGCATTTGATTTTGCACCTTCCATACGAGGCAAGGGTGGGTGGCCCCCGCATTTCGTTGGTGCTATCTTTGTTGAGAGAGTTACTGAAGCATGTTCGGTCCGATTTGTAAAAATAAGTGTAAGATTGAGGTTCCATCACGAAGCAAAGGTTCGGCAGGAGGTGTCGATTTCACATCAAAATACTATGGTGACAACCTTCCTAGCTCGCATTATCCACCCCCTCGTTACAATGCCGATAAAAATGAATCAACCCTCGGCCTTTTCCATGGAGAACTAGGACTTGCAAGTGGTTCAAAAATAAAGACCTTGACAAATCCAGAGTGGATCGGATAATGAATTATATACTTTTCAACCTAGATCGAAGTGGTTCCTTACATACGATAAGTCACAACTCTAAGCATAGAACCTACTTGTCTTCTAGTACTTAATATTCTGCATCCAACCCTTTTGTCTCTCGTTGGTATAGGAAATTTTAAAGGCAATTCTCAAGGCCAACGAACGCCGCTGAGAAACATGAATTGGACACCACGCTTAGACGGAATCCGGCAATGGAAAACCCGATTTCATTAGTTGGTTCAAACGCCGTACGTCCAATTCATGTTAAATAACGTCTCATTTGATATGCTAACGAACTGTCTCATTTCATATATCCTGCTGAGCTTGCGAGCACCGACCGACCGGGTATGCATCCCGAGCTCATACAGGGTTGCCTATGGCTTTGAGACCCGTGGTTAGGTCATTTACGGTTATGACGTGAATGGATATCGCTACCACACAACGAGCTATGAGCGAGAATCGACCAAACCGAAAAACCACAAATACCGGAGTTTTCACTAAAGGTGATGATGGAACTAGCACTAAAGGTTATTACGGAAGAATTGAAGAAATATACGAGCTCCATTTCTCTCGGCTCTAAACGGCTTGCTCCTCGTCGTGTTTAAGTGCCATTGGTTCGATCCCGAAATAACTAATTCGGACCTCGAACAACTTGGGATTGTTCAGATTCGACAAGATTCCCATGGCTGGAGATGATGTCTACATTGTGGCTCAACATGCCACACAAGTTTATTATCTCCCATGGTGTTGCCGGGCCGACGAGCGGCTTAAGGGTTGGGATGTTGTGCGAGAAGGTATTGCCACACGGTGAGACTACCCTGTCCCAAACAAGGAAGATTACCATTTAAATGCAAACACATATGAGGGAGAGTTCTTCCAAGAAGAAGGGCTACAAGGTACATTCGTGATAGAAATAACCGGGCCCAACGAAATGGAAGTAGACAATGAAAGTGTTGTTGATGATGAGGAGGGGGACGAGGAGGTTCGAGATGCGAAGGACTTACATTTACTCGAGAAATTACTTAAGGACAAATGCGGTGTTGACGTCGTTCCTCCTCCCATGGATCCCGCCAATCTTCATATGTTGGAAGACATAGACATGGATGATAGTGATCATGAGGATTATGATCCGACATTGCGAAATCGTGGATGTGGGGATGAGGATTATTTCTAATACATGTAATATTATGCATCTCTTAATAATTATGTTCTGATTATTGGTTTTCATCTCTTCATAATTATGTTCTATTTAATTTTACATTTTTACTAATTATGTACATCTAATTGCAGGTGATTCAAAAAAGATGCCTCGAGCGAATGTCCTCAAGAAAATAACTAGGTTGAGCAGGGAAATTCAAGGTGTATCCGGAGCTAGGGCAAGGGCAAGACGAAGGGAAGCGTCGAGCCACCACCACGCCCACGGGGGTAGGGGCGGGCGGGCGTCGTGCACCCCGACCACCGTCGCCACCACCGGTGGGTGCACGAGGAGGAGGAGGAGGGGAGGAGGCGGAGGACATGGACCTCTCGGCGTCGCGGCATGCGGACCGCCGGCGTCGCACCACGCGGAGGGGACTAGCCGTACGGGGGGGCTCCTCTTCCTCCGCTTCAGCGGCGTGTCTACTTGCGAGGCCCCTCCGGACTCCCCGGATCGACTACCTATCGAGGACCGAAACCGATCATAAGACCCGATCAGCCAAGGTAATTTACTTTACATTTTAGCACTACTTTCTTATTTTTCAGGTTTCAAAATCGTAATAGGAACTAATAGTTATTCTTGATCATTTGGGCGGGGGTTTTACTTGTCACCGCCAACTTCGGTTAAAGGACACCTTCCCGCCCGGCATTCTTGGTATTACGGTCAAGAAGCACTACCCCGCTATGTTACCATCGACGGAAAGAGCATGTTTGTCCACGCCGTTCCACCAAAGACGTGGACTTTAAGGACAACTATGATGACGATGGCTTAAAAATATAGTAACAAGGCAAAGTGCGTGTGATCAAAGAGTTTTTTTTGTAAGTCTATGTCGCCTTGTAGTGTACAAATACATCGCTTCAAATTCTAATGTTAGAAATAATGACTTATTACATTGCTTCTATGTGTAGAAATACTTCAAGGTCGAGGAGGGATTCGAGGAAGAGGCGAATGAAGTGGCTCTAAACGCCGCTTTCAAGCTTGTGTCGGACATGTGGTACGAGGCACGCCGCCGCGGACCGTCGGGGGCGTGGTACGCCGTACACGAAAAAAGGAGGCTCGATAAGGAGGAATGGAAAACGATGAATCTCACCAAAGAACAATACATGGAGGTAAATATTGAATGGTCATACTAAGTTTAATTATGCTTAATGTGATTTTTATAATATGTGTTATACTTGGTGTCCCCGTAGGTGATTCCGCAAAGGTGCTTGTTGCATAGGCGTTCTTTGGGAGCTTCGTGTGGACAAGTGGGTCGATACAAATTATGAGGAGGTCCACAACGACTACCGAGAACGGCGCGTGCCATGATGCCGTGTACCACACCATCAAGGCAACCTTATTCTCGCGACCTACCAAGCTAGATATGTAAGTGTTATCCAATTCTTAGTTTTCGATGTGCAACTCAAAACTTTCTAAGCATTCTACTTTTCTTTTTCTCACCACGAGGGGGAGGACACATGGCGTGCCAATCAGCACCTTCGAGGCCTTTGCTTGCTCCCACACGGGCCCGTATAATGATCCCGCGGCTCTCTTCAACCCCGAGGCCGGGCCCGGCTTACACCAACCCGTCCGCCTCACGAGAAGATCGGTAGGTACACCGAAGTCGCGAGGGAGATGTATGGAGAAAGCTTCGATCCCCACGGCCACGACATTGAGAGGGGCATCGCCATGATCGCCGGAGGAGGCAAGAAGCACCCGGGCGGTACTATTTGGGTCATAACGTTATCAACCCGCACTGGACAAAGAAGCTATCGAGCTCGAGCATGCGGGGGCCCGGTGATACGCGAGCGGCCAACCACTTACCGGGCTACGGTCCCGGACTTGAGGTTCATTTATTTTTATTAAAGGTTCATTTATCGTTACATACTCTTTCACCGTGTTCTAACTTTGTGTTGAAATAGGCCCGGATAGAGGAAGAGAGGAAGCGAGGGAGGAGGCCGAGGAGAGGGAGTGGCTAAGGGCTCTCCAGCGGAGCAAGAGAGGGCCTCGAGCCCGGAGCAAGAGAGGGCTCGAGCGAGCAAGAAGAGCATGGAAGCTCCTAGGGTACCTCCAGTGTTGGTGGCCAACCTTGTCTTGCAACCACCGAGATCGCCTTCCCGCCACCGCCCGCCTTAGTCCCACCGCACGCCGCGTCGTCCCCACCGCCCGTCTCACGGTCAGCCGTCAATCTTCCCTCCACCGCATGGAGCCTCTCCCTGTGAGTTTGTCTCCGTAACTTCGAAATATGCATATATGAATGTGAATGGATATGATCCGAGTTTTGAATGCACCATGAGATGTGCACGTGGACATGTGGTTGTCGGCCATCGAGCCGTTGTTTTTCTTGCAGGTTGGAAACCCCTCCGTGCGGGAGGTGTCTTTGCCGAAATTTCTAACTATTTATCTTCTTTTTTTCAAGTTAATAGAATCTACCTTGAATTTTGTCTCACAAATTTCTAACTATTTATCTTTGCCTACGTGCAGGATAATTCTCATGCCTCGAACCCAACTCCGAACCAATCTCAACCGGACGCTTGGGAACGCGGAAGGTTGGAGGCCGTGGCGTCAGAATTTGTCATGATTTAGGTTCAAAACTTGTGCACTTGAACTTGTAAACTTGGATTTTATGTGAGTTTGTGAACTTGTGGTTGCACTCATGGACATGTGGTTGAACTTGTGACTTGGTTGGATCTTATGTGATATATGTGGTATTATGGATTTATCGAGCAATATATGTGATATTATGCAATCTGTGGTATGTACATATATATTTATATGTGTCTATTATGTGCTGGAACAAAAAAAAAGAAAAAAAAACCAATTTCCCGTGAGTAGCTCACGGGAAAGAGGCCAAACCTTTCCTGTGAGTGGAGGTGGCTCACGGGAAAGAGGCCAAAGATATCCCGTGAGCACAATGCGACTCACGGGAAAGAGGCCGGATATCCCGTGAGATACTCCGTTACGCTCACGGGAAATCAGCCCAAAACGCCGTTTTGTGGAACAGGCCACGTAGGCCATAACGGGTTCCACACCCTCCCCCCGTTGACGGCCCCCACCCGTTAACTATATCCCGTGAGCTAAATAGGATCACGGAAAGCCTTTCCCGGGGGTAGTTTAGGTGTTCACGGGGAAAGAGTTATTTCGCCCTTCGTTCCCGTGGTGATATCCGTGATTTGCCCCCTCGGGAAAGCCTTTCCGGGGGTAAAGGCCTATCCCGTGAGCATGGGCCTCACGGGAAATCGCGCCAGTTCGGTAGTGAGTGTCTGTTATCTTCTGTTGAGACTATAAATCATATGGACGGGTGTTTCCCACCCCAGTGCTGTAACGAACACGCTGTTGTCTTTTGGTTAATTCTAAAAGGCAGGGGCAATGGCCCTCAAATTCTAAAAAAACGTACACGCCTGCCTGGCGGCTCATCTTTGCCAGCATGTGTGAGATTCCTTAAAGATAAACACAAATTTTTGGTGTCGCGTAATGTTACTTCTCAACAAGATATACCATTAATGGTTTATAATTGTAGTGAATGCCCAATATTGCCTACAAGATTTTTCTGAAATTAATTTCTAATATTACTTATGCAAAAATATTTTATTATCAATATATATCAAACCTGTAGGCCGGGTCATTTTGCCTTTCCAGTTCTGCTAAAATCATGGCAAGAACAGTTTTTTTCTGTACAGAATTTGAGATTATTAGTAGTTTCTGAATATCGAATCTATATCACATTAGTATATATTTTACTAAAGTAACAATAGAAAAACAATATTTCCTTGGCCAAACCACTAAATACAACATGAACATCACTACATCAGATCAGTACTGAGAAGATGTACTGGTAGAATAACTAAGGCAGGATCCTTGATAAACTGCAAAGCATATATACCTTTTTTTACTAGTTGCAAGTATATACCTAAGCAATCCAACATTCACCTACTTGAACTTGAAGGGCTCGGGTTGTTCGTAGTATCCACAAGTGAGCATTTTAATTTCTGTGCTTTCGCAATCATCAACACTAGCTTGAAATGCTGCCTCTGATCTGGTGCATCAAACATCCAAATTCAATTCCAAGAAGTAAAGAAAGACTGAAAAGCAGACACGCAAGAAGAAACAGAGGAAATTTACATCAGAGGAAGTTGGGAAAGGAGAAGAGTGACGGCTGGCTCTCAAAAAGTTACTTACGTTATCTTAATAGACATCCATTCCATCACTAATCTGTCCATATGTCAAGGGTGGGATGATTTGGATGGCAATTCTTACTGATATGAAATGATTGTGGACCGGCCCATTTTTTTTCGATCAAACGGTCATGATTATCTATTACCTCCTAGGTGGTAATAGTATTTATTTCATTTTTATTTTATCAAATATGGTAAATAATGATAGTTTTAATTAAAAAAAATCTTATTTATAGATTTTGTTGCATGCTTGGCGCATGCGTAATCTTTAAGTAATATGGTTAATCTTTTTTTTTTTTGTAATTGATATATTCTCATTGCCTTCTTTTACTGTACGTGACTTGATTAGTTTTAGTTACGTACATGAGACCAGCGTGGCGTACGTGACTTGTAGTGTACATTTTTTTTTATGGAAGCCAGCGTGGCTAGCGTACGTGACTTGTAGTGTACGTTTTTTTTTTTTATGGAAGACTTAGTTTGACTAACGTACAAGACATGGGTCTAAAAAAAAGTACGTGTGTGTGGGGGGTTAGGGGTACGGGGTGGTTTGAAAAAAAATCATGTTTAGAATGTAACTTGAAATTGTTGAAGAACATTTATTTCTCTTTATAAATTGTAGCTAAAATTTGTAACTAGTCTTTCTCACTCATTACTAACTTCAAATGTGATGGTTTTTTTTATTTTTTTCTAAAATCATGGTCTATCAAGGTATTTGGTGTTATGAATAATATTTTACTCATATTACGTAGTGAACATTTCTAAATTTGAATTTAAAAATGTGAACTTGAAACAACAATTTGAAACATCATATGATTTCGGTTGAAGTAGGCATTAACATAAATTTTGTGAAACTCATCAAGATGTACAATTTTTGTTTTGGTCATTTTTTTAAATGACAAAACAATATTAACACTTTTCACAACATTTTGATATCTCTCTTGTAGTTTATGAAACTAGAAGAGAGATATATAAGATTTGTGAACCATGTTACTACTACTATGTGGGATGGAGAAATGACCAAAATAAAAAAGTGTAGATCCCGAAAAGTTATGAAACTTTGTAATCGACAAGTTTTTTTATTTGAAATTATCTTGTCACACAAAACTACATTTTAAATTTTGAAATTTGAATCTAAAAATGTATTATCATAAGAAATTTGAATTTAAAATTTGTAAGACATAGTATGGATACAATTACTATGTGTGGACATAAACTTATTATGCTCTTACTACTATTATTTTAATCACCTTTTCTTGTGAACATTTGAAAATTCAAATTTAAAAAATGACAACTTTAGACGTCATTTAAAAAAACTAAATGATTTCATTTTAAACCATGTTGTCATGCAATACTACATTTGAAATTCAATGTTTAGGGAAATTGATATCATGGACAATGTTTTTGATTACGAAGCCGGCGGCGGCGCTGTCCAGGCGAGGGACGCGGGATCCCGCTCTCCCGTGGTCTCCGGCGGATTTCTGTTTAAGGCTTCGTTTGGATAGGCTTGGATCGGTGGGGATTGGGTGGATCCCGGCCTCCCATGGAAGCCAGCCCACGCCGGGGTTGCACACACGTGGATGTAGAAAAGATGTATTTGGCTAAGCCGGGTTTGCAGAAAAACCCGCCCAATCCACTTCAATCAAGGGAGAACAAATTATCCCCACCCGAGGCTGGGACGCCACTCCCTTCTCGCGCGAGTCGCGAGGCTTGCTCCGCTACCGTGACTCTATCACCGCTCCCGAGTCCCCGACTCGCCGCCAGATTTGCCAGCGACTACACCGCCACCGCCACCGCTCGCGCTTGAAGGTACGTTCTCCGCCTCCTCCCGTTCTCCTCGGCCTCATCCCTTCCTCCTTCCCCTTCTCCTGATCCGGTTAGGGTTTCAGTACACCGCGGCAGCCGCCGGCGGCCTCAGTTCCTGCCGGCTTGAGGGAGACTGGGAGACGGTGAACTCTATGTATCGAAGTGCGGATCTCCTCTTCTCAGCTCTTCCCTTCTCCCCGTCTCCTCACAGGTCCTGAGGAGCGCATCTCCCCATCTTGATGTGGTTGCCTATTTGTTCATCCACGAATAGTAGCAGGCTAGCAGCTCAAGATCTCAGTCAATATTAATATTAATAGGCATTCTCTTCCTAATTGGCTATCTTTGTGCCACGATGGAATGTGTAAAGTTCCCCTGCTAGTACTTATGCCTTCTTCCTAGAATCTGGACACCTTGTTAATATTAATAGGCGTTCTCTTCCTACTTTGTTTTCTAAGCGATGATTTGATTCAGATTCAAAAGTCGAGAGTAGTAAAATCTGAGAACCTTCAGATTTTTCTTTTTTGAAGCAAGAAGCTTCAGAAATTTATCACTTGGATTTTTATATGCTCAGTGTCATGCTTATTTTGCCGTTTCAAATTTTTCTTTCTTGACAGTTGAGACTAGTTATTGGCTGAGCACATAGATATATTGAGCAGTGTGTAGCATAAACTAGCTTGATCACGTCATAAATATAAATTCAATCTAGAATATGTGAGTGTGCTCAACTCTATGTTTCCTTCTCTGTTTTCTGTTAGCTGTTGCTCACTGAATTCAAGATAGTACAGCAGGGTTCCTCACTGAATCCATGTGTTTTTCAGCCATCTGTGTGGTAGGCAAGGCCTATTTGCTTTTTTTTTTTTTGTAAATAGGCAGTACTGTTGTGGATATTGTCTAGTTGAAAAGGTATGCTTTGCTGATTTGTGTCGATCTGTGTGCTACCCTCCTGTCCTTTGTGTTGAAATTGCAAACTGAATACTAGTGGATATGCTAACTGAATGATAACACTGCTACAAGTACAAAGGGATTGGAGATCGCAAAGTTGCTGCAGTTTTATGTTTGTTTGGTTATGTGTATTCAAAGTGTGGGGAGTATATCTGACATTAATGAAATTCCTACATGCTGGTAGCAGGGCAGGTTTTCTCAGCTCACACGGCAGGGTTAGAAATTAATCTAAAATTTGTTTGTGTTTAGTCTTGTATAGGAACCTGAGATTGTGGAGATTCTGGGGTTTATAAAGTCAAATCTTAGTGCCAGGTTCACCTTTGATTTGGATTATCTGGTGTGTAGTAAAACAATGCGATATGTTTTGGCTAATTTTGGTTCAAATGTTGAACTGCATGTTCCAATGAAGTGCCATTCTACCTTGAATTCTGATAGTGAACCAGCAAAGCTTAAATTTTGATTGAATTTGCTAGACTTTTAATTCTTTGGACTGTACGTGCGTGTCAATTCTAAAGCCGCAAAAGAACTTGATCTGAATCCTGATAGTGAACCAGCAAAAGTGAAATTACGATTGAAGTTGCTAGACTTTTTAGTTGGATAGGTTAATCTTTGTCTGCCAATTCTAAAGGAACGAAGAACATTACTGAAGAGATCAGTTTCCAACTTCCAAAATTTGTGATGAGCTTTCTTTACTAACAACTCATACAACATATAGTATATTTTTTGCTGTCCTTGTTAAGTTGTTATGCAAATCAGTTCTAAGACTAAGTTACTGCTAGAGTAAAGTTGTACTGACTAAAAGTATGAATTTGCTTGCAGGAATAGAAGTGAAAATTCAGTTTCATTTCAAGTGCAAGTCCAAGTGTGATCCATTCTTCGACACTAATGGCACTAATGGGTTGCTAGCAATAGTTTTGTTTATTTGGGAATCTTAAGAACAGAATGTCTTGTTTCCTAGATTTGTATGCATGTGAAAGCTGCTACCTAGTTCAATAGTTTCTTGCTTAGCTACGTGATTTGGTGAAGAATGAGCTACTTTTAATTTTTTTTGGTGAAGAATGTTCTTGATTACATCAGATTTTTTTTTTCTATAACGTTTCAATCGTTGCTGCACCTTGCCAAAAATGGTTTTTCTTGCTCATTTCCTATTAATTTTTCTTTTATTTTTTAGACATAGACTTCACATGTATATACTACCTTGGTAAAGAACAGAGCTTGTTGTATTCAATTCAGCAACTAGCTAGTAGCGGCCGGCTAACCAAATCAACCGTCAGACCAACCCACGGTAGCAACCAGTGAATCAACGCTAATTAAACTAAGCATCCAAATGAGCCAGGGGATTATGGCCATCGGGTGGGTGGGGATCGGGTGGAGGAAGGGGATCAACCCAAACCACGCTTGGATGACATCTCACGTGAGTTCTGGCCCCTTCGTGCCAAACGAGGCCTAAAGAAAAAAAAAACCCTTGGATTCCCCTGCATGCCCGTGAATAGGGTGACGGGTTTTTTTTTTTATTAATTCCCTTACCTTTGCATGCGCCGTGAACAGAGGGACGGAGGGTTTTATTTTTTTATATTTCATTTTATTAATTCATTTTAGTAATTTGTCAAAATTATAAAAATTCAACGATCTAGATTCAATAGAGATATTACCTCTTAATAGTTAAAATGAGTACCTGAGCAATGCCCCGATTTGGATGGACTTCAATCGCGTGTGTCAGCGTGGCCTCAACTTCTTTCACCTCCTGCTTGCTGGCGCCACCAGATCGTAAATAAACCTCCAAACGCTGCAGTGATGGCAGGTTCCTAGGCCCAAGTCGAAACCACCGTTGATTTCTCTCATCCCCTGCACTGCAAAACCCAACTCAAGATGTACGAGCCTTGGCATAGCTCCGTGCTGAAACACCACTGGACCTCCGAATTCCGACAACCGGCAGCTCACCAGGCATGGGAATGAAGAAGCACCAATGGTGAATCTCCCTTGGATCCCAAGACCCTTGTGTTCTACCCTCAACTCTAGATGGTAGAGAGCAGGCAACCTTCCTAGGATTTCGAGATCCTCCTGCCGCAACCCCCTCACATTGATGTGGAGATAGGAGAGGTCCGCAAGGAGCAAAGGGTCCACCTTCACCCAAACAGGCAGCCCAAAAAACCAGCAGGATCTACATAGGTCCAGACTACGGAGGTAATGTGGGGCGACAACCCAACCATCCAAGCTGCATTCACCAGAAATGATCTGTATTGTTAGACTCTGGATTTTATGCAGCTTGTTTAGGCACTCCACCAAGGATTTATCCAAGCAATTGTTGCATTCAGTGAAGCTGAAAATCCTCAGTACCTTCAGCTCTGTCAGATGGCCCAGCTGTTGTATGATGTCTATGGACTCATTGCGAATGCCCAAACATGAAAGATTTTCAAGGGCTGTCAAACTTCCAACAACTTTCGGCACTTCTGTCAATTCATTTATGCGTAGGCACATCAGTTGTGTTAGCCGAACAATAGTTGATGGCAAGCTAGGCATATCATTGTCTTGTACATTTAACGTTTGTAGAAATTGTAGGTTCCCTATATCGCCTGGGAGCTGATCAATGCGTGTCTCTCGTAGTCCAAGGTACCTCAAGTGAAATAAATTCCCAAGATACTTAAGGCTATAGCCTTGTGAAAGATCACATCTACCATCTACCTTAATCCTATACAACATTTTTGATCCTCCGTAAGCCACGTCACCTTCAAACCCTGCCCACGGATCAACAATCGGCGTCTCCTAGCCTCCTTCCGGACTCCTCTATGGGCCCTCCACTTACCTGCAAGCATAGCATGCTCCAAGGGCCGCCCTCGCGTCCGGCCTGTCCTCGGCGCCACGCCCGCTCCGGCCTTTTCCAGCCCCGCCCCGCACTTCCGCCACTGCCCTCCCCACCGCCACCAGCGACTCGGCGGCCTCCGGCGCCCTTCCTTCCCCGACGACACTGCCACCGCGGCGCCCTGCCTCTTGCGTCTGGCGGCGGACCCGACGGCGTACACTCCCTCTCCCCCGACGGCGCCCGGCGAGCCCACGACGCCCTCCTCCCTGCCCCAACAACGCCACCAGCTACCACGGCGCAGCGTCAATGAAACCTTCACACCTGCAATGGTGGCCACAAGGTGACACTCCTGCTTGCTTCCTCATGTTCCCTCTCCCCTTTATGCTTTGTGCCCTCGTGCTTTCGATGCAATGTGCAGGCCACCCTTATCTCCCCTGCTTACTGTTTCCAATGTTATTAAACCGAAAATTATTAAATTGTAGGTTACAGCTTCTATTATTTGGGACGGGGCGATTACGGTCGCTTTGTTCGTTGAGGTCTTCCCTTGCACACCAAAACAAATAATAAGCCATTAGCCTACCTTCACGGTGCAGGTCCCCGCACCAGTCGACACCTGCATCGCGAAAATTCATGCATGTCGCCTTCTGATTTAGGAACGCCGTCCTGCGATCCCCACAGGTGTCGCAACGGTTATGTGAGTCAATGTTTGCATATGGAGTAACTGCTTTCTTCTAATTAATTACTATCATTACGGTGTACATTCACTGCTTCCCTACCACAGCAACATACACAACTAATCATTGCTTTCCCTTACTCTTGCAGCTCACCATACCAACAGTCAACTACATGGTGACCCTCCAAGCAGCTCACCGTCGGATTCAGGGGCCATTCGGCATCAGCGGCACCAGTGGTCGATCAAGTACATGGTGAACCTCCAAGCATCTACATTTGTCGGTTCGGGGCCGTCGAATCACAAAACCGGTGGGATGCGGCGGCGACTAGGTACATTCTAACATATTGCCTCCGACCATGTATTTCGCACTCCCTCCTATGTCAACACAATATTTCCACTGCATGGAACAGAAATATTTTCTACCAACAATGCAGAGGGTTAGTCCCTGATCTCAAATTAATATGTTGCTCTATCACTTCCTTTTTTGCTCTTTTGAGGACTGCTCATCAGCAAAGCAGATGATTGGTACCAGCAGTTTAATTCACCCGTTTATGCACATAATGTATTAAGAATTCCTCACATTGCATTCCTTCTACAATAATTGCAGGACCATATAATACCTTCTATTTTAATCTGACTAGCCCATTTACATTTCCCATGATTTCTTATTACTTTGCAGCATCGAAATTTTATTCACATATGATTCTATTTTATCCCATGATTTTTTGTTACTTTGCAACATCAAAATTTTATTCACATATGAAGCTCCAGCGAATGGAAATATGGATGCCGGTATGCTCTACTGAATTGATCCACTAATTAACCACCTTAATGTGGCCTTATCAAAGGGTATGGGTCCTAATATGGATGACGATATGCTCTGCAGAAATGATCCATGCCTATTATTGGCAAATTCAAATGAAGTTGAGCCATGCTTATTTGTATCATTGACTATGCTAACTGATTAGTTTCTTGCACAGAGGAAATGATAAACCTTTTAAACACAAATGATGACAAGACAAATGATGCTGTGAAGACAGATGGAAAGCCCACTGCTAAGAAGCAACTGTTTAGTACCTTACTGAATGCTTCATTGTTTTCCACCGTTAGTTTTTGTAATTCTTAACTTGCATTGCCACTTCTGTTACTGTATATTGGATTCTCCCAAACAAATCTGTCAACTCACTGAAAATGGTGGAGTGCTCCCACTGAAAATGATGCTTAATTGTGATAATCAATCAGTCACAATGTACCATATCATGTTCTCACAAATTGCTGATGCCTCTATTGTTACTGTTTTTGTATTTTAATTAATTTAAGCATTACATTATTCTCTTATATAACCTTACCAGGCCAGTTTTAGTTGTCGTAGTTCAATATATTTCAAATGGCGTACATGTTCTCTTCCTGGCTTTAGCTTCCAAGCTCTGCAAGATACCAAATGGCCACAGCATGTTTTACTGTTCTTTCTAATTCAGGTGTTCAACAACTCTGACGTCTTCTTTCTCTGCTTCTCTATTACATAAAACCATGGGAGCTGGAGGACTTTACTTTGTCGATTTATGAGGCAGGAACTATGCATGCTGAATTATTTCTCATTTTCTCATGTTTAGTACCTTCCGATCACATAGCGTCACAAAAAAAAAAAACAAAAAATATCCAAATTATTTTTTCTATAGTTTCCTCGCCCAGCGAACGCCTTCGAGGTCCATAACTAGTTTTTCCAAATCTAGTACACGCAAAAACTCTAAAGGTATCAAGAGTTGATACATGATCAATAGCTGTTGGAAAGACAATAACTGACCTCACATGTTGTGTGCTCAATATAGTCTCAAGTTTAACATAACTGACATTGCCATTTTGAATGGATAGCCGTTGAGCCTTTTTTGATGCAGATGAGTGATCCACATTGTTCTGTATAGCAACAAAGTTTTCTTCACTTGATAAGAAACGGATAAGATCAAGTACCATATCATGTACCCGGCAAAATTTTACCATGCCTCTATATGTGTCATACACAGGTTGAATCATGCTTCTATTCACTAGCTCATAGAGGTAACTCTCCCCTATCTTAAATAGGCTCTTTTCTTGTTTTCCACACAAGATAAAGCCTTCAGCTATCCACAACCATATCAAACGATCTTTTGAAATTTCATAATCTTCTGGAAACATACTTAAATATAACAAGCAACTCCTTAGATATGCTGGCATATCATAATAGCTGAGTGATAAAACTCTTCTCATATTCTGGACAGTATTACTTTCCTCTAGTCCTGCTCCGATAGAGTTGCACACATCATACCAATGCAATTTGCTTCTTCCTTTACTAACCAGCAAACTAGCAACTGTAATAATTGCTAATGGAACACCATCACATTTCTTTAGTATTCTATTTGATACTTCTTCTAGCTGTTCATCGGGGCATTTGTCTTTATGTTCTCTGCCAAATATCCTTCCATACATTAATATTCTAGAGTTCTCAAGAGAAAGGTGCTTCATCTTGTAAGGACTACCAATTTCTTTAGCAACCGTGAATATCACGAGTAGTCGTGATGATCCTATATTGAACACTACTATCATCAGGTAGAACACATTTGATCATTTTCCAACATGAGATTTCCCATATGTCATCAATAATAACTAAGTACCTGCACATATATTGAATAACAAAAGGTATTTCACTAAGCAGATTAAGAAAGAAAATTCTAATCTTTCTTATATGGGTTGCACATGTTATATAACCGAGGGATACAAGATTTATGTATCAGTACCACATTCATCACAGCAAGGTGAAAGAAGATAAAAGCATCTGGGCGTGTCTTCTGGGTATTGTGTACCACATTGGTTGTAGTACATGACCAATACAAAGCAATAGCAGGCCTTGACATGCCATTGCCAACAAATAGTAGCCAATGGCGCATCTTTTCCACTCTTGAAAGGCATTTCTTTATTGTGCTTTTCTCCTTAGTAGAAACAAGTTTCTGGTTTTGCTCACATAGAGTTTAACTATTTAGTCTAAAAGAATTTTCATCAATTAGATTATTTGGTTATAGAAGATCATGACATGGACTGAGTGATGGGACTCTATTACTATAGCCTGGAATCTGAATGTTGTTCCTCTAGACATGATCATGGAAGCAAGAGTTGGCTTTGTCAGTGTTATCTTCAGGGAAATTCTCATCACTGCTTGTTGGATCATCTGGAAGATGAGACACAGTATAATCTATGGAAGATGATGTTCAAGGAGGAACTTTATCTTGTTTGTGTCATGGCCAAACCCAGGAGATCATTTACTTAGTGCCTGGAGAGACAACTATGTATAGTGTACCTTTATCTCTTTTTTTTTGAGCCTTGAAGCTCTGTAACTCCTTCTATATAAACATTCTTTTTATTCATCATTGTTTTTAAAAAAGGGGGAGGCCATGTTCCGGTCAAAAAAAAAGAGCTCTAGTTTAACGAATTTAAGGCTACAAATGAGGCAATAATGGATTCTTACATGGAAGCACATCCCATAAAACGATAAGGTATAACAAATAGAGGAATAGATATAAACTTGAGTGGCATTGAAGTGAGTGTGGGAATAGCTCTTATTTGTAGCAATCATTACAATATTTGGTAAGTATAATGCCAAATTTTCTAAACAAAAACTACAAGAACTTTAAAAATTGATGGCTAGTTTTTGTGATATATCTAGAGTTGGGAGTTGGGCGTGCCATTGAGGGCGGCCATGGCACGGACTTTTAGGCACGACCCGAGCACAGCATGGCACAAAATATTTTTGGGCGGTGTTGGCACTAACACGAACATGAGGGCCGTGCCGTGCCTAGGATCTTGGCACGACGCGGGCTACATGGCACGGCCCGCAATTTGGGCGTGCTTGGGCTGGCACGACACGGATGTGGCACGTATACACTTTTTATTACTCTACAATGTAATTTTATAGCATTTACTGTACTACCACTCATCTAATACTTAAATAGACTATGAAAATCATTAAAACTTCATTAAAATAATATACACAACATACATAATTGTTTTTATATCACACCACAAAAAGGAGAAGTAGTGGAGATATTTTGAGGGCGTGCTTGGGCGGCACGACCCGCGGCGTGCCGTGCCACGGGCGTGCTTTGGGCGAAGAAAAAATTTGACGTGCCATATCGGCACGGCCCGATGTGCTTCCCGTGCCTAAGGGCCACGATCTGAAACGGCACGCGAAGCACGAGTGCCGGCCCGCACGCCCAAGTCCCAGCTCTAGATATATCCATACCTCTTCCCTCGAAGGAATCCTCTTAACTCATCGACAATATTGATTCTTGCAGTACTATAATTAGCTAGTTGATAGAACATGTCCCTGAATAATCTATCCATATCAGGAGTCTGAGACACTGATACAAAAGCTGAGCAATCAAACTGTGGTCTAAGATTTTCATACATCACATTAGCAAGAGTTGTCTTTCCTAAACCTCCAAATCCCACAATAGATAATATCTTGTTTTGCACCGTGGATGCTTGGTTGCCGTCTATTAAATTTTTATTACCTCATCTCTTGACTCCTCAATGCCAACCAGTTTTGTCACCTTCTTATATCGAACAAATGCACGGGGATCAAACTTGACAAGTGTATCAACACTTTGGTTAACCTCGTACCTGCGGCGCCGATCGTGCACCTCTATGACATGACTCTTGATGTCTCTAATGTCAATAGCAATCTTCTTGGCGAATCTTGGGCTGCATCAACGAACCAAGGGTCTTCTCAATGAACTTCTTGAGGCCATGCTTTTTGGACAGCTGATTATGGCCCTTGACTTGCACTATTTTTTTTTTTTTTTGAGCTAATTCGGGGGAGAGCTTCCCCACCTACTTGTTTTTCAAAAAAGTCTCGACCACAGGGAACGGGAGGAAACCCTTTGTGCAGTTAATCATGGAAAACCGGACTAAAACCATACAACATCACACAAGCACAAAAAAGAAACAAAATACAACGCCGAGAACACATAGACTTCTTCAACGATGCCTCGAGGGGAGGTGGATGACGTGAAAGCCCACCATCGTCGATTAGCGAACACGAGCTTGGCAAAGCTTTCGCCGAGTCTTGTGCTAAGGAGTTGAGCGGGTGGTCAGTAGGAGGCGGCCGCAGGAGGTTCTTCAATGACGCCCTTCAAGAAGGAGATTACCGTCAGCGGCCCCGAGCATTCCGGGCTAAGCTTTTACGCCTAGAACACGTGGAAGAGGCCACATCGAGCCGCTGCACGGGCGAGGTCATCGTGCCTGCCGCGCACCACTCGCCCGGTTGCCGCCACACATCGCAGAGCCGTTCAGACTGCGCCAGCGGCGGCGGGAGGCGCGCGACCGGCGGCGTCGGCTGCCACCACACGTCGCGGGCCGCTCGAACTTCGCCCGCAATGACCGGGAGGAGCGCACGGACAGCGTCGCCGTCGCCACACGTCGTGGAGCCGCACGGACTCGCCAGCGACGACGGGGCGCCGCACCGGCAGCGCAGCGTTGACTTGCACTATGAATGTGTCGATATTGTCCTCGATGTCATAGGACAGCTCTCTTACGTTCCTGGCCCAAATCTTGTCCAGATTAGGGAGCTGGTCAGGTGGAGTCTTGGAGGTATCCTCAAGAGCAGCTTTCATGGTCTCGAGCTCAGCTTGGAGAAATCTGATCCCTCCTTTCACCTCCTTTTGCAGGTTGTACTTGTCGGCAAGTAGCTCACCGAGCTTGGGGATGAGGCTTGGTAGTGCGCCCAACACGACCTCCATTGGTCCTGTTGCTCACAGGGGATCGAGGAGCCAAGGTTGCAGAGGACTGGTTTGAGAGTGAAGGATTAGACGTGGCAGTGGTTCAGTTTGAAGATGGGTGGTAGGGTACGGTTTGATGAGGTGAATCTTGGCTAGTGCTCTATCGCTGCAAGAGAATTCATTCCTCAGGGAGAACAAGAGCAGAAGGTCGTTGTTCTGCTCTGTTTGGAGAAAAAGCAGAGTGAGGTGGCAAGAGAGAGGTTGGAGAGGAAGATGTGTTTATTGCTACTTGCTTGTGGATGATTGCATTGGTTCGTTTTTAGTTGGTGGTACGTCTCGCTCAATTAGACTTTCTAAGCGCTAATAACTAGCTAGTACGAGTGTACGACTAATATCATCCACATGCTTGGCTGCTTCAGTGCTTGGTGACTTGATGACGGTGAATCATCATCATCGTCATTAGACCATCAGTAATGTGATTCATCGATATCTCGCACAGAAGCGAGAGGAAGCGTCAACAATACTGCAGCATCCAGGCATTATCAGTAAGGAGGCGTACATGTCATGTCCTGTCCACCTATATATCATCATGAGCAGCCACTTGGATTGAATGTGTGGTTAGGGCATCAGCTACCAAAGCCGCCCGGCTTGACTTTGATTGCCTACTAGACTGACAATACCAAATTGCAGTGTGGAGGAGCGGTCCCACCAATGACGAGACGTATCCTGTCAATCCTGAGATTGAGCCAGCAATGTATCGAACCGGACCCCGACTCCTTAGCGGGGGACTGAAATTGACAGTTTCAGTTGCAGAAATTTGTGTGGGTTGTATTTATACTTGCTTCTACTTCTAATATACTATAGTACACAGCTTTGGGGTACGTCAGACTTATAGACCACAAAGTTCAGTTTGTCAGGGCCCAAGCAACACCACCTGCGAGGCTGCCCAGTTCATAGTTCCAGATATCACTACTACAGGATTGATTTTGCATGGTGTTCCGGATTTTATTTTCCGTGGCGGGCATTTGAAAACTGCCACGGAAAATAGGTGGCCTTTAACACCCCAACCCGTCGATGGAAAAACCGCCACGGTTAATAGGGATTAACCGTGGCGGGCGATTGTTAAAAAACCGCCACGGAAAAGTACTAGAGCCTACACCTGCCACCTTCGTTTCCCCGTGTCCGGTTTCCCAAAACAACTAGCTGTGCCCGTTGTTTTGCAAAACCACCGACACATGGCAAGGTTTTAGTGGGTGCATCTCTCCTTGCCACACATCAGACCACACGGATGACCGCCACAGCAATCGCACCATGGGAACCGCGCCATCCATTCTGCATGTTTGCTCCCCACGGATCGTTGACGTGGATGATTTTGTGCTTCTTAACTGAGTATGACTGCGTAGGTCCCACCGTCCTTATCTACCCACCCAAGTGGAGAAATATCTCCCCTCCCATCATTCTCGATCTGCTCTCTCTCTCTGTTGGCTCTCTGCTCTCTCTCTTTCTCTCTCTCTCTCAGTCGCGAGCAACCCTCCCGAGCAACCATGGCGATGGTGCGGCGCGGCCATGGCGGCCCCTCAACCCCTCCTCCGACGGCCCCTCCACCTCCCCCTCCGGCCCGGCCCGGCATGGCGGCAGTCGCGGCCGGATCTGGTGGAGCCCGCCCGGCGGCGCTGCTCCTCGTCCCCCGCGGCGGGCGCACTTCCCGATCACTCGGTTCCCATGATGGCGGCGAAAGCTCCGACGTGGAGGGCCCATGGCGGCAGCCTTGCGCTGCGACCTTCCGCGGGCGCCGCAGCCGCCAAGGCGGCGGGCGCGGCCCGAGCCGCGCAGTGGAGGGCCAAGGCGGTCGCCCTCGCGCCCCGACGGCAGGCGCTGCCGCTCCCTTCCGGGCGCTCCGGCGCTGGGCTCCTCCGACGGCGGCTGGGCCCAAAGACGCCCGCAGACGCCGCCCTCCGGCGCTGGGCCCTCCGACGCAAGGCCTTCCTCTCTCGCGGCCGCCTCCCGCTGCGTTCGCAGTGGATCCGCGCAGCCTCCTGCCAGGGGAGTTCACGGCGGCGGCCAGAAACCCTAACGGCCCGGCGCCCAGTGGTTTCGTATGGATTTTCTTTTTTGTTTTTAATTTGCGAACTATGGCGGCATTAGAAAGGCTTCCGCCACGCTTAATCTCTATTTTCCGCAAGGCGGGCATTGTTAAATAACCGCCCACGGTTAATCGATTTTGCGTGGCGGACATTTGCCGCCCGCGTTAATCGCTCGATTAACCGCGACCCTAGCTATTAGGCGCTTTTAATGTTCGCCACAAAAATCAAAAAAGTCCGCCCACGGAAAATCAATCCTGTAGTAGTGTATGTCTTCGAAGTTTAACATTCAGAGAAAGTTTCAGTAACTTTCTGTTTGCAACCTGTGCTTTAGGAGCATGTACACATAGATCCAGTCATGGGTTTCCTTGGCTCACAAACATGACACACAGACCTGTATTATAATTGTTCAAGTACAACTACTAATATTCCAATAAAACTCAGCATTCAGTCAATAGTAACATGATTTTTTTCAGTAGAGGTACCAGCCCTAGCTGCATTTACAATCTGCTAAGTCATGTATCACAACAGAAAACATGCATGACAACACAAAACAAAAACCTTTCAGGACCACCACACACTCAGGAACAACCATTTCAGATGCCATTTCACAAGAAAATTGAAGAAAAAAAAAGGTTAAGAAACCAAGAGCTCATGATGCTCCAACATTCAGTAACATACAATTGACCAAACTCATTTAGAGGTGCCCAACATATATATAGTAATAACAGAAACATAATTTAGAGGTGCCAAACTGGAGTTCCAAATCTAGACTCCGCTCTCACCACTAGTTGTATCTCCTACACTAGCACTTATTGTCTTCACAATTTTCGCTCTCTTGGCCAACACATATGCCCTCTAATAATCATCCATTGTGCTCACATCACAAAACATAATTTTTTGCTCTTGCTCCCATCCGTTGTTCCTCAATCTCAACCTTGCGTTGCTCAAGCAGCATATGTTTGTCCCACCTTTCTTTCTTCATTTTATACTCCTCGGTCTTCATTTCCATTAAGGTTTGCATCATATTCTTGTAGTTGTCATCTCCTTCATTTTTTTCAGCTTTTCTTTAGATTGCTTCCTACCCGGGAGGTCGCTATCTTGGCGAGAAGGTATTGAGCTTCTCTTGGCCTTGGGCCTTGACTCGTCTTGTTCACTTCCCGCCTGGGAGGTTGAGGTCTCGGACTTGGTCGGCCTCTTGTTGCCCTCAAGTGTTGCTTGGAACTTCTGCGTATGCCTCAAGGTCAGCCAACATAGTTTACACTCCAATATAGAGTGTCTGAGATGAACTTTTTTCTTTGTCGGCCTTGAATGACTGAACAAGATCTAGTCCGTAAAGGTTCTCCAATTGCCTCGTTTGCTGAAACTTGTATAGTTTTCTAGAATTAACACTTTGCATCAAAATAAAATTGAACAATCATACACAGTTTACGCATCCCAAGGTGTTTATAGCACTAAACTGCATGCACATAGTTCCCATGACTGAACAGTTAGCACACAAATGTAAATGTGCATCACACAACAGAATAGCACACATTCATGATCCAACTGAAATGAATGTCAAAGAACAAAAGCACAAAACAAAGCAAACTCACCCGGTGAGTCGCGCCCAGTTGGTTGGGGCTCAAGTCGCCGCAGCGACCTCGTGACCCTCGCTATTGATGTTGTCTTTGCGAGGCCGGGTTGCCGGGAGCCGTCAAGGCAAGCCGCTGCTTTGCCCTGCCGAGATGGCATCCTGGCCATCGCTTTTGCCGCCGGTAGAAGGACCTTCATGGCGACGAGGTAAGCTGCCGCCACCAGCATTGAGAGGAATTGAGGCGGGTTGGCGATGAGGCACGACGAACGCACCGCGGCGTTGCGTGGCACCCATCGTTGGATGGGGAGGCGGTCAACCTCCGGAGGATCCCGGGCCCCCATGAGTCTGCTGGGACCTTTCGTGGGGGCTCTCGCGGACTCGCACGAGTCATCGTCGTCATCGAAAATGAAGCATGGATCAATCGAAACTGAACATGACTATACGAACTGAAATGAAATGAACCTACTAGTTGATTAGCCATGCGCATGGATGCTGCTCACTCACTGGCCGGAGCAACACGATCGGCCTGTTTGAGGAATTCGAGGATGAATGAAAGAAACAAAGAAACCATCCGGAGCAACACCACCAGCTGATACGGCGGCGTCGAGCCACGCGCCCGCCACTCCCGATGATAGTGAAAGAGGATGTACACACCTCGGCCGCGGACCGGCGGGGGAGACGCGGCGCCGGGCGGCTAATGGATGGCGGGCGACGGGCGCATCGACGGATGGCGGGGCGCGGGCGCTGGTGGAGGCGACGGGGTGGTGGGGCGGCGCGGAGTGGCGGGGCGGCGGGGTGGAGATGCGCCGCCAACATGCCGGTGTGGTGGAGAAAACGCCGGCGGCCGGCGCGCGCGCCCGCGTTGATGGGATTCCCCGTGGGCCGCCGACTGGAAGAAAATGGTGGAACCCACGGGCATAGGGTGGATCCAGTGTCCGGGGATGAAACTAAAATTTGGGGCTTTTAAAATTTGAGGTCCCACCAAGGAGCTCCATTGGAGTTGATTTCTTCCACAAACCCCCTAAAATTTAGTGTAGGGCTCAAATGAGGGGTGGGCTAGAGTTGCTCTTAAAAGTTCAAACCATCGTATACAAAGGAATTAATATAAATAATTATAAAAAATGTCCAACATATATCATCTTTCTTAATTATATTATCCCGCTTTTCCCATATTTTTTCATGAGAAATTTTACAGACTTGAAATGAAAATAGTGAGAGCCCTTCATTTATCAAGATTTAAACTGCTCTTTGTATATATACATCCAACAATGGGGAGAAGACTTAAATCGATCCCGTCCCTCTACACTGGTGGCCGTTATGAAACAACAGTTTTTTCCACCAGCACAGATGACACATACTTTCATCTAGAGACTGATGCCTCTGGTACTGGTGTGGGCGCTGTGCTCTCTAAGCATGGGCATTCGATTGCATTCATTAGCAAACCCCTGAGTAACCAGAACAAGGGCCTGTCTGTCTACGAGAAGGAGTACTTGGCGATTCTATCAGCAGTGGATACTTGGAGACATTATCTCATGCAAGGTGAATTCGTGATTCATACAGATCACCATAGCCTCACTCACCTCAATGAGCAGCGGCTGCACACCGCCTACCATCAGAAAGTGTTTTCTCGGCTTTGGGTCGTCGCGTCCATTCATAGCAACTCCTGGCCGTATCATCTATCAAGCATCTGTGGTTGGACACTGTGGTGAAAGGTTACCAATCTGATCCGTTTGCAGTGGAACTCCTTACCCGCTTGGCAGTACAACCAGACCCTGCTGGCATGCATTCCTTTGCAGTCTGGAGTCATTCGTTATAAAGGCAGAGTATGGCTAGGTGTCAACAAGACAGTGCAGCAACAAGTCCTCTAGGCACTGCACTCTGAACCAACCGGCGGCCATTCGGGCGCGCCCCTGTCACTTACCAACGCATCAAGCGGTTATTCTTTTGGCAAGGCATGAAAAGGGATATCTGGGAATTCGTCCAGCACCGCTCCACCTGTTTACAGGCCAAACCAGATCATGCTATGTACCTCGGGATGCTTCAGCAGTTACCTATTCCTTCGGGACTCGGGAGCATGGGAGCTGTTAACCATGGATTTTGTCGAGGGCCTACCAACATATGGATCGGCCGACGCAATCATGGTGGTCATGGACAAGTACTCGAAGTTTGCCCATTTTAATCCCCTGCGCCATCCATTCTCGGCAGCAATTGTGGCTAAGGCGTTCTTTGACCAGGTGTACCGTCTTCATGGTCTGCCCCAGCGGATTGTCTCTGACCGTGATAGGGTGTTCACAAGCCATTTTTGGCAATCGTTGTTCACCATGACAAGAACCTCAATCGACCTCAGCTCATCATATCACCCACAGTTCGATGGGCAAACGGAGCGTGTCAATCAGGTACTCGAGACTTTCCTACGTTGCTTCACCCATGCTTGCCCGAAGAAATGGAGCTCTTGGCTGTCCCTTGCAGAACATTGGTACAACACGTCGTCCCATTCAGCTCTTGGCCGCTCACCATTTGAGGTTCTCTATGGTTGCTCCTCGCGTCACCTGGGTATTGACATTGGTTCAGTGGCTGCTGTACCAGACTTACGGTCTTGGATGAAGGACCGGGAACTGATGCAAGCAGCTGTGCAATAGCACCTCCTGCATGCTCAATTGCGTATGAAACGTCAAACCGACACGGACAGGTCTTCCTTTTCCATTGGTGCTCGCGTGTTTCTCAAGCTGCAGCCTTACATTCAATCTTCAATTGCTCATCAATCGTGCAACAAGCTTGCCTTCAAATTCTTTGGCTCGTTCAGAATCATCGACAAGATCGGACCAGTAGCATACAAGCTTGAATTGCCTCCCGGCGCTTCGGTTCATCCGGTCTTCCATGTCTCACAACTGAAGCTGTCACCAGGCGATCAGCAGGTATCTCCAGCCTTGCCATCAAAGTTGACTTTCCTTGCAGGTCGCAGGCAGGGTGCTTTAGCGTCGTTGGACGTCGGGAGATCACCCAGTGGAGCAGGGCCTCATTCAGTGGTCCAATTCGCAAAGAGAAGTATCCACCTTGGATCTCCTCGAAGCATTTCGCCAGCAGTTCCCACGTGCGTCGACTTGGGGTCATGCCGGCTCTGAAGACTGGGGCACTGTCAGCACCACCCCACTGGCTGACACTACTTCGACTCCGTGCTCGCCCGTGGGCTCGCATATCGTGCGCAGTCCCAAGAAAAGCTGCAAGCCCAACCCGAAGATCGCAGGCCCAACCTGGGAAAAAAGTTGTCGGTAGTATAAGATAGAGGAAAGGGAAGGAGAACATGAACAAAAATTGTATCAGACATTTTACATTATTACAATTCCTGCTAGAACTATTTCCGTTCTTCCTTCCCCTGCTCCGATTCCTTCCCCTTCTACCTGCTTGCTGCTTACATTCCACCCATCTTTCTCTCTCGCAAATTAACACTCACGCAGGACGGGACACCAAGCAAGTGAGAAACCCGAATGGAGGTAGGTAGGTAATATTGCATACCTACGCAAATAGGAAAAGATAGATATAAGGATTTGGATGACCGGGCTGCCGAGGACGCAGCTGCCAGTCCTCCCACCAGTGCACAGCGCACTCGTGACTCGTGAGGCTGACGAGGCCGTCCCCTCTCTCGTATCTCTCTCAAACACACACGAGGACACTAAGGAAGTAAGAAGTGAGAGCACCTCGGATAGAGCTTTCGTGACCCAGTTTAGTCTCACCTGCTAATTCTATGTATAATTAATTTGCACAAGATTGGCAATATGTTCGGCGTTGCTGTCAACAGTGGCATAGCTATGTTGGGGCGAGCTGGGGCAGCTGCCCCAGCTAAAGTTGGTACAAGACCTTATTTGTTTACATGTTTATCTATTTCTTATTTTTATTTTTGCATTTTACTCTATACTAGAAAAAGTGCCCGTGCATTGCAACGGAAAAGAAATTAATCTTTTATGCATTAGAATTATAATGAAGATAATAAAATCATTTGCTTGTGTAATTATGATTGTATAATCTATTCATTCAATGTATAATTAACAACAAAATTGAGGATTTCTATGTAATATTACCTAACACAATAACACTATGTACTCTCTGCTTCAAATTTTATATGAAATAAAACAGAGTTCATTTCTACTACCTGAGAAGAAAGGAGAGAAGAGAAAAGCTCACATACCCGAGCTTCATGGCAAATGTTTAAATAAGAAGCTCTTGCATATATAGCCACATACAACCAACAAAAGGCTCCAAACTTCTAGATTGGTTTGCCGTGATGATGAAAACCCAGACTTTGGTAGAAGTAATCCAGACTGAATAGCATTATTAAGCTAACCCGTCTTGTAAGTAGGAGTTGTACTCACGCATGGTTGGAATAGCAGTCAGCTAATAAATATATGAAACTTAAAGGACACATATCTAACAAACTGCAAAGAATCACCTTTTCCGGATCACAAAGGTTATATAGTATACTGTAATCACACAGCAAAATTTGTAATCCGCAAATATTTCTCCTTATAAAGTTTACAGTAACCTCATTGATAAATAACACTTACAGAATATGCATGGTAATGTCACTTTCCATAACCAATATAATGAGGCAGTTCTCAATAAGCATATAATAAAGAAAGATCGGCAACAGAAATGAATAGAAAAAGAAAACCATCTCATCTATAGAACCCAACATAATAAAATTTCTTTGACAGGTATATGCTGTGACAAATATAGTGAAGTGCTATTATCGATTTGCATGTTGAAGCACAGTAATTAATACCAAGCCCTTCCTAAAATTTCCCTCTAAAGGGAAGAGTTCATGTCACATGTACATGATCGGGGAATAACAGCTTACTTGCATGGAACCTATAAATTTTGCCCAAATTTAGCAAATCCTCATTATATTCCTATATGCTAAATATTCAAAAAATCTTCAAGAAATACTTTTGTACCTTTCGAAAAGAAATACTTTTGTGACTTGTCGCTATAAGTTAAAAAGAGCAGAAAACGTAATGCTACATAGCAGAACCTCAGCAGTGAAGATGAAGAAATAGCAACACCAAGGAGCAAATGTTGCTTGATCTGCTTTTCTTCTTGTCACCTCCGCGAGAGCAGGATTCAAAACGCGAGATGAAGAACCTTCTGAACTCGTTCAGCTCGGCGAGATCAAGATTGGAAGCTTGCGAAAATAGGATATCCCAAAGAAGTGAAGGAGTTTGTGTCGAACTTGAGTTCATGTAGAACTTACCATGGTTTTTTCCCGATCTGAGCTGGTGTCCGGATCGATTTTTTTATCTGAGCTGGTGTCCCTATCTGAGCAGGTGTCCTCGTTCGATCGGACTGCGATTCTGACTCGCAACGCCTAGCTGGAAGGAAGGAGCGGCGAAGGGACAGGAGCGGCGGTGGAGCCGAGAGAAAAGACCGAGCGGACGGGGAAGAGGAAGGAAAACGGGATAGATGCGTGCGCAACCTGGGCTAAGGTGAGAGGAGAAGGAGTGGGCTGGAACCAGAGACTGGGCCAAACAGTTGGGCTAAACTGAATGGGCTGGACGCCTGAAATTTTGGTTTTTATTAGTAGGTATAGATTTGTGCAAGAACTATCAATTTATTCTTCAAATTTGAGGTAATTATCTCAACGAATGCATTAAGTTTGTGTGATTGCAAAGTATGGATGCATTAATGCGATATGAATTGCAATGTTCTTGATTTTGTTTTAGTCGGTCATTAAGTTCACCCCAGCTACTTTTTCCCCAGCTCGCCACTGGCTGTCAATGTGCCCCGTCTTTTTCTAGTTTTCTAATAATATTAATCCTATGTTAGGTGCTCAAGGTGGCAGTAGGTTGGCTAAATCATACTACTTTTTATATTGACTGACTTCCTCAAACTTCTGTGGTCTTCCTCTAAAGTATATTGTATTACTCCTAGTCCTTTCTATTTGGAGAGAATACACAATGACTACTCGGAAGGAAACACAATTTGTGTGCATATGGTGGGCCGCGATGTGACTTGGGTTTCGCAATCATAAAAAATTACTTCGTACCACTATTCGTCTTTTGGTCATTGTCTTTGGTCGGACTGAAAGAGACCACGATTGGTCATTCTTTTATTTATTCATGTATAATTCTCAGTATAAAGTTAGCTTTGAAGCACGATTGTTGGATGTGCCTGGACCAATGGGCTGGCGCAAAACCCAAAGGCTAAATATTCGACGAACTTACCTGGCCGAGAGTTGCCGGTTGGTTGTCGATCTCCATTGAGCCAGCAGCGGTTCCGTGTTGGAATTTTTATTTTATTTCTTTTTAAACAATATTTTAAAAATAACCACTTCAAAAAAATATTTGCACAACATATCTCTTTTGGTCGCACTAGCCCCGTTGGGCGCAACCAAATAACACAGTCACGCCACATGCATTGGCGTGACGAGATCTGACACATTCGGCGGCGTTTCCGAGGTGGAAAAGCTTGTCGCGCCATTCCCGTTGGCGTGACGGTATTGTATTGTCGCGTCACCGGGGTGGCGTGACAAGGATGAAATTTCAAAAAATCATAACTCTTTGATACGATGTTGGATGAAGATGATTTTTATATAAAAATTATAGCTCTCAACGAGATCTACAACTTTCTAGTTTTGAGTTTTTATTTGATGACATTAAGGTGCTCAAAAAAATTATATAAAAGTTCAGCACCATAAAAAATTATATATGAACTTTTATATAAAAGTTCAAACCAATAGTGTTTATTGCAGTAACTGCTTGCCGGTTTGTTCATCATTCACGCGGTTCGGGCTCATGCCAACCGGTGTTTTGTTTTACTTTTTTTAATTTTAAATTTATTCATGGAGTTCAGTTCTTTTTAAATCCGTAAACGCATCATGCATTAATATCGTCAAATCATTCTGAGAATCTAATGGTGACATACAACAAGCTCCACCTAATGTTCTACTGAAACTAAGCCTACATAACTTCTAAAATAAGAAAAACAATGACCATAGACATAAAACATGACATCTTTCCAAGACCAAGGAGCAATTCGGCGCCAATCTTCATATCTATGTGGGGTGGCTTCTCTTCGATCTCTAGGGCTGGCAAATTTGCACCAGAGTAGGCGATGAAAGCTTCACCATTCAATGTTGTATTTTTACGCGTAACAATTATGAGGGTAGCCTTTGACTTGAGCATAACAATCTTTCCAGATTAGATAGATCCCTGGCACGCGACCAACAAACACTACGCACCATGCCATGGTTGTCTCTAAAAAAAAAAAAGATTTTGCCCTAGTCTACCGGTGAAAGAGGTGCGACAGTCTAGAAAAACAAGGCATTTTTTTCACTTTGCATGAAGACAATAAGGGACCATTTGTTTGGCATTTGTTCAGTTGTTTGTTTGAGGCGTCTCCTTGAGGCGGCGCCAATGTTGGAAAAGCGGCTCCCATGGAAAGCAAGGGGCCCTCTTCCTCTTGGAACCGAGAGGGTAGCCTCTTGGAATCGAGCAAGGGGCAGCAAGGGTAAATTGACATAGCGGAAATGTCGTGTAGGGTTTCATAGAATAGATTCACCTACCAAGCCATTGTAGCATTTACATCCCTTTTTACAGGGCACTTGTACACACATCTAGCTCGTTTACAAAAGCGCTCTGTGACGGTGGCAGTATTTTCTGTACGCCGAGAAGGATCTGCGGGTATTTTGGGCAACCTATGCCTATGGTCGGTTGTGGTATTGGTTTGTTGCCTCCGGCCCATGAATGGCCCAATGCTCTGCTTGACGGGCCATCCATCCTTGTAGCCCGGCGCTTCCCCTGAGGGTGGCCCGTCTTGATGGCAGTGGCCTTCGCCCCCAGCCACTTAGGGCCTTCAGTCACCAGGAGTTGTTTCTTGGTTCAGCTATGGGACTATGGCGAGACCTTCGCCATCTTCCCTTTGGGCATACCTGTGGCATCCGACATTCCAGGGAGAAGGTTGGGGAGAGGTTGGGTCGACCGTTGTTGCTCAGTTCGGATGGGTGGGCCATTTTGTATCTTGGGTTTCGTAATAATAATAAAAATTTACTCCGTCCTCGTACCACTATTGGTCTTTGGTCATCATTTTCTTTGGTCACTGAGAGATCGAGACCATGATTGGTCATTGTTTTATTTATTCATATGGTATAATCTCTCAGTATATAGTTCGCTTTGAAGCACGATTGGATGTGCCTGGACCAATGGGCGGAAAACCGAAAGGCCGACGAACTTACCTGGCCGTCAGTTGAGTGTGCTCAGTGTACTTGGCATTGATGATCTATTGGAGGGCTTTAATTAGTGACATTAAAATTGACGGGGAGCTTGACCTGAGCCTGCTGCTCCTAGTATAAAGCATTGTTGCTACCTAGGTCCTTTGTCGCTCACAGACATTGTCCCTGTTAGTCAAGCCATCGATGGAGAATCCTCAGCCAGAGCCAGTACCGCTGCCGCATGTAGACGACGGTTGGGAGTATCGGTTGAGAAAGTTGCGAAAGTATCTACTGCTGCTGGCATCGCTTGCGGCGACAGTAACGTATGCCGCAGGGCTTGATCCGCCCGGCGGATCCTGGGTGGAGAGTGACGCTGAGAAGATGGCCGTGGCAGGGGACTCCATCCTTCGAGCAACCCACCACCGCCGGTACCTCGCTTTCTACTACTCCAACGCCACTGCCTTCGCTGCTTCGCTCGTCGTCATCCTCCTCCTCCTAGTCTTGGCGGAGAAGAAGGAGAGGTCACTGGACTCTATCCGCCTCCGCTTCCTGTGGCGGCAGCGAGACCTGAACCTGCAAACTACCCACCTTCACGTCCTGCAGTTTGTCATGGTGCTGGACCTGCTCGCCCTCATAGTGGCGTACGCCGCCGGCAGCTGCCGGGACAAGGTCGCCACAATCTATACCGCGGCGCTGGTGGCAGCTCTGTCCGCCTACGTCGGCATCCACATCTTCTTTATGCCACATGGGTCACCAGACCCAAGCTCTCCCGCCGCCGCCGGCAGCTCTCCCGACCGGAGTCACCAGATCCAACCTCGTCCTCCGCCGACCTCGGCCGACACCGACCTCGAGCAGCTGCGGAAGGTTTTGATGCTGCTCGCTATCTTCGCAGCGACCATCACCTACAACGCCGGGCTGAACCCTCCAGGTGGCTTCTGGGAGCACGCCGACGGCCTGTACCGGCCCGGTGAAGTGATTCTCAAGCACAAGCACGGTGGCCGCTTTGCCGTCTTCTTCTTCTGCAACACCACCGCGTTCATAGCGTCTCTGTTCACTGTCGTTCTGCTCCTTGACAAGAGGCTGACGGCGAGTGCAACATGGCGACTCACAGCTCCCTACTGGTTCGTGCTAGTGGTAACACTGGTAGCACTTGTGGCGGCGTACGCGGCCGGGAGCTGCAGGAACACTGCCACGACAACCTATACTGTCGCGCTGGTTGCCGCGGTGCTCGTATCCATCCTCCTCGCGGCGGTAGCCGGATGCACCGGAAAGCAGCTTATGAGGTGCCTGAGGCGAGGATTTGACCGGCTGAGCATCATCCACGGGTATAATTTACTTTCCGACTATATATATATGAATTACTGTTCTATGGCTGACCATAAGTAAATAGATTATTGTATGACTAATTTGAGTTTATTCTAATGGATTTACTAATTTACAAGATTACTATAACTCCTTCTAATCGATTTAATATAACATCATGGTAAATATTACCATGAGTTATAGTAACACATATATATATATATTGCACTCTATCGTAATTTTACATAAACTTCATCGTAGATCGCCATTCAATAAGTTATTTTTTTGGTCACCTCGATTTACGATAATGTTTGTACTACTTTAGGATAAAAATAACTCATGATGATATTTACCATATTATAGTAAATCTTTTAGGAGAGAGTTATACACTAATCTAGTAATAAATAGTCATTATCGTAAGTTCGTAACTCAAATTAAGTTGCGTACCTAGAATTTAAGTATTCTATATATATGGTCAGCTACAGATCAGAATACATGCATGGTCGATCAGCTACAGAACAGTGCATATATATACACACACACATATGAATATTATATAAGTATTCATATATAATACTTAGCACCCTGGCCGCAAGTATCACGTACCTAGCTGGGCTGAACCCGCCCGGGGGCGTTTGGCTGCAAAACCAGCAGTCCAGCTCCGGCTCGCAGCATGGGCACAACGCTGGCGACCCAATACTTTTAAACATCGATGAAAAGCGATACAACATCTTCTTCTACTTCAACTCCACTGCTTTTGTGGCATCCATAGTTGTCATCCTGATGGTCCAGATTAAACCCCTGCTTAAACAGAAACTCACTACATCTGGTCATGATCATCGACCTGTTCGGGCTTATGGGTGCATACATTGCAGGTAGCAGCCGAACCTTGAGAGCCTCTGTCCATGTCATTATCTTGGCTGCTGCTTTCCTTGTCTATGTCACCGGGATCTATCTCCATGTCAAGATGAATCCTACTCCTGATCCTCCTGAAACTTTAAAGAAGAGGCGCAAGAGGCTGCTGCTGTTTGCAATTCTGATGGCCTCTATCACCTACCAGGCCGGGCTAAACCCGCCAGGCAGTTTCTGGCGGGAAGATGAGCAGGGAGGACAGGGACACTCATCATCTGTCGTCGGCTCCCCAATCCTTGAAGATATGTACCCTCGCCGATACCAAGCCTTCTTCTTCTGTAATGCGGCGAGCTTTTATGGCAGCCATCGCGCTCATCATCTTGCTCCAGAACAACAAGACGTACCAGCAGCCGCCGAACATCCGATTCTACGGTCTGTACGCGTGCATGCTGGTGGGGATGCTGGTCTTGATGGGTGCCTACGCTGCTGGGAGTGCCCGAAGGCTCAAGACGTCCATCTACGTCTTCGTCCTTGTCGGAGGTGTCAGCGTCTTCATAGCAGTGCTGCTGGCTTTGTTTCTGCGTATACGACGACCACCAGGATCAAACGCCAATGGCGGCGGCAGAGTTGAAAACAGCCACAACGACGACCACCGCCGTTATCGAGGAGATCAGAGAAGGAGAAAGCATGTGATGTTGCTCGCAATGCTTGCCGCGAGTGTCACGTACCAGGTGGGCCTAGACCCGCCAGGTGGCGTGTGGCCCGAAGGGTATGCCGCTGGGAGCCCCGTGCTGCATGACAGCAACCTACGCCGGTACCATGCCTTCTTCTACAGCAACTCCAGCTCCTTCGTGGCTTCCATCGTTGTCATCATCCTCTTGCTGCAAAGTGAATGGCTGAATATGATGAAAAAGCAAAGGGATGAACATGAACAGCAAAGTGATGAACCGCAGCAGAACCTCCTTATGGCGACCAACATAGTTGTCGCACTGGACTTGATTGGGCTACTGGTGGCCTATGCCGCCGGTAGCTGCCGAACCCTGGAAACGTCCCTGTATGTCATTGTGCTGGTCGTTGCAGTGGTGATCTACATTCTGGTCCACGTCAGGCTGGGTGATGCCATCCCTGGACCTGGAGAGGGGACAAGCAATACACAAGGCGTTGGCGGTAAAAGTCGCAATGGACCTCCTTTACAAGCAGCAGTGTGATGATGAGCCCAAGCAACTCTGCATCTACCTACCACTCGGTGTTCATCATCTTGATCCATATATATGTATTAATATAATTATATATTGTGAGTGTGATTTCCCTTAACTTTGTCCATCCATTTGTATGGTGAGTGTGAGCTTTCTTTTCTGTCCTATATGCTATATATACTAGCTACTGTGGTTTATATTGAAGCGTTTGTTGTATTGTACGTGGTTCGTCCGGCTTTGGATATACTTATATTATATATGCTTATTTCTACATTTCCATGTACTTTGAGAACTTGGCTGTACGTTGTATATACTCATAAGGCCCATTTTGTATCAATAGGAGACACATGTATGGTGACAGCACTACACAGCTATTTTGGTGTGTGTTAGATGTTAGTTTAGTGAGAAATTTTACTACGTTTGGAAAATATAACAAGAACTCCTCAGTCAGCTAGATCGAATGTTTAAAAATTAGGAGGAACTATTAATTCAAATGAACTCATAAGATGCAGCTCAGAGCAAACAATTATTTGGCTAGGAACCAGCTCCGGATTAATTTTGGAGGGTACAATAATAGTACTGTCACGTATGGGGGATTTCTTCTTGTTTATTCTTACCCACTCATTTCCCGTACACACCTTTCTGGTGTTTTAGGTGTCCCGCTCTTTTCTACTGATTGTTAGTTTGATGCCGTGTTCTAGTTTTCTGCAAGGTCCGTGGGGACAAACTCTGGGTCAAAAACTCATGTGCTATAAAAGATATTTTGGTATTTTGATATTAACTTAAAGGCCAGGGCATATGCCCTTAAACTCTAAAAAAATCCCGTGCACCACAAATTCGTACTCAATGATTCGAGATCCATCTCGCCTTCTATTAGTTGGCGGCGGCGCCGACGATCCACATCTGCAGTGATGCTCGACACCTTTTCTGAAAAGGGTCCAAGTGAACTTGGATGCCGCTCGTGAGTACTTTGATGCCTTCAAGGTGCCGCTGACGCCAACCAAGGAGCAAGCAATGGAGGTGCTCTTTGGTGAGGGCTTTGATCCAGTGGCCGGAACCTTGACATCACCGGCCTGGATACGGAGGAGCAGTGATCCGCTGGATTGACTCTACCTTGAGTCGCCAATTAGTTTATATGTAATCACAATCTCTTGTTGCCCTTAGGCGGTCCTGCAGTAATCCTTGGATTACTGCTGCTTTATTTTTTATTTTTATTTGTTTGATACTATTGTATCTCAAAAACATTCTCTTCGTCTTAATGAATTACGTGCAATGCACGTTCGAGAAAAAAAAAGGTCCAAGTGATGGCTTGCTTGCTCCATAAGTCTGGCCAGAGATAGCAAGATCTTGCATTGTTCGTGTTCACCATTGCCAATCCTTTAAATTTGTCCAACAATTTTAGAATACCTTTCTGCTAGAAAGATCTTTTCTTGGCCATTGTTGGTAACTTTCCCATACAAGTAATACCCAAGGAATGTTCCATTTATTGAAGAATTTCATCACATGCTTCAGAAGTAGTGCCCCATTTTGAGTTCTGAAATTTATCACTCCCAACCCCTTCGTGTTTAGATTTGCACAAACCTGTCCAAGCAGCTTTTGGTCTTTGACTTGTATTTAGATATCATCTACTCCCCTCCATAGACAATGTTTCCTGAATTTGTCAATTTGGGCAGTAACTGTGTCTATATCAAGAGCAAATGTGCTCATAAAGAAGGTGGGGCTGAGGCTCAAAAACCGAGTTAGTTAATTCAAGTCTTCCTGCTTGGTTGAGGAAGGTTAATGTGGCAGCTAATCATTATTCATATCTGCTCACTAGTGGGAGAAATCAATGATTTAATTTGGGTTTGGTCACGCCCAAGTGTAATCCAAGGTAAGTAAAGTGGAGTGTGCCTTTTTCACAATTGAAGGTCCTTGCAAGGTGATTAAACCTATCCTCTTGGACATTGATGGGTACCATAACTGACTTGTTGTAATTTAACTTTCAGGGTTAAACGCAGCTGCTGCAGGCTTCCATGACTACCAAGGTATCATGAGCATACTGGATTGTTGAGAAATCTGGGGAGCACCTGAGATGAATGAGCAGCTTTAATAGGTTGAGCCTCCTAACTTTGTTTAAGATTGACTGTAACCACAAGAATAAACAGAACGGGTGAGACAGGGTCACCCTGCTTAACTCTCCTTCTGTAGTGAAGAAGCTTCCATGGCGCTCCATTTAATAACGCTGATGATGTTCTAGAGTTCAATATATCTGTGATCCATCTGTTCCATTTCTATCCAAAACCTTTAGCTTTCAGCACATGGTAATGGCCTCATGTTCTACTTTGTTAAAAGCCGTTTCAAAATACAACTCTATAATGATAGATACTTTCTAGATTTGTGACATAAGTGTATGTATTCCAGGGCCCATGCTAGACAGTCCTGTATAGTTCTCTAGTCTCCATAAACCCATATTAGTTTTTATGTAAGATTTGTCTAATAACTCCCTACAACACACTACTAAAAAACCATTAACCATGACCTTTCAAAAACACCCTCCACTACTACACAAATGATTAACCGTGGCAGATTTTTGGATTTACCATGGCGGTTTTGTAACTACCACCAAGCAAAGGTCACGGTCAAAAACCACCACGGTTAATAAATTAAAAAATAAAAAGAAAAAGCCCGGACCAAACCCAAATGGGCTCAGATCACGGGCTGCCGTCGCCATATCCGCCACCGCCGCTAGGGTTTCGAGGTAGGGTTGCCGCTAGGACCGAGGTCTTTGGGGCCGCTGGGCGACACCACGCTTTTAGGCCGCCAACTTGCTTAGGCTACCTCGCGCGCCGCGCCCGGCCTTTGGATCCGGCGAGCACCGCCCGGCGCGCCGTGCTCCATGCCGCTGGATCGGCGCGCCACCATGCCACCCCCGCGCCCTCAGCCGCGCCGCCGCCACCACTGCTCGGCCAGCGGCGCCGCCTCCGCCGCCCCCCCCTCAGTGCCGCCGACGCCGCCACCGCTCAAGTGCTTGAGCGCCGCCTCCACGCCCCGCTGCCCCTCGGCCGCCATCACTTGGCTAGTCGAAGGAGATAGGGAGGAAGATGGAGAGTGAGGGGAGGGAGGTGTGCGGGGTGGAAAATGGAAATGGTCCAGCGCGACATTTGGGCCGAGGAGAGAGGTGAGGGGGTGAGAGTGAGGGGCGAGGAAACCCTAAGTGTCCTATTTGTATTCTTGAAGCGGTTACCGGGCTGAGATGGCCCGTTTAGATTCAATATGGGCGAAATTAACCGTGGCGGTTTTTAAGAAAAACCGCGGTTTTTTAGAAAAACCGCCATGATTAATTCATTTACTATGACAGTTTTTTTTTTTAACCAACACGGTTAATAAATAGAAACGCCTTGTAAAAGATTTATTGTAGTAGTGCTCGGAGGCGGGCATGATTTTTAACCATCTAGGTTAATGCCTCGGATTAAACAAGGCGGTCATTTTTTATTATCCGAGGTGGTTCACGATCAATTGCCTCGCAAAAAATCGATTTACGGTGGGCGTTCCTAAAATCGAGACAGGCAAAAATATGGCTCCGGTGTATGGCGGTGCAGCCTGCACGGCCTTGTCGGACAGCGGTAGCGGCGAGGCAGGGAGCCCTGCGACCCGGCGTGCAGTTTCATTGCGGGGCTTCTACAGGCTGCTTGTGCGTTCAAGGTGTTTGTAGAAATGTGTGAAAGAAGAGAAGGGACGGAGTTGTAACTCTTTACCTTGTGAAACTCCATGGTGACCAAAACCGGAGCCCAGGCAAACAAACACAATCCCGCCTCAGCCTGGCTCTGCTGGGAAAAATGAACCATACAAGCAGGTGTTGCACCCAAGCTAGCCTGGCTCTTCTGAGCCGGCTAATCTAGGAACGTCTAGGCAAACAAACACGCCCATAGTTACTCCCTAGTATTTGTATTCTGTATGTACTGTGCCGTGTCCTATGTCTATACGACGTGTGCATCCCTTCTAATTGAGTGGCCTGCTAACCTTGATGGCGGCTCGTTAATTAATTAGTTAATTTCGTTGTCCACCTCGATCAGGGATCGATTAATAAATATAACAGTGATGAGTCTTGACACGCCATGGTATAGTTAGTCGTCTAATGCTGCCGAACGAGGTACATGCTAGCTAGGCAGTCACGCTAAACAAAATGTACGTGTAGCCATTGCCCGGCCGGCCGGCCGGCCGGCTACGGCTACCTCTCGCGAGTCTCCATCGCGGATGGGTGTTTTAATTTCCCCAGCATATGAACAACAGCTCTACTCATATATATACTAACTTATTGTTATAGGCAGCTCACCCTGGAGAGTAGCGTGCTGGCTGCTGGATGCCGATCTTCAAGGAAAGCAGCACATTGTTTTGAAAAGAGAAGCTAGATTCTAAATTATAATAAAGGCGTGTGTTGCTTTTATTTTTGTATTTTAGATGTAAAAAATGTAAGTGGAAATCAGCATGGTGCTCATTGATGTACATGACACACTACGACTGCAGAGCACACACCATCTATCACAGCCAGGTACTGTATGCTAGAGGTTTTTTTGTTTTTTTTTTTTTGACAACTTACTGTATGCTAGAGTTAGTTTCCTAAGCTGGCCTGTCTTCTGAACTAGGGCCACGTTTAGATGGCTAAATTTTAGCAAAAGTAACTGTTGGAACTCCTGTAGCACTCCTGTAGCACTTTCGTTTGTTTGTGGTAAATATTATCCAACCGTGGGGTAACTAGCCTCAAAAGATTCGTCTCGTGATGTACAACAGAACTGTGTAATTAGTTATTTTTTTACCTATATTTACTGCTCCGAACATATGTCTTTTTGTGTATTTAATGTGATGTGATGGAGAGAGAGTTGAAAAAGTTGCAACTTTTGGGCTAAAATTTAGCCATCTAAACGAGGCCGTCCCGCCTGTTGGCTATGCGTCAGAATTTCGTCTCCATCCCGCCTGTTGGCTCGTCCGACAACATGTCAAACAAAACCCTGCTGATCGATATATACTACATACCTACAGCTATTATTATTTACCGGTGGTGCGTGATGACTCTAGCAGGTCACGCTCATCGACTTTATTGCTGTTGAGCCCCTTGCGATTATTCGGCGGAGACTTTCGTGTGCTGCATATCTTCCAGGAAAGCAGCTAAAAAAAGAACCTAGACGTAATTAAAGATGTGCAGCTTAATTTTATTTTTTTTATTTTGGATATACAATGTACAAGTGGAAATCAGCAGCATGGTGCTGATTATATTGATCGATATATACTTCCTCCAATTCCAATTTTTTGTCCTTAAGTAATCACATCGATATAGCTACACACTTGGTGGGGATAGAATACATTGTAGCACGCTGCACGCACTGAGGGACACACCTAATCGCACTAAACATCAGATGGCTCACCCACCTCATGATGCACACAGTAATGCGCTTGCTTCTATGCTGCCCGTCATAAACAAGACTTCCAGGGAACATATATCATATGATACAGCCCGAGATCAACTTGCATTGTGTTGGTATATATAACAGGGCATATAGTACATATCATTAGCCAGCTAGTTCACGCAGTCTTTCAGACTTGTGTTTGCTCGTCATTTCGAGGAAAGCAAGCGGGCTTTTTTAGATAAAGGATAAGAATCCAGCTTCATCAACTCATGGTAGAATCAGACCAAATTATTTCAGCACACCGGTTCGGGCTAAATTTAAACAAACACCAGTGTAGCACTAAAATAGACTAATCCGACAAGCAGATAACCAACCAAACGATGCAAAAAAACACAACGCGGCGTCTTCTAGAAGCCTAGCAGCCTGAAGAAGCAACTTTGGTCCTCAAAGAACTTTTTTTTTTAGATAATGGATAACAAATATCCGGCCTCTACATCCAAGGGATGTACACAGCCCATTATTACAAGCTTTGAAGAAACGAGAAAGAGAGAGCCTCGGTCATAAATTGGCCAGGAAGCTAAGACAAACAATATAAATGTTTCCATCCATTGTTGGATATCTCTAAAGCAATAAATTCTAATTTCTTGCTTATTGTTGAGAGCGCTTCCTTGGCTATCTCTTCACGCTGCAGCTGTGTCGATGGCGTAACCAATACGCACCTCTGAAAATTACCTGCATAATAGAATTAGATTTCTTTACATTAAAAACCACATCATTTCGGCATCTCCAGAGAGCCCAGCATATGGCAGCCATCCCCACCCAAATCAATTCTCTAATCTTTTTTATTTTGATTAGTTAGCCAATTCGAACATATGGCTAATTGATCTAGGTTGAGTCGATCCGGTAGCAAAAAGAGATAATCCTCCGGATCATTACGGTAAGGGGCAGTCTAGGAATAAGTGTTGAATAGTCTCATTCCCATTACAAAGAAACGCGCCGACTCCCTTTCCGGTTTTTTTTAGCAAGATTGTCTTTAGTCAATATAACCCCCCTCTGTAAAAACCAGAGAAAGATTTTAATTTTTAGAGGAATCTTTATCTTCCAAATCATCCTATGCCGAAAAGGTGTTTGTGTATCAATGAGGTCAAGGTACATTGAGCGGACAGAGAATAGTCCCGATTTGGTTAGGCTCCATCTAAAATAATTCGGCCCTTCCACCAATTCGACATTTGAGATTCGTGCTACTAGACCAAGCCATTCTGTAAGTTTGTTATCCACCAGAGCCCTCCTAAAAGAGATGTTTAGAGGGTTGGAATCCATCACTTTTGAAACGGTTGCGTGAGGATTTCGAACTATATTATATAAAGATGGATAGCAATCTTTCGAGGAGGCTTATCTCCTACCCATTTATCGTCCCGAAATCTAGTGGTAGTTCCACCTCGATATCGAAGGAACCTTTAGCCAACACCTCATCTTTGATATGCATGAGGCCCCTCAAAAATGAGAGTCATTGGGCTTGGCGGTCACTTGATTTAGGGATTTGGAATGTAGGTATTTATTCCTTAAGAGCGGCGCCACATGCCCTCTGTGTTCAACAAATTAACCAACCATTTGGCTAGAAGGCATTTATTTTGCGGTTCTAAATTAAGGATACCTAGTCCCCCTTGATCTTTAGGGCGACACGGGATGTCCCATCCGGCAAGTCTATATCTATGTTTTTTAAGAGCCTTGCGGGAAGAACCTTGATCTATAAAAATCGAGGTTTTTAATCACCCCTTTAGGTATTTCAAAGAAAGACATCATGAAAATAGGTAGGCCGCTTAGGACTGAATTAAGCGAGAATTAGTTTCCCCCATAAGGCGGGTATTTTGCTTTCCGGCAAAAGAGAGTTTTACATTTGAAACGATCTTCTACCTTTCTCCATTCGAGTTCGGGAGTTGTCTATGGTGCATTGGGATTCCAAGATATCTAAAAGGATATTCCCCAATATTGCAACCAAAGAGAGTAGTATAAAAGGATTCCATCTCCTTAGCCGCACCATAGCAAAAGATTTCACTTTTATGAAAGTTGATCTTCAGCCCCGGATAATTGTTCAAAAGCACAAAGCAAAAGTTTAAGATTTTATGCTTGCTGCGGGTCATGATCGAGAAAAGATAATGGTGTCATCTGCATATTGAAGTATAGACAACCCATCATCTATAAGGTGGGGAGGACACCTCTTATTTGACCATCGGCTTTTTTCTATTAATTAGAAGAGCTAACATATCTCTGCAGCGATGTTAAATAAGATTGGTGACATAGGATCTCCCCTGTCTAAGTCCTCGCTTGATGCGGAAGTAGGGACCTACGTCATCATTGACTTTGATCCCTACACTCCCCGGTGACTATTGTTTCAACCCACCTACACCATTTGGGAGAGAAACCTTTCATTCGTAGTGTTTGTTGAAGGAAAGACCACTTCACTTTGTCGTATGCCTTTTCAAAATCAATTTTGAAGATGACACCGTCACGCTTTTTTGGTGTGATGTTCATGAATGGTTTCGTGTAGGATAACGACCCCTTCTATTATATTCTGCCCGGGCATAAAGGCGATCAGGTTGGCCTCACCACGCTTTTGGCTACCAAATTAAGCCTATTTGTGCCTACTTTAGTGAATATCTTAAAACTCACATTAAGAACACAGATTGGCTGTATTGCTGAATTTTGATAGCATTATCCACCTTTGGAATTAAGGTGATAATACCAAAATTCAAACTACAGAATCAAGATCCTCCCTATGTAGCTCAGCAAATAAGGATAAAAAGATCATCCTTGATGATACCCCAAAACACCTGGTAGAATTCCGGGGAAAACCATCCGGGCACGGGGCTTTGTTATGTTCCATCTCGGAAGACCGCCTCCCTCACTTCATTCGGTGAGCGGGTGATGAGGATATCATTTTCCTCGGGTGAAACCTGTGGAATATCCGGAGTTTTTGGTCTTCGCTAAGGGAGATATCGAAATTTTTCGGTTGGCCAAAGAGGTCTTTGTAATAAGGCGTAATATGACTCTTGAGCCGATCATCACCGATCACCGCACCTTGATCATTCTCAAGTTTAAAAATATGTTGCTTACGATTGTTTTGCATTGGCAACTAGATGAAAGAACCTAGTATTAGCATCCCTTCCAATAGGGTTTTTAACTTTGGCTCTCTCATACCATTTTAGTTCCTCCTCTCTAAGGAGGTTAACTAAACGTTCTTTTAGATAGTGCTTTATATCAATCTCTTGTTCGAGATATAGGGAGAGATCTCGGCTTTCTTGTCTATATTCTCTAAGATAGCCAACGAGTCTTTTTTTCTTTTCTATAAGACCCTACGGTATGTTTTAAGCCCAACCCCTTAGATATTGTCCGAGCTGCGAATCTTGAATTGCCAACGTTCAAGGGGGTGAGCTCGGAAGCGAGGGAGATTGCCAAATATTTACAACCATTTCATAAAATCCCTCTCGTAACAACCATCCCCCCTCTCAAATTTGAAAGGGCGGTTGTGGGTTAGGTGGGTCGAAAACACCTATCTTTGAGTACTAGGAGAGTGTGGTCGAGATATTTCTATCCCTAGGTTGTATAGTTGACAATGGAAACATGAGTTCCCATTCCGTGCTAACTAGTACTCTATCCAACTTTTCAAAGGTTGGATTATCCCACTAGTCCCGCCCATGTGTATTGGCGGCTGTCATTGAAATCTCCTTGGTTCGGAGATTCAATGACAGCGTTAAAGAGGTTTTGGCCATTTATGGTCAAAATCCCGAACTCTTATCTTGGGCCCTCTCATTATGTTAAAATCTCCTCCTATCATATATGGAAGAGTTTCTTTTGGAGCACGTGTTGGCGAGTTCAGCTAAGAAAGCACTCTTATTCTGTAGTTGTCTTGGTCCGTAAACCGTATAAAGCACAAATTTGAAGTCATTTGATTTGACTCTTAGGGTAAATTTTACATAAAAGTCTCCCTCAACAATGGCTCCAATGTCGAAGACATTCAAGTCCGCACCTAGCAAAATGCCCCCGATCTTCCATGGGGGTGCCATGGTGTGCCAAATAAAATCATGCCCCACAAAATTTTTAAGGACATGATCCGGAAGGAATCCCGGCCTGTTTCGAGAGAGCAATAAAATTAATTTGCTCTTCCTTAACCAATTCCGCCAAAAACCTATGTTTAGCCAAGTCACCCAGGACCTCTGCTATTCGAGAAAATTCCCTTCATTTTATATTAATTTTGGAGGGGTTTTTGGTTTTACGAAGTTTGCCATTTTTATATTTTTGGCATTATGATATTTCTTCCTTCGGCGGAGTGGAGAAAGATCTATAATTTGATCATTCCCCTCCTCCTACAAGTTCTCATTTAGAATTCCACAGGCGTGGTGAGCGCATCAATTTGGTTATCTGTTCATCCTCACTTTCAAGATTGAAGGATTTAGGAGCAGTTCCTTTCTTTCTATTAGCACTAAAAGCTAATCTGTCAATCTCTAAATTTTTTTATTGAGATTAATGCTGATGAGCCTAGGTTGATGCCTACCCTACCAAGGTTTGAAACAACTTTAGAATGCGGAAAGGTATTGAAGGAGTTACACGGGAATTCAAGGTTCTTCTTATTGCCATCCGGTCCACCTTGTGTAGGGTGTGGGCGTCCGCCGTTCTTTGCATTCTTGGAGCTCTGACGACACTTTGATAGGTCTTGCTTTGTAGCTGCCGGTGCACAGTCCCCCACCCTTTGGGGAGGTAGTGGCGCGACGGTGAGTCGTCGACCTCTCGCCCACGGTGGCGGGGCGATGGGGCGTGGGCATGCCCACCACCTCTGCGGCGTCGGGCGTCCTCGGTGGCAGAGGCGAGGGGGTAGGAGCGAGCCCCCACCTCCTCCTGCGTCGTCGGGCGTCGGGGGACAAGGGTGAGGGGGTAGAGGGCGATCCCCCACCTCCCGGCGTAGGCGGGGGGGGGGGCGGTGTCGTGCCCCCTCACGAGTTGGCCCGGCGAGGCGGTGGGCAAGGAACGTGTCCCCATCTCGAGTCGCATTTCTTTGGGGTGGTGGCGTGCCCCCTCTGGGCGTCGTCGGCGGCGGGGGTAGCACGCCACCCTCCTCCACGGCTCCTCCATCCTCTGCGGCCCCTGGCGCAAGGACCGGCGAGGAGAGCCGGTCTCGACTACCGCCGAGTGGCCGGAAAGAAGCCGGTGGTGAGCCCACCATCTCCAAAGAAGTAGTGTCGCCCCTCCATTAGGGGCGGGGTCTCTAACACAGGTGGTGGCGGGTGGCGGGCAATGGCGATGTAGAGCCCCCAAGAACCTCGTCGACTATGTCGTCACATCGCCAGCGGCATCCCCTCGTCGAGAGCTCCACCGTTTGTGACAAAACAAAAGATTTGTTAGAGGTATTATAATCAACCACGTCTTCATCTGTCGATTGGAGAGTTCGAGTACGTGTGGAGACCCACTTTGTCGACTCAAGCATAACTTTGAGGCTGATCTCATTTAGGAGCTACTCACAAGCCAAATCCACAATCTCATTCGCCAAAGCAGCCTTTTTTTGGGGGAAATCCGGGAAGGAAGTGGGGGTTCTGGGTTGTGGTATTATCAACCCGAGGATTTGGCGGGTTTTGATCATCTTCCGCCTCTTCCATCTCATGATCACTCTCTTGGGGATCTTTATCACTATCACCCAAAAAGGTCTTCATCTCCCTACCAACGGGATCGAGGCGGGAATAGCTTCATCGGGCTTGAGAAAAAGACAATAAATACCGGTGCCAACACAAACATCAACATACTTTGGTATTTTCTTAACATCATACACGCCCACAAGAATGCGGACTTGTCGATCGCCCCCTCGGATGTACCATATCCACCTTTTGCGTAGTTCCAATAATAGTCCCAAGCGCCCACAAAGGAAGAAAAGAACGAAGAGCCCTAGGCACCCTAGTGACAGATCACCCATACCTGCTCCAAGAATCTTATTGGGTGGGCGTCATCCACAAATTCAGCAAAAACAATAGTACCTTCCTTGTTCTTTGTTTTGATGGTGTTGATTTCAATCATCAGATCAAGTTCTTCCTTGCTAGGAAAGGGGCGACATAAGATTTCGGCCCAAGTTGTTGTACCTCCCCCGTTCAACAAAACGGGGATAATCCTTGCCCGTTCAGCCTGTAGCAACCGTGCGGAAACTTCTCCCTCTTCAACTGTAATGAGGGCTGCATTTGATGACTGAAATGTTTGCACAACATGATTGTTCCTAGCAGCTTGAATGTGGAAGAACCCCATCCCATCCTCGGCAGCGCCACACAAAGCAACAGAAGGTTTGGGTCCCGGCGGCGGGCATTGGTTGCGAAGTGCTCTTCCATGCAAATCACACACTCCCTCTTCCCGTCGCGCTTTCTTTTCTTACCCGATCAGCATCGGCGTCGTTGCCTCGACCACCTCCACGGGAGGCGCCCGCAGCACCGGACCCAGCAGCGTCCACAGCCGGGGCAGCGTCCACGGTCGGGCAGGTCCGCCCGCGCGACCAGCCGCCCGTCACGTGGTGCAGCGCCCAGCGACCAGCACCCGTCGTGGGCGGAGCGCCGCGACGAAAGCGGAGGTGGAGGGTCGCCACGACCCCATGTCCGCGTCCCGGCCACGTTCCGCGCGCCGCGGTTCCGGTTGTCGTCGTAGCCTCGTCAGCGCCCACGTCGGCGTCGGAAAAGGCGCGCGCGACCGTGGCGCCCGGTTTCCATCTCCTCCAGCCATGAGCACGTCCGGTAGGATCTCGGTGTGGCGGTGGATCGTTGCTGCTGCCCGCCTGAACGCGGCGTAGGCGCGACAAGTCGGGCCTGCCCGATTGGAGGATCGCTGGTGCTGCCGCCTGAACCGCAGCGGCCTGCTGATCGGAGGATCGCTGCTTGCCCGCCTGACCAGCGACGTCGGGGTTGGTGACCGGCGGAGCGCGGTCACCGTTCGGCGAAGGTCGTACCCGAGGCAGGGATGGGGCCGCCGACGCCGAGCAGCGGGCGTCGGGGGCGGTCGGGGCGAGCGCGACGATGGACCGCGCGGGATCACGCGGGTGGCGGCGTCGGGGTCCGCTTCGGTACTGCGGCGTTGGCGATTGGAGTCGAAGTGGCGGCAGACCTTGGTGAAGCGATGGTGGCGATCCGTTTTGTGTCGAGCAGACCAGGTGTTGCGGCGGCGTCAGGTATAACTGGTCTCACCCATCGCATGGGTTTCCCTTTGGTGTGGACCCGGTTGGGACACTTGGGAGGCACCAGCACCTGACGTGTGCTGACCGCATGGCTTGAATCAGCATTGGACTTGTGGACCTGAACGTGCATGACCGGGTCACTAGGATCACGAACCGGACCGGGCTTCAAAATTTGAATCAGCGGTAGAGTCGGATCCCTTCCATCGGATTGCCCCGGCGGCTGCGTCGCCCGGGCTCAAGAAGTCACCAATGGTGGCCGCCGGCGTGACACGCGGTGGCGGGATCGGCCCCTTCCATGTCCGCCTGCGGGCAGTTTGATCCGCCCGGGGCGATGGTGCGGCCGCAGGACCCGGCGTGGCGGCGGTCCCGTAGTCGGCGTAGCTGAAGGCGAAGATGATGCGGTCTTGTGATGATCTGCGGCAATGCGCGGCGTCGCCAAGATCCTCGCAAATCGAATCGGAATCGAGGCCCTGATCCCAGAACTTGCCCACGATGGCGGTGAAGAGCGACGAGCCGGTGATGGAAGGACGATTAGACGCGCTCCGATCCTTCGCCGTGACTCGACGAAGTGCGAGTTTTGGTTGCCGGCGCCAAGAGAGATAGGTGCCATCCCCCATCACTCGGGAGATCACCGGCAAGCGGACCTCCAGCCGGCGGCGGCGGCGGGGGCGGCGGTGCGAGGCAGGCTAGGCGTCCTTTGACTGCAAGAGTATGTAAGAGTCTGTCCTCAAAGAACTGTACTGCATACATGGTTTTAACTGAAACTGTCCTCGTGAATGAAGAGACCAAGTAAAAACATCTGGATAGTTCTCAAGATTTAATTAGGTCTGTTAAACAAGACACTATTCTATCCCAATCTCTCAAGTTTTGCCCCACCAAGCTTTCTCCCAAATGAGATATTGAGGCGGGATGACCTAAAAGACTATGTTAAACAAAGCAGGGAATTTAACTTTAAACAAAGCAAGCAGCTAGCAAAGCGGTTTTCAAAAGGCTATACACGCAGAGAGCTGCTTTGTACCAACCATGCATTGACCGACCACCGATATGATCACACTACTACACAACAGGGATACTGTATCACTTTCTTGTAACACATTCATCAATGTGTTCCAATGAAATATCATAGTAACACAATATAGTGTGTTACAGACTTCGGTTGTAACACAAATCACTTTTTTTTAAAAAATGTGTTCTACTGACAATAATTATAGTAACACAAAACTAATGTTACTAGCAAAAAGTTACAAAAGTGTACTATGTTGTAACATATAAGTGGAACCTATTAAATGTGTTACAAATATATACCCTATAGTAACACAAAATAATGTTACAGTCCAAAAGCGTTACAAAAGAAACTTATACATGTGAACTTTCCTATTCATAGGCGACACGAACATCCCACCTAGGCGTCGTCAAGGTTGTTAGGCAATCACGTTATAGTCAAGAACCAACTAGCAATGAGTTAGCGATTAATAAAGTTAGTTCACACTACAAGAAACCTGATCTCCTATGACAAAATCATTGTAACACTAGACAAATGTTCCAGTAGATAAGTATAATGTGTTACAATAAAACCAGTTTATAGTAACATAGGCAATTGGAACATAAAGGAAAATGTGTTACTAACAGAGTTAGTAATACTTTTTCTAACCTATAATAACACAAGTTGGTGTTACTATATCCCTGTGTTGTAGTAGTGTCAACTCTCTCTCCTCTCTCACACACTTTAGTTCCACGCCCGTAGGAAGAGGAAGCTGAAAGCAACCGTCGGCCTCTACTACTTAAGTTTGATATACTTCGATTTGTTTGTAGTGCATGTAGTATGAGATACTACCATGTGAATGTGACAACGAAGATAAATTCCTCCAGTAACTCTGGTGACATCAAATGACTTCCTTCTAATATTAACGGTTCAATTCATATCTATACCTACTAATAAAGAGAGAAAAATTTCTTGTCCACCTTTCTTGGGTCTGCCACCCTCCTTGGTTATCCTCCCTTCGTCCTGCCTTCTAGACCGAGTCCTACCCATCGTTTCGTCCAGCCCTCCCATCCTCCTATACAGATACAAAGTACAACTCCATCCTTGAATACAAAAAAATATGATACGAGTTGCTGTTGGGCTCTAAAAAAGAGGAGATACGAGTCCAAATATATGGATACGAGTCCAACTCCATCCATGAGTATAAATAATGTGTCGTTCTCGTGAGTGCCTTTGACATAATCGGCGCGCGTCATTGGGATCGGCTAGGGTATCCTGAGGCGCGGGGTCAGATTGACGATGCACTCCGCGCAATGGACACGGCTTGGTGTGACGGCAATTCGGCGCCGAGGCTCGGGTAAAAGCGCAGCAGCTGCAGAGCGGACCGGCTTGGCGCTGCGGCTGCCACGCGTGGTGCTGGAGAAGGCGAGGAGGATGTGTCGCAGCTTAGCCAGCGGTAGATGGGAGCGGGCTCCGGGGCGCAGACCCTGCTTCTTGCCGTCATCACGGAGGACGGGGAGGCACACCTTCGGCTTGGGCAGTGGCAACGACGTTCGGCTAGGACGGCACGCACTCTGACATCGTAGGTGCCCAGGCCGCCACGTCCTGGTGGAGGGAGTCGTGCAGCAGGCACTAGCCTTGGGGCGATGAAGAGAGCGGCGACAGCGCCTTGGATTCTATCGTTAGCTTCGGCATCAATATTTTGAATTGTGTTGGATATATGGTTGCAGATATATACTGCTTCAACAGTCTTTCAACTCTGGGTATGCAGGGGCAGGGCCAGTACACTCTGCTACCCAAAAATTAATTTCACAACTCATGTTGCTTCTCTTCAAGGTCACAGTTGCTTTTATACGAGACCTTTTCTCTCAGTTACAGGTAATTAATGAAGGCATGAGATCTGAAGAACGTCCAATCTGCAATACTCCATGATGAAATTGTTGCCTCTGCTTTAGCCTTGTAGCATGAAGCTTGAATGGATCCAATTAATTCCTGCCTCACTGGTCCAATGTTTTCTGTCGCTTCTAGATTTCAGATGATTATATTTACAACTCTATAATCATGCATTCTCGGATGTGGAAAAGATTCAGTAGGAAAACAAACATATAAACGGATAATTACCTAGCTTTATATGATATAAGTAAACATTGTACAAATAAGTTTTATTTTTTTACCCGTTGCAACGCATACGGGCATATTTTCTAGTCATAATAATGGGAAAGGATACCACAGTTTGTTCTCCAGAGGAACCATAACAAAAAAGCAAACACTTGCACGTATTGTATTTCTCTTCCTGACATACATACCTTAGGCTTGCTAACAAATACACCTTTTGTACGTCCCGTTGACAACCAAAAGTACCCAACATTGATAAATCTGTTGTAAAACAAACGGGCTCTGGCCTATAAGGAAGGAGAAGGATGAATCCTAATCCTAGTCTGTTTTGTATGTGGGCTCTCTTACCGAATATATAGCAGCTCTATGTTGTAATCACCAATATTCAGATGAATAAAGAATAATTTCCCTATATTGTGTCTACTTGTTCTACTATTTTATCTACTGCGTGGATCATGAGAGACATAGAGGGGAAGGACCTAACCGCTGACGACATGTTTTATAACATGTTATCAGCCGCGACAAGCTCTTCATCAGCATCGTCCTTAAAGCCACCGCCAATCTTCGGCACCGACACTCATGCTAACGTCTGCGCCCAGCGACTACATCGACGATGTCGACATCCCCAACGTTGTTAGCGGTACGGTTCTGCTACCTCTACCTGCTACTAATCTGCACTTTGCATCGACTCATCGTCACGCCGGCAGGTCCCCACGGCGTAGTTTTAACTGTCCTATGCAACAACCTTCGCTATTTCTCGAATTTAAGAACCAAAGGTACGAAAAAACCATCTGCTGGCAGATTGTGTATTTGTCCTTACTATTGCTCTGTCGGCCATGAAGACCGAATAGCTTCGGTTACTTGTAACGATGGTAAAAGTGAACTACTATATAATATTCTTGGAAAGCCGATTTGCATGAAGACAGATCTGAGATGCACCACGATACGTATTGTCATTAATTACATGCACCTTAGCTTTGGCTAACATATGCTGGATGAGATCGAGTTGGGCAACTGTTTTGTTTTTATCCTGTATAGAGCGTACACGCAGTATGTATATATATACATGAAGTATATCTATACTTATAGTATACAGACACGAAGGTGTAGAACAGTAACATCCTGCAGATATGGATCTACGCTCTGTATTATTCGATGTTTTATATATACATTCAATTGGATCTGGGTTAAAAAAATACGAGAATGTGTCTCACTACGTTGTGCTTTAGTAGAGCTACAAGTATCTCCACTCTTACATGAATATTAGCATAGAAGCTATAGTTGTAGCTAGTAGCTACCTTTGCGCTTTCCTCATAACCAAATTGGCTAGCTAGCATGCTATGTCTATATGGTTCCCGTTGAACTAAGGAATGATTTGATTTCAATGCATACGTATGCATAAGCAATAGATTGGTCTAGGGCGAGCAGCCTAAGATCGGGAGTGAGTTTATGAAAAATTTGCTCAATGGAGACTAACCCATTTGAACTAATAAGGAATGATTTGATTTCAATGCATCGTATGCTTAAGCAATAGATTGGTCTAGGGCCGAGCAACCTAAGATCGGGGGAGTGAGTTTATGAAATTTGCTCAATGGAGACTAACCCATTTGAAGGGATGAATAATTACGAACTAAGATGGCAGATAACACAATTATGATGATTTGGGATTTATGAAGAAAAGGCATCAAGGGATTTTTGCACTAATGACAATTAGAAAATTCTGGAAGAAAATTCCATGTGAATTTAAATGTTATGTATTTTATATATTTGAAGTGTGTGATCCATTTTTTGTATGAGTACTTGAATCAATTTTTTTTAGGCTAAATAATAAAGAAGCTAAACGATGAAATAGTTTTTCAAAACTATGTTTTGTGCATATTAGGGGAGAACATCCCTAAGTTGTTAGAAATGCTTTGAACATTCTTAAGTGCACTTTTAGTATACATAATGAATAAAAACCCCATATTCAAATATGTAATGCGTGAATATTTTTCATAAAATTTAATCATAGCATACATAAATGGGTCTTCACTTGTAGTTGGAGATATGTGAATTTGAATTGTTTTAAGCCCATGATAGGGGATATCTTTTGAAGTATGCTATTGATATAGTCTAATATTGGCATTAGGGGAGAAAGCCTATATTTTCGAATGCCAAATATTATTTCCATAGAAGGAAAAATGGTCTTAAAAAGAAAATATTCCTCGAAAGCAGGGAATAATATCACGCACTAAGTCATCTGATAGTTTTACTAATGCTCTTGTGAAGCCTGAAGCGAGCATATGCTAGATATTTTGAAATGAGGGGGAGTAACTTGAAGTTATAAACTAGAAGTTGTATTTACTAGTAGTAAACTAAATGTTATATACTATCAAATTAAATCTATGGCGACGCCTGTGGGTTCTAGTTTAGTGTATACTTGTTAAATATAAATAAAATGGAACTCCTCCATTCTCATGAAGAGAACGTCTCATGAAGAAGGTTAAGTACCTCACGAAGAGGATCATCAAGAAGATGAAATCCAACACAATAAGCACGTGTCTCATTAGTGTTGGGTATGTAGAACAATATACCATCTCTTGTTTAGGAAATGACAGAGATAGAATATTCTCACATTGTGGGAGTATTGGGAGAAAGAAAATAATTGTCGACAAACTACCTCTTTAATTGCAAATTTTTCTCTTATGAGAACCCGGATCCCAAAACAAGTCCATGGCAAAATCGCTAGTAGTAGCGATTATATCGAGTCAATGAAGAAAACATTTGAGGTTGAATCTCCTATTAAGAATAAATGAATGTTACGGTATACCTCACGGCAAATGAAACGAATGAATATCGAATATGCAGTTAATAAGTGGATTATGAAAATCTATATAATTCCCGAAGAATATAAATCCCAACTTGTAGAAATCTCATATTAAGTATTAAAGTCTAAGGTATATATTCTGAATGAATATTCTAGTCTCAAAGAACAGCATGTCCTAGATGGATTACAATCATTTAATGATCTATAGTGATAAATAACGCAATGCCATTGTGTATATCACTCATCTCCCATGTAGTAGAGAATATATCTCATAGAAGAGAATTAATAATTCACTAAGAATGAAAGTACATCCTTGAAGGAATTAATCCATGAAGGATTTACGAGTCAATTATTGAATAAACACCATTCATCCCTAAAGTGAATATAGACCGAGAGAAAGAAAACGAGGAATCTTAAATACCGTGAAGGTGTCATCGAAACACTTAGAAAGTGTATGAAAAACTAGCAATGTAGTAATGATATCCTCTATATACCATAGAAGGTATAAGAATAATGGTGGTTTTTGGCAATTCAATTATCCCCTAAATGCCAAATGCAAGGCTGGATTTAGTACGATCAAAATCTCGAAGATTTATAGATATACATTATAAGTATCCAAACTCTAGTATAAGTTTGATACATTATCCGAAAAAATATATATTGAATATTTGTTTGCCCCATAATCCTCCTGAAAGGATTTATTACTCTAAAGGATAATATTTATTTGTTTTGCATAACTAATAGGTGGTCATTATGCATGAAGCATATTGCTCTTGTTTATACCCATATAATTCATAGAAGAATTATGAGCTAACTTTTGAAGCATATAGTATTGTGGTATTACATACCATTATTAGTTTGCACATATTTATAAAAAAGTGTGGTTTGAACAATAAAGTTCAAAGTTTGGCTTTATGAGGGGAGCATATTTTATTGAATCGCCTTTAAGGTAACCACTAGAATTATAAAGATTAAGTAGTTCATATTTGCTAAAGCGCTGAAGTTTATGCATAGATTACGAAGATTAATATCTATTCATGAAGAATAGAATATCCTGAAGAATATATTTATCCAATTAAGAAGGTTAAACGTTGTACTCTTTTTTTTTTTTTTCCATGTGAGTTTTTACTCGAAGGTTTTTTACGACACAAGGTTTTAATGAGACAACATGAGCAATGCAATTAACGAATGTGATGTACTCTTTTCTCCAAGAAATATTTTTTTTTCCCATTGGGTTTTCAGATGGAGTTTTTGATGAGGCATATGCATGTCATGGTAATCGCCCAAGGGTGGGGGGGGTGTTGTAAAACACACGGGCTCTGTCATCGTAGAAGGAAAGGAGAAGGATGAATCCTAATCCTAGTGCGTTTGTTTGTGGGCTCTTACCGAAAACTCTAAGGTCTTGGCAGGATTATATATATGTGGGAGCTCTATGTTGTAATCACCAATATTCAGATGAATAAAGAACAGTCTCCCTATCTTGTGTCTACTTGTTCTACTATTTCATCTACTGTGTGGATCATGAGAGACGGAGAGGGGAAGGTCCTAGCTGCGGCGACATGTTTTATAACAAAATCTAGGGAAACCAACTTGGTCGGTTTACCCAAACATGCTAACCAGTTTGAGAAAAATTGTCAAATAGAAATAATAATAAACTTCACCATTGCAAAAGCCCCCTATTTTTGTCGGGGTGGTGTCTACAACCGACTAATGGTCTGACCACGTGGCTGCCAAAATACAAAAGCCTCCCCCCACATTGTTGTCCCGGTGTAGTGTAGAACCCGGACAAACCCTTAGGTTTATCCCCGGTTCTAGTGCTACATTGCAATGTTTAGTCCCGGGACTGTAACCCCGGTTACGTAATGGGGACAAATGCCCATGGAGAACCGGGAATAGACCACATTCCTGCACTAGTGGCGGCTCGAATTTGCGCGTGATTAGTATTGTTTAATTTTCTAGTGGCTCCCCACACGGTTCCTTGTTTAATTCCAGTGGCTGCTTAGATGCTTGCTTTTGCGCGCAATTGTTTACGAATAGCATTAGCAACACATGGTTGGGGCACATGTCAGGTTTCATAATTCAAAAAAGTTCGCTTTCAAAGAAAAATAACTAAACAAAGTTTACTTCGTACCACTTTTTGGTCGTCTAGTCGTCTTTGGTCATTTTCTTTGGTCGGACTGAGAGACCACGATTGGTCTTTTTTTTTTTTTTTTTCAGCACGATTGTTGGATCCGCCTGGACCAATGAGCGCAAAACCCGCCAACCGATGAATATTCTTGTACAACTGGCAAATTAACGTACGACGACACCAAAAAGTATACCAATAATACAGGAGTACTAATAACGACGGATGAAATCTCTTATTCTATTTCCTATTTTATTCTCTAAATATCTATTGCTTAATGACAAAGATAATGATGACGGACGGCCCGGGAGCACTAGCGCTGGGCTTTATTGGGTTTTACCGTGACAGACACGATCTCTAAAGCACAACTTTTTTTTCTCTTTTCTATAAAAATATTAATTGCAAAGTTATATATATATTTTTATGAAAGTAATTTTAAGACAAATCTATTGATATGATTTTCACATTTCCAAACTTAACAACTTAAAAGTTATTCATAATTTATATTCCCAATGCTTGACCCAAATCTTTTCCAAAACATCCTCTAATAGTGATACAGAGGGAGTACAAGAGTTTTCCTCAAGTATGAGCAAGGCTATAGATCAGTTTAATTTGCATCCACTTCATATGCTTCTACTTCATAAGGATCAACCACAAGTCACAATTTCAGGATCATCGACAAGGCTCCCATCGGGCAAACCATTATATGGCATGCGCTATTGTATGCTTTTTGAATTGAAGGTGAGAGACCAGAGCAATATTTGCGGTTGGCGCTTCTATGTTCATCTTCTCGTACGTATGTCCAGCTTGCCGGTTGTTTCGTCTTCCTCTCTAACTAGTTGAGATGTGACATCACAAAGTCTATCTGTGTTGCAGGGATAATTAAACTCTACAAAGCCGCTCGAGTTTGCGCGTGATTAGTTTTGTTTTAATTCTGTAGTGCCCCTGCCCCCCCACCCCCCACCCCACACACACACACACACGGTTCCTTGTTTAATCTAGTGGTTGCTTAGATGCTTGCTTTTGCGCGCGATTTTTAATGAATAGCTTTAGTAGTATATATGGTGGTGTCACTTGGGTTTCATAATGCAAAAAACTTCGCTTTCAAAGAAAAATAAATCAAAAAAGTTTACTTGGTACCACTTTTTGTCGTCTTTGGTCATTTTCTTTGGTCGTACTGAGAGAAACCACGATTGGTCTTTGTTTTTATTCGTGTATAATTCTCATGAATATATAGAGTTCACTTTGTAGTACGATTGTTGGATCCGCCTGGACGAATGAATATTCTTGTACAACAGGCAATTAACGTATGACGACACCAAATATATAGTACCAATAATACAGGAGTACTAATTGTTTGATCCTGCCAACTCGCGAGGCACACCTAATCGCGCAAAGCAAATGTGCATGTGGTCGGGTGCGTTTCCCTGCATTTTCCTCCGCGTTTCCAGTGCGTCCATAGTCCTATACTTCACCAGGTAGCAGTTGGCTAATGCCTAGTGCTTATCTGTTAGATGAAGAACGGCCGCAACAGCTAGCGTGCTCGGAAGATCGGAGGGAGGAGAGGATTACGGCTTTTGTACTATAGTCTATTGCTGCCGCGCCTTAAGCCAAAAACCCACTGGCGGAGCCCCGTTATTAAGGGCCATCTTGGGTGCTGCCCCCCTTGCTCGGGATATATTAGCATGCATCACTAGCGGACAAATTCTTTTACGTGACACCCCCAAATGAAGCCGTGGCGGGCACACACTTTACCCACCATAGTTAATAGCTGGCTGGTCTGGCCAACCACAGGCCTGGTTGTGCCCGCCACGGAAAAAATAGATTTTTCATAGCGGGTACCTTAAAAATCCCACCACCGCTAATAAATTATAAGGTGCCATGCGCGCCACGAAAAATCTATTAACCGTGGCGGGCACCCTTTAAGGTTTTCCACAGAAAAGAATAGCCCAGACTACCGGCCCAAGAAAAGCCCATCTCATATTTGCTACCGGACTTGTATACAAATGAACTGCTCATCAGTCCCTAGCCCTAACCCAGCCATTCCATCCACCCATCTGCCGCAGCCTGTTCACTCTTCTCCACCCCTTCACACTTCCACTCCTCCCGACGCGCCTCTCTCTCTCCCGACACGCCGCTCCCTCCGCTCCCTCTTTCCGACACACTGCTCCCCTCCGCTCTTTTCCCCAACCACGACGACCTCCAACCCTATAGGGCGCTCCGGCGTGGATCTCATCCAACCCTAGGACGCTCTGGCGTTTCCCCAAGTGTGTGGATCTCCTCCAACCTAGGGCGCCCGGCGGCGCCACCAGATCCAACAGTGGAGGGCAGATCCGGGCGGTGTCGTGCCCTGGTGGTGGAGGGCCGATCCGGCGGCGTCGCGTCCCAGCGGCGGGGGCCAACAACAACCTTTCCCAATGGCCCGCGGCGACCTCGTGGCGTCGATCGAGTCCCCGGTGACAAAGCGGCGAGGTGGTGGAGCCAAGGGCATAGTGGGCGAGGCCTCCTCCTCCGGCCTGGCGGATCCGACGAGGAGGACCTCGCTGGCTGTGGATCCGGCGGCACGCAGCGGGCGGACGCAGCGACAGATTCTTGCGATGGTAGTGACGGTGTTTGTTGGGCCCAAAGAGGCCCGCATCCAGTCCGTGACGGGCGTGGGTTTAGGATTTCTTTTTTAGTTTATTTACCGTGGTGGGCTAATGCACCTGTCATGTTGAATCACGATTAACCGTGACCACCCAATGGTGACGGGCGGCTCTGCCTGCTATAGAAAATGTAAAATGCCCGCTACCCAAAAGAATTTGTGTACTAGTGCATTAACACTTGAACTGCCTGGCCTATCTACACACGCACATAACAAATCAGGTTTCCAGTAGTGTATTAGTATTCACCTATGCCATTAAACTTGCATTAGTTTTTTTTTTTTATTATAGCTTCCATCCTGATGATGCTAGGAGTATATTTCAACGCATTATTATAAAACTTTATTTAGCATATTTTGTGTTTACCTAATCTAGCAGTTTCAAACGAGTACAGTCAGTTTGAAATTCTCCGATATTTCAGGAAGCCAAACAAAATGTCGTCTTCATCGAGGCAGTTCACCAAATCTTTAAAAATTTGGACATCCTCGGGGTGCGTCATAGGAGTTTCCTGCTCACCATCCCCTCTACCACCATCATCATTGTCGTCCTCGACGTCAACCGTGCTTTCGAATATACCAGCTGCTATTGGATCGGCTGGTGGATTTCCTGCTACTGGATCGGCTGGTGGATCTAATGGTGGAACTTCTTCACCGTGAAAAGTTCAGACCGTATAGTCCTTAACAAAACCATGCATAATTAAGTGAGATCGCACCATGGTGTCAGTGTCAACTTTGATATTCTTGCAGCGAGAGGAAGGACATTTAATCAGTCTCTGTTGATTTATCTCACTGTGTCTTTTTGATAGGGCAACAAACTGTTTCACTTCATCAATATATACGTCATCAATACTCTTCATCCCGCACATTCGATTATGGCTCTGCCTCTCCATACCTGTCTCCCTACTCTCCATAAATGCTAAGTGAAGTTATATAGTACTCAAAGTGAAAAAAAATAAGAGGAAGAGGATGGGGAGAAATATAAGTTTTCTCTCTCCATGAATATGGATCTAGATCTAGAGGGATCAAAAAGATCAAAAAATCAGATGAAGAGAGGATTAGAGAGCCTTATGTAACAATTGGTGTGCTTTCCTCCCCAAATCCAAGCTCAAAGTCCCAATTCAAAGATTTGGTCAAATTTTTCGAGCAAAAGTTATATAGTACTCAAAGTAAAAAAAAAAAATGAGAGGAAGAGGGATGGGGGAGAAATATAAGTTTTCTCTCCTCCATGAATATGGATCTAGATCTAGATCTAGAGGGACCAAAAAAGATCAAAAAATCAGATGAAGGGAGGATTGGAGAGCCTTAATTTCTGTACCAATTGGTGTGCTTTCCTCCCCCAAATCCAAGCTCAAAGTCCCAATTCAAAGATTTGGTCAAATTTTGAGCAAGGCCTCCCTCACAAGTTGAAAGAGGAAGACCCGTGGAGAAGAAGGGGCTAGGAGCTGCTATTTATAGTCACGATTAACCGTGGCGGGGGCCTTAATGTGCCCGCCACGTAAAATCTCCATTTCCCGTGGGGAGGCGCTTGCAACTCGCCCGCCACGGTTAATCATTTACCGTGGCAGGCGCGTTACAGGCGCCCGCCACGCAATCTACATTTTTTGGCGGGCGTGGTTTAGGCGTCCGCCACGCAATCTAATAACCGTGGCGGGCGGGCGGGCGGCCGGCCCGGCGTCCCCAGCCTAGGAATAACCGTGGCGGGCAAACTTTGTGCCCGCCATGGAAAAAAAAAAAAACCCTACCATCACGTAAAATCGAATCATTACTAGTGTGAAGACCGGACACGAAGCCTGTAGAGGCACGGCCCGTCGCACGGCGGCCCGTGGCTCACGATGCAGGTCGGGCGGCCACGTACGGCCCGTTGGACATCTATACCTTGGCACTTAGAGCGCCTAAATAAATCTATAACTCTTATAAAGATAAACCCCACTAGATGAGTTCTCTCTACATGCAAGGTGTCCACATCATTCTCCACTAAATGAACCCACTACATATTCTCTTTTAATGCAAAGTGTACACATCATTACCCACTATGTCCATGTCATCCCTTATTAATTAAAAAAAAAAAATCCATGTCATCTCTATCATGTAAAATGATTTAAATCATTAATCTATTAACATACAAGTTATACCTACATACAATATTTGCTTCATCACATATTCCTCTATAATGTAATCAAATATTCTATACTATTTTTTAGGAGAGCTGATTAGTTAAAATAACTTTCGTACAAATTCTTATTTATGTATACATAATATTCTATATAAAAGTATTATTAAGAGAATCCCGCAGCAACGCTGGGGTATACTTCTAGTAATTAATATAACTAAGTTTCGTCAGCAACCCTCAGTCATGCATGTGTAATGGTGCCGGCCGGTTGTATATAATTAAACACAAATTAACTGAGTCTACACAAAGCAAATACCGCCTGTGTGCATAGCTAATCCTGTGCCAATATAAGTCGGCCGGATCTGTGGGTGGCCCGGTAGTGGATCTATCACAACTCGATCTGTCGCATCTCTTCGCATCCGCGTGTGTTGTTCTCTGAGAGAGAGAAAGAGAGAGAGACGACAGAGAGATGGGTGGTCTCACGAGTGCTGTGCACTGGTGGGAGGAGTCGCAGATGCGAGTCCTCGTCCCTCACCAGCCTTGTTATCTTTTTATGCTTCGGCTATGTTTACCGGCACACGCGGAGTGTGTCGAAGATGTATCTCTTGGTTCGTGTTGTGCAGGTGTGGAGCTCGGAGATGGTAGCCGACGGCGAGGTGAAGGGGCCAAGGAGGACGTGCCGGGCCGACGGACCGCTGGAGGTGAAGGACGGGCGTGAGGCTTGGACCGAGGGACCAGATCGCCGGGTGGCTAGCCATGGTGGCTGACATCCGGGACATCGACGAACGCAAGAGGACGGGCGGGACCGTGTAGATCGGGTCAAGACGGGCGAGCGCAGCAGCAGAGCGGGAGCTCGGATGACTTGGCGACTCGGGCGGTCAAGACGGCGATGACACGTGTTGAGGAGGTTTGGTGGTTTGTCCTCAAAACCATCGGCGCTGGTTTTAAATGGTTTGGGCCTCAAAACCACGGTTGCGGGTTTGGTGGTTTGGGCCTCAAAACCATCGGGCGGGTTTCACGGGTTTGGGCCTCAAAACCCGGGCGTTCCGTGGACGGAAGGACGACACGTGGCGGCATCTGAGAGATTGCGTGGAGCAAGGCTGCAGATGAGGAGGCGCGGTGGTCGTCGGATCAAATTATCCCGAGTCGGACTAAATTAGCCTTAGGGTTAGCGGTTCGGCTCATATGTATTTAGGGGTAGTTTGGGAAAGAGGGATTTCAGACTATATGTGGAGGATGACAGCCTCCTCCCCTCTTCGCCTCTCTTATTTTCGTTTCTATTTTTTCCCCATTTTTTAGGTTCTTGTTTAGAGGTCCAAGAACAAAATTTTGTGTGGATTCTTGCTGTGATTCTTGTTCGTAGGAAGAGTGGCCCTTAGTCCACTCATGCCCTCCGGGATTTTTCATATGGAGCTGTGATTTTCTTGTCCCTCCGTGCTATGTTCTTGTTCCCGTCCGCCTCTTTTCCTCTTGCTTGATTTTCGTTGATTCACGATTTTACAGTATATCGTTTGCGATGATCTCCTAGGCACAGCCTGCTGTATCCGTCGTGAATCCTTGTGCCAAGCTTGAGTGGATGGGGTTTTGTTTTCTGTGAGTTACTTGAATTTTCGGATCTGGGAGGCCTTTTGTTCTCTGGCAAGAATGAGCCTGGCGGCGGCGCTAACAGCTGGGGTGTCCTGACATCACGGTGGCTATCCTGAGCAGCGATTGCCCTGCAGTGTTCTCGCTCATCGATTTTAGCTGGAATGCAATTTCTCTTGTTCGATTTTTGTCCCTTTGTTTGTGTTGAGCAGATCGACGCCGGTCGCTCCTCATCGTCGAGCAGAGAGCGAGCCCGTCAGGCAACCAGCAGCAGCTTATCCTCAGCAGGTAACAGACTTGGTCGGCAAGGTAAAGCAAATCAAATCTCTCACGTAGCTCCTCTCTTGTATCCATGAATTGGTACTTTTAGCAATCCAATTTGAGTAGCAGCAGCATGTTTCTCGATGCTTGAGCCTTGAGCCTTGATCTGAATTATTTTGCTTAGAGTGCTACTAGCCTGACAAGCTGCACTTTCCTGCTTGTGGCTTGTTTCAGATTGATGCACTAGTGTGCAGTGCTAAGCTTCAAGAGATTTATTATTACTGAACAACAGCTCGTAATGTCCAAAGCTTTTAGTGGCTATTTATTTAAGTATTGAAACACTTCTTTTTTGCTAGTAGTAGCTCACGTAGTTTTTTTCACTAGCTGATTGCTTCCCTTGCTTGTTCGGTTAGTTGCTTTGCAGGTTCCTCGAGCATTGCTAGTTGGAGTGCAGTCCTCCACTAGAGTTTTGTGTTCATCTTGTTTCTTCAGTTAAATCAAGTGAATAGCAGTCCAGTGCTAAATGTGCTTTGTGCTTCTTTTTTCAGCCGTATTATTCTTACTGCAACTTGCGTATTTGAGCTCCGAATTGAGATCCGGCTTTTGCAATAAATTTCTATTGATTCGAGGATTTTATCTGAGTGCTCCTGTCACAAGTTGACTTGGGTATTTTAGTTTAGAGAACCCACTTCTTCTCAATAGGAGTTGGGTAACTCTTTTCGTCCATCGATTCGGAAATTCTTTTCGCCGGTCGTGTGTGGTCATTTGAGGTGTCCCGCTGTGTTCCTAGAGAACATCCACCCAACCATTTGGGTCGTGGACATCTCGGTGCTCTCTTTGCTCGTGACACCTTGCTACCAGTTAGCACGTGTGTTACCCGTCTCTCGTTTGGGTTTGCTTTTGAGGTTGGGATTGAGCCGATGACCCAAAATTGAAAAGAAAAATTGAGGCTCCCATTCACCCCCCTCTGGTCGCCAAGCGGTCCTTCATGGACTCTCGGCGATTGCCTACCGGGGGCGGCGAAGAAGACGCTGCCCTCCCGCGTGCCTCCGATCCACTTTCTTCGAAATTCGATTTTCAGATCAAGCGGGCCCGAGCGCCAATGCATGGTTCCACCGAACCAGTTCTCCCTTGGCTCCAAGCAGGTCCGACCCGACCACGGTCACTTCTCTTCGACCAAGCCCAAGCGGTCGAAAACCCTACGCGCCGCCTTGTCAATCCGATACATGCCGCCGGCTCTCCTCGCCTAAGCCTTCGTACCAAGCGGTGCTTCATGGCCGGGGACAAGGGCGCCGCTTCCACCGCTGGGACTGACGTGGGTTGGCGGGATCGGGATCAGCCGGACGGGCCGTTCTTGATGACGGAGTCGAGGCTGGGTCGCGGGTCGCTGGCGAACGCGGGCGGCAATACGCTACGCTGCGTCGCGGGACGGATCATGGTCGTGGGACGGCCCACGGCTGCTGGCGCGTTCGTGATCATAGTCGGGACGGGTCACGGCGCCGTGGCGGCTCGTGGGTCGCGGCCGATGGAGGACGCCAAAGCCGCCGCGACGCGGGCGAGGCGCAAATGACCAAGCCGATCGTCTTGGGCGCGGTGATGGCGGGACGATCGCCGCTCGCTCGGCGCCGTGATGGCACCAATGTCGGGACACCGCCATCGCCGCTCCAAATTTGGGTGAGATTCTGACCCTTCTGCAGCCCAAGGCGCCGCCGGGCGGTAATGCCAGTTGAGGCTCGGTGTCGCCAAAGAGGAAACGCTCGAATTTGGAATGTGTGATTTGTTTGCAAGATCACTATGCAAAACCAATGTCCGCTGTTGCGCGGGCCAAAACCCTCGGTGGCTTATCATGGTGCTCTTGAGGATGGCATGGGTTTCTTCGAAATTCAAGCCGCAAATCCCAATGACATTGTGTCCTCCCGTCAGAATTCAGTTGCAGCAATAATCACGGTACAGTCTGGTGAGGTTCCACCTTCTTTACTTCTATCTGAATTATCCAGAATTATTCCTGTGCGTTGGCAATGGGAGGTGCAGGAAGTGAGGGGCCGATCTTACATTGTTCCCTTCCCGAGCAAGGAGGAATTAGACCGCATGGTGGCTGTTGAGATAGTCACTACCAAAAACAAGGAAGGTACTGTTTTGATTAAAGAGTATGTGGATGATGTTAAGCCTATGAAAGTGCTTGATAAAGTCTGGGTGACGGTCACCAACGTACCTCGGTTACTCCGCTCTTTCTTACCATTGTGGGCTGTTGGAACTATGATTGGTGCGACACAAAAGGTGGACGTTCAGCACCTTCGCCAGACTGGAGAGATTAGAATTTTGGTGGCGGTGTTAGATGCCAAAAAAATCCCACCATTTGGTCATGTCTCAGTGTCAAAGGGGACTTGTATCGTCTATATTTAAAGCCAGATGAATCTGCACCTGATTTTGATCTTGATGATGATGACCTTTTGGGTGATGAGGATAAAGATATAGATGGTGATAAAAAGATGAAAGAAGCGGAGGATGATCCAAAGCAAAAAGGCCTTATGAAGGGCACGTCTTCTTCGTGTAGCTCTCTACCCTCTCTCGCCTCATGGTGGTGCTCCCCATAAGCGGTCTACTTTGGCATGTGACATGCTCGGTGGCGCCGTTAGTATTAAATCTCCGGATGAGATGGAGAAGAAATTTGATATGCCGCTGAACTCACCTTTTTTAAAGGGATGATTTAGCTATTTATAATTCTCCGATAGCCCCTCCAATTAAGCAACATCCTAGTCCGGGTGATGGTGCTCTTGTTGGTGAATATTGTCAGTTTGATCCCGATGTGGTGGCCGGGCTACCTTTGCTCTCATACTCTGTGTCACCGTTGTTTACAAGGATGAGGGATTTTTCACGCTCGCATGGAAGCGCATGTTGGTGCAGAATGCCTTAGGGGACGCCGAAGTAGTTGCCTTTGACGGACAGCTGGATGTGCTTCCCTCGGCGACATGCGTCGTGGTCGATGAGCAGCTGGCTGTGCTTCCCTCGGCGACTAACGTCGGGGTTGATGAGCTGGGCTGTGCTTCCCTCGACGACAAATGTCATGGTCGATGAGCAGCCGGCCGTGCTTCCCTCGGCGACATACGCCGTGGTCGATGAGCAACCGGGTCAGTGGCTTCCCTCGGCGACTAACGCCGGGGTTGATGAGCAGCTGGCTGTGCTTCCCCGACGACAAACGTCATGGTCGATGAGCAGCCAAGCTGTGCTTCCCTCGGCGACAAAAAGTCGGGTTGATGAGCAGCCGGGCGTGCTTCCTCGGCCAAACGATGGGATCGGTGGTGGGCAGCCGGTGGTGCCGGGTCGCTGATGTTACGCAGCCTCCTCATCATGGTGGCATGGGGGCTGACCGCAAGGAGCAGCTAGACACCGCCACCCTAGTTGTCAAAGAGATGGCGCACCTGGGCAGCCTCTGTGGCCTCCGGTGTGGCCGTTGCTAAGGACCCACCACCGGCCGCGAATGTGGTGAACACCGGGCTGCAAAGGGAGCGGTTGCCTGAGGTTGCCCTAGGCACCGACCTTGCTATGGTTGGGGCCGAGGTGGTTAACCCAACTCCACACCTCCGACGGAGCCAAAGAAATGCACTAAGGGCGCACGAGCATACTCTATGCAAGACCGAGCGGATGGCAAAGAAAAAGAACCTCGAATTTTCAGTACATCTTTCTCTAGCTTTTCTTCGATTCTCGCTATTTTTTCAAAAACTTGGTAGGGTAGGCATCGACCTTTCTTCCTCCTCGATGTTATTGCTATTAAAAATCTAGAGGTTGATAGATCGGTTCTTAGTGCAAATTTGAAGAACTCCAAATCTAGAATTAATAACTTTGCTAGTGATGATGAACGGAAGAACGCCTGGATACGCTTCTCGACCACGTGTGTGGGAATTTTAATGGGAACTTGCTGGTTATGGAGAATGATCATATTATAGATTTGTCTCCCCGTCCGGCGTAGGAAAAAAATAATATAAAACATCCAACTTCCCTAAAAAAGCCTAAAACTCCTTCCAAAATTAGTTTAAAATGAAAGGAGTCTTCTGGAATAGCAGAGGTCTTGCTGACTTGGCTAAACACAGATTTTTGGCTGAACTTGTTAAGGAAGAGCAACTTAATTTTATTGCTCTTTCTCGAAACCGGTAGAGACTCCTTCCCCGATCACATTCTTAAAAATCTGTGTGGAGGGCGTGATTTTCTTTTGGCACGCTATGGCTCCTCATGGTAGATCGGGGGTATTCTACTGGGAGTTGATATGTCGGTTTTGATATTGGAGCCATTGACGAGGGAGATTTCCTTGTGAAATTCACCTTGCGTTATAAAGCAAATGACTTCAAGTTTGTCCTTTATTCTATCTATGGACCAGCGCAATATCAAAACAAAAAGTGCTTTTCTCGCGGCTAGCTAATACTTGCTCCAAAGCGATCTTACCGTATCTTATTGGAGGGGACTTTAATATTATGCGAAGCCCGAATGACAAAAGCACCGGGGTTTTTGACCCTAAATGGCTGAACCTTTTTAATGCGGTCATTGATTCTCTTGACCTTAGAGAAATCGCCATGTCAGGCTGCCAATTCACATGGGCCGGCCCTGGTGATAATCCTACTTTTGAAAAGGTTGATAGAGTCTTAGTCAGTACGGATTGGGAGTTTCAATTCCCTCTAACTGTGGTGGAGTCTAGAGATCGGAACATCTCCGACCATACTCCCCTAGTTATCAATACGGTGCCTCGACCCATCAGACCAGGATTAGACCCTTCCTGGTTTGAAAGGGGGTGGTTAATTAGGGAGGGTTTTTATGACATGGTTGCAAATGTTTGGCAATCTGAAACCTCCGGTACCAATTCCGTAGAACGATGGCAAGCTAAAATTCGTAAACTAAGACAATATCTTAGAGGATGGGCTGCAAATACTGCAGGAACTTATAAGAAAGAGAAGAAAAATCTTCTAGCCCTTTTACATGAGCTGGATAAAAGCCGAGATCGCTTGTCTTTCCGATCAAGAGATCAATTTTAAGCACTTCCTTAAAGAACGTTTAGTTTCTCTGCATGAGAGAGGAGGAATTTAAATGGTATGAGAGAGCCAAAGTTAAAACCCTATTAGAGGGAGATGCTAATACTAGGTTCTTTCGCTTAGTGGCTAATGGAAAATATCGAAAACAACAAATCTATAGACTTGAAAATGATCAAGGTGTTGTTATTGGTGACGACCGCCTTAAAAGCCACATTACAAATTATTATAAAAATCTCTTTGGTCCGCCGGAGCAGACCGAAGTAACTCAGTTGGAAGATCGAATTACAGATATTCCACAAGTTACCCTAGAGGAAAATGATATCCTCATCGCCGATTTCACCGATTCTCAAGTGAAGGAAGCCATTTTCCAAATGGAACACAATAAAGCTCCAGGACCGGACGGTTTTTCTGCCGAATTCTATCGAGGTCTTTTGGGAGGTTATCAAAGATGATCTCGTGCCCATGTTCTATGAATTCCACAATGAGAATCTAGACCTTTTAGTCTAAATTTTGGAATAATCTCTCTTATTCCTAAAACTCGTAATTCTTCTACTATTTAGCAATATAGACCGATCTGTGTCCTTAATGTTAGTTTCAAAATTTTCACAAAAGTGGCAACTAACAGACTGAATAAAGTAGCTAAGACAGTTGTCAGTCCTACTCAGACTGCATTCATGCCAGGCAGGAATATCATGGAAGGAGTAGCTATTTTACACGAAACTATCCATGAATTACATACCAAGAAAAGGAATGGTGTCATTTTCAAAATTGATTTTGAAAAGGCCTATGACAAGGTCAAATGGTCCTTCCTAAAAACTCTTCAAGATGAAGGGTTCTCCCCAAATGGTGTAGATGGGTCCAAAACAAGGTCACGGGGAGTGTAGGGGTTAAAGTCAATGACGACATTGGCCACTACTTCCAGACCAAACGGGGCCTTAGACAAGGAGATCCTTTGTCACCTATCTTGTTTAACATCGTTGCTGATATGCTAGCTCTCCTTATTAATAGAGCAAAAGCCGATGGACAAATAAGAGGGGTTATTCCACACCTGATTGATGATGGTTTATCTATTTTACAATATGCAGATGATACCATTATCTTTTTTAGATCATGACCCCGAGCAAGCAAAAAATTTAAAACTTTTGCTCGCGGCTTTTGAACAACTCTCGGGGCTCAAGATCAATTTTCACAAAAGCGAAATCTTCTCATTATGGTGATGCCAAAGAGATGGAACATTATTATACAACACTCTTTGGTTGTAATGCGGGGACCTATCCTTTTAGGTATTTAGGCATCCCTATGCACCATATACAACTCCCGAATCCCGAATGGAGAAAGGTAGAAGAACGCTTTGAACAAAAACTCTCTTTGCCGGAAAGCTAAGTATTTATCCTATGGGGGACTTGTATTACTTAATTCAGTCTTAAGTAGTCTCCCAATGTTCATGATGTCCTTTTTGAGGTTCCAAAAGGAGTCCTCAAGAGTCTTGATAAATTCGAGATCAAGATTCTTCCGCAAGGATCTACAGATAGACACAAATATAGACTTGCTAAGTGGGATATTATATGTCGCCCCAAGGATCAAGGTGGTCTTGGAATTCTTGATTTGCGTATACATAACAAATGTCTATTGGCCAAATGGATTGTTAATCTTATAAACACCGATGGCACTTGGCAATCCTTTCTAAGGAATAAATATTTGTATTTCAAGACCCTAACCCAAGTATCGCCCAAACCAAATGACTCATTTTTGGAGAGGCCTCATGCATATTAAAGATGAGGTACTTGCTAAAGGTTGTTTTCTGATTAAAGATGGAACCAAGACAAGGTTTTGGGATGATACTTGGTTAGGTGATAAGCCTCTCAAACTCAGATACCCAAGCTTATATAATATAGCTAGGGATGGACATGCAACAGTTTCAAAAGTTATGTCCTCTCGATCCCCTCAATATTTCTTTTTAGGAGATCTTTGGTGGATAATAACCTCATTGGATTGGCTTAGCCTGGTAGCAATGCACCTCCAATGTGGCTCGTGGATGGAAAATACCACTTTAAATGGCTATTAACTAAGTCTGAGTTTTCTCTGTCCGGACTATGTATCTTGATTCCATAGATACAAATCCACCCTTCCAACATAGGAGGATCCGAAATGGAAAATACCTCTAAAAATAAAAAATTTTCTCCGGTTTGTCCAAAAAGGTGTCGCTTTTGACAAAAGATAATCTTGCTAGGAAAAATTGGAAGGGGAGTCAGAAATGTGAATGTTGTAATTTGAATGAGACTATCCAACATCTCTTTTTTGGCTGCCCATTTGCTAAAATGATTTGGAGGATTATTTTCTATGCTTTGCTAATCTAACACAACCTGTTTCTCGTTAACCATCCGTTTGGTACATGGCTTAGAAATCGAATAGACGTATTAAGCCTCGATTTTGGTTGGTGTGGCTACTCTTTTCTGGGCCATCCGGAGGTGTCGTAATGACACGATTTTTAAAAAATTAAAATCTAACTCTATTATGCGAGTTATTTTCAGGGGAGCTTATTGGCTACGTTTACGGGCCCAAATTTCAAAGCGTACTAAGCAAACAAAAGAAGCCCTCATGTGTTTGAGCAAGCGTTTAGAGATGGTTGCTTTAGAAATTTCAAATAGAGGGTGGAAACATCTTTTTCGTTTGTTATAATGCTTATGTCGTTTTTAAAGACATTGTGCTTCTCGAACTTTGTAATAATTGGCTGTGTACATCCACGGATGTAGAGGCCGGATTGTATTATCCATTATCTAAAAAAAGGGGGGAGTTATAATCAGAGAAAGCAGAAGTACAACAAAAACTATGTACCTTGATGGAGTTTCATCGCTAATATGTCAATATGTGAAGGGTGGGATGATTGGGCCCATTGGGGTGGGCTTGAATAGCGTGTCTCACTGCAGCCTTTGCTTCTTCCACATCCTCCTTGCTGCTGCCTCCAGATCCTAACCAAACATCCAAATCCTGAAGCAGCGTCAGATTGCGCAGGCCCAAGTCGAAACCACCGTTGATTTCTCTTATCCCCTGTACTGTGAAATCCAACACAAGTTCTGTGAGCCTCGGTATAGCTCCTTGCTCAAACACCACTGGCCCTCCAAATCGGTGCAACCAGCAGCACACCAAGCATGGGAATGAACAATCACCAATGATGAATCTCCCTTGAATCCCGAGTTCCTTGTGACCTACCATCAACTCTAGACGGTAGAGAGATGGCAACCTTCCAAGGATTTCGAGATCCTCCTGCTGCAGCCCCCTCACGCTAATGCTGAGGTAGGAAAGGTCTGCAAGGAGCAGGGGATCCAATTTCACCCAAGCAGGCAACTTAGAAAACCAGCAAGATCTCCATAGTTCCAAATGACAGAGATGTCTTGGGGCAACGACTTCACAACCATCCAACATGCATTCACCAGAATTGATCTGGATTTCTAGACTCTGGATTTTATGCAGCATGTTTAGGCACTGCACTAAGGATTTATCCAAGAAGTTGTTCCATTTAGTTTTGCCGATAATTGTCAGCACCTTCAGCTCTGTTAGATAGCCCAGTTCCTGTACAATATCTGTGGAGTCAATGTGGATGCCTACAAACGAAAGCTCTTCAAGGGGCTGTCAAGCTCCTGATCCCTTTTTAGCACTCTTGTGCATGCATCAATGCATAGGCACATCAATTGTGTTAGCTGAACAACAGCCCACGGCAAGCTATGCATATCATTTCCCTGTACATCTAATATTTGTAGAAACTTTAGGTTTCCTATTTCTTCAGGGAGCTGATCAATACATGTCTCTCTTAGTCCTAGGTACCTCAAATGAAGTAAATTTCCAAGGTACTTAAGGCTATAGCCGTGTGAAAGATTACATTGTTCTAAATCCAGTACACGCAAAAAACTCTAAACCTCTCAAGTGTTGATGCATAATCAAAAGCAGATGGAAAGGCAATAATGGACCTCACATGTTCTATGCTTGATCTAGCTTCAGTTATACAATGACCAGCGTTGCCATTTTGAAGGGATAGCCTATGAACCTTTTCTCTCGATACAGATGAGTGACCAAGACTGTTCCATACAAGAACAAAGTTTTCTTCACTTGACAAGGAACGTATAAGATCAAGCACCATGTCATGTACATGGCAAGATTCTACCATGTTTCCATATGTGCCGTCAAATACTTGGGTTGAATCATGCTTCTATTTACAAGATCATTGAAGTAACTCTCCCCAATTTCAAATAAGCTCTTGCCTTCTTTTCCGCATTGGATAAAACCTTCAGCTATCCACAACCATATTAAACGATCACTAGAAATTTTATAATCCTCCGGAAACATACTTAAATATACCAAGCAAGTCCTTAGATGTGATGGCATAGCGTAATAGCTGAGTGACAAAACCTTTCTCATCTTCTCTATGGTATTATCCTTTCTCGTAGTCCAGCACCAATTGAGTTGCACACATCATACCAATCCAATTTGTTTCTTCCTTTACTAGCCAACAAACTAGCGATCGTGATAATAGCCAAGGGAACACCATCACATTTCTTTAGTATTCTATTTGATACTTCTTCTAGCTGTTCATCGAGGGCATTTGTCTTTGTCTTCTTTGCCAAATATTCTTCCATACATTAATATCCTAGAGTTCTCAGGAGAAAGGGGCTTCATCTTGTAAGGACTACCAATTTCTTCAGCAACTTTGAAAATACGAGTAGTCGTGATGATCCTCAGATTCAACACTATCATCGGGCAAAGCACATCTGATCATTTCCCAGTTTGAGATTTCCCATATGTCATCAATAATAACTAAGTACCTGCACATATGGAACAACAAAAGGCCATGTCACTAATAAGGAAATTGAGAACTAAAATTCTAATCTTTCTTATATGTGTTGTGCATGTCATATAACTGAGGGATAGAAGGTTCTTTAGTTGGTACCACATTCATCAGCAAGGGAAACAAGATAAAAGCAATGGGGTGGCCCCTGCGCCTACTGTGTTCCACATTGGTAGTTGAAAGTCTTCAAAAGTTACTACTACTCCGGGATGGTATTAGAAGTCGTTTAGGACAGCGACACAGTCTTCAAAACACAACTTTGACCTCTTATTATTATAAAAATATTTATGGAGATGCGATATATGCATACTTTTATCAAAGTATTTTTTAAGACAAATCTACTCATGTAATTTTTACATTTACAAACTCAACAACTTAAAAGTTATTGATGATTTATATTCCCGATGTTTGACCCAAACCTTGTCCAAAAACGACTTCTAATACCATCCCGAGGAGTATATATTAGTTCCAAAAGAATTCAATATATAATTTGCTAATCCTTAGGCTTTTTCTAAAATTTTCCAATCCTATTTTATTTTGATAAATTCTGAAGACGTGCCCAGCCAAAACAAAGCTCCTGGTTTTGCTTACATTTCTTGAAGTAAGTGACAGGAGCTCTGTTTTAAATTAAGAGAGAAGAAAGAGTATTGACAGCTAAAAAGGAGCTATATCAAATGTTCCAACCTGCGCTGGGTCACATGTTCCAACCACCAGTCGGAAGTTAAGACCCGTGCAGGGTTGGAAGTTCTGATTTTCCATGTACTAAATCCTGATCAATCTGAAATTTAGTCATATTTGTCAAACCTTCTAAATAAAATTCCACAAAATAATTTGATGACTAGTTTTTCTGATATATATATCCATACCTCTTCTCTCGCAGGAATACTCTTAGCTCGTCAATAACATTGACACTTGCAGAATTGTACTTGGCTAGTTGATAAAACATGTCCTTGAATAATTGATCCAGATCAGGAGTTTGAGACACCGATACAAAAGCTGAGCAATCAAACTGCAGTCTAAGCTTTTCATACACCATATTAGCAAGAGATGTTTTTCCTAAACCTCCAAATCCCACAATGGAAATTATTTTTTTTTTTTTACTGCTTGGACAGTCCATTTCCTTCAATGAGGATCTTAATTATCTCGTCTCTTGCATCGTCGATGCCAACTAGCCCTGTCATCTTATCATACCGAACCAACGCACGAGGATCAACTTGGACAGGTTTATCAACACTGCAGTTTACCTCATACCTGCTGCGCCGACCATGCACCTCCGCGACACGACTCTTGATGTCTCTGATGTCAACGGCAATCTTGCGGCGAATCTTGGGCTGCATCAAGGCACCAAAGGCCTTGTCAACGAATTTCTTGATTCCATGCTTTTTGGCCGGTTGATGATGACCTGTCATTTGCACCATGAACGTGTCGATGCTGTCCTCTATGTCATAGGACAGCTCTCCAACATTCTTCGCTCATATATCTTATCCCCACTACGTAGCTGTTCCGGTGGAGTCTTAGGAGGTATCCTCAACGGCAGCTTTCATGCTCTCAAGTTCAGCTCGTAGGAATCTGATCCCTCCCTTTACCTCCTTTTGGAGGTTGTACTCGTCGGCAAGGATTAGGGGGCACTAACTGGTAGAGCTGCTTGAAGAGCTATTTCTGCATCTCGTCAACAAAATGGACACGGGAAACAGTCAAACAGAGGAGTCCCGCGAAACCCGCTGAGAGAAGGGGAAGATGGAAGATTGGAGCTGAAGATTTTTAGCTTTCTCCTCCTACTTCTTCAGATCCGTAGTCCTCGAGCGGATTTGCTCCCGACGTAGCCGTGTAGACGTGGGCACGCGCCGCACGCGCCGAGAAGACGGCCACCGGGTAGGCGCGCGGAGAAGATGGGGTGACCGCCGCCGCTGGCACAGGCGCTGACGAGACGCCGGCCGATGGTTGCAGACGTGGCCGAGGGCGCCGCTGCGGGGCATGCGCGGAGGCGGCGCGGGGCCTGTGGCCGCAACGGCGGCGCTTTGCGCGTCCGGAGGTCCGAGGTGCGGTCCTGCTCGTGCGTGCGGTGTTGTGGAGTCTGGGTAGCGTTGACCTGAGGATAGTACAATACTCGTATGTATCAGTAGATTAGTACAAGGTGGCCCTGTCGGCAGCTCGGGTTCCGACAGATCCTATCGGCTTCCCAGTAACCGACTGGACCTCTCGGAGCCGTGTTCCTCGCCTTCATCTACGTGCTTGGGTTTGGGTGTTACGCCGTCACTGCGGGTATCGGCATCCGGGCCAGTTGGCGGTGCAGGTGCATCCCTGAGCATGTGGCCACTGGCCACTCCAGAGCAGTCACCGGGAACGCGGAACCAGCCAGCATTCCAGAGTCTAGAGTGCTCTTGACTCTACATCCTCACCGGTCACCACCATCCTCGGTGCGCTCTTGCTAGGGACCTTCCCATCGATGTCGCCGCCGGCACGCTCATCGCGTTGCAGGGCCTGTGGTTCTACCAGACAGGTACGACCACAACGCCAAGGGCGATCGACCAGGTGGACTGCGGCAGCCGTGCCACGAGGAGCGTGCCGAGTAGCTGGCCAACTTCCAGCTGTTCGAGGTCGTGTTCCTCGCCTTCGTGTACCTGCTCGGGTGCTACGCCGTCGCCGCGGCTAGGTATGGGCACCCAGACTTGGTGACGATGCATGTGGAGCACGTCGCTGCCCTGTTGTGTCGTGGCGGCGGCGGCCGCGCAGAGGAGTGTGTCGTCTAGTCGCGTCTGATATGTAGTTCTGTTCTTGCATCAGTATATGCACTATTCAGTACCAAGTGCAGAACATGGTGTGATATGTTGTTGTTAGTGTTGTGTCAATTGTGAGCAAAGTTTCAAAAAACTTTACAAATAGTGAAGAGATTCAAATGAAAAGTACTAGATGGATCAAAAGTTTTGCCGCCTTCGCTGATGCTTCAGCGTTCGAGTCAGTGCCTCTTTCTCTGACGTTCTAGCCTGTCGTAACTCATGAAATAGATAATAAATTCTTTTGGTGATTCACGATCAGATGTTTGATCCATACAGCTAGTGATCCATACGACTGTAGAGCAGATATGTACTCATGACACGACAGGATAAGTGCTCCACCACTGCACTCAGATTGAAAACTGAAGATTACAGTGTCTTCCTTGACAGCTGAAAATGATGTCTTCCTTTGGAAACCCTTGCAACCTATTTTTGAGCCAACATTTTCTGAATTGTTAACTCTTCCAGGTTGTTGACCTGAACTTTATGCACCACTTTCTGATGAGCTGCCAATTTTTCTCTATTTCAGTTGTGAACATTTGAACTTGCAATGCAACACATATTAACAGTTAACTGGTGAAGGTTCCTCTCTGCCTGTCATGGTAGATTCTGTGAGGCTCGCAGATTTTTATTGTGATGCCCAAAATTAAACACAAATTAATTACTGACAGTTAAAAAATAATGCGACCCAACCTAGTTGGAACTAGGGGGCTTTGTATTAAGAAGAAAATGGGGCGCGTAAGTCCGTCCCCGATGGGGATCGAACCCAGGAGCGGTTGCTTCCACACCTGGGAAGCTAACCATCTGGACTGACAGTTCATGCCGTGCAATATTAGTATCATACAAATTGTTTGCTTCTCAACAATACCACACGTAAAAATTTACATCAGAAGAAACAGGGAAAGGAGAAGAGTTGCACCTTTGTGTTCAACAGTTCATGATTCATCACCAATCCAGAAAAGAGGGGAAAAAACGGGATATCTAGGTTTGAAGAAACGGGTAGAAAGGAGATAGGCGACAAGGAACAAGCAGAGCAAGTATCACATACATCTTATTCATCAGTATATATATAGGTCAAGGGTGGGATAGGATGGACTTTAGAGGTACTATACTAATGGCAGCCTTTGCTTCCTCATCCACCCCCTCCTTGCCGTCGAAACAGTTGTTGATTTCTCTCATTTAGAGCACAACACAGAATAGCAACAACTCAAGATCAGCATGCGCTGGCGTAACATACAGCCCGAATCTGTCCATGGTTCAACCTCAAATCTAAGAAGGAAGTAGGAAACAAAAGATATTTAGATTTGAATAAAGGGGAAAAGGTGATAAGGGAAAAGCTACCAGCAGAGCAAGCTGTTTGGGACGAAGCTGTTTACCTTAGTGGTCTTTTATCTAGAATGTCTTACAGAAAGGATGGGACGATTGGGGTGGACTTTAATAGCATGCCTCACCGCGGCCTCTGCTTCTTCCACCATCCCCTGTTTGGTGCCTTGAGATATAAACCAAACCATCAAATTCTTTAACAGCTGTAGATTCCCCAGGCCCAAGTTGAAACCACTGTCGATTTCTCTCATCTCCCGCACTGGCAAATACAAGATAAGTTTTGTGAGCCTCGGCATAGCTCCTTGCTGAAACACCACTGGTCGTCGTCTGATATCCAACTCGCAGCGTACCAGGCATGGGAATGTACAAGCACCAATGGTGAATCTCCTTTGGTTCCCGGGATCCTTACGATGTACCATCAACTCTAGAGAGTAGAGAGCGGGCAACCTTCCGAGAATCTCGAGATCCTCCTGCTGCAGCGCCCTCACGTTGATGCGGAGGTAGGAGAGGTCAGCAAAGAGTGAGGGATCCACCTTCAACCAAGCAGGCAGCACAGAAAACCAGCAGGAATACACCAGGTCCAAACTGCGGAGATGTTGTGGGGCGACCCAACCATCTAAGTTGCATTCACCAGAATTAATCCCGATTTCTAGACTCTGGATATTATGTAGCTTGTTTAGGCACTCCACCAGGGATTCAAACTGGATATTAACTGTTTCGCTGGTAATTTTCAGGCCCTTCAGCTCTGATAGATGGCCCAGCTCTTGTACGATGTCTATGAAGTCATCGTCATGAATGCTTAAATGTGAAAGCTGTACAAGGCCTGTCAAGTTCCCAATACCTTTCGGCACTCTTGTCACTTCGTTTATGAGCAGGCACATCAATTGTTTTAGCCCAAAAATACTTGACGGCAAGCTACGAATTGCATTCCAATTCCAATTCTCTTGTACATCTAGTGTTTGTAGACATTGAAGGTTTCCTATTTCTTCCGGGAGATTACCAATCTTTGTATTTTTAGTCCTAGGTACCTCAAATGAAGTAAATTCCCAAGGAACTTAAGCCTACAGCCTTGTGAAAGATCACATCCTTCTAAATCCAGCACACACGCAAAACTTTGAAGCTCTCAAGTGTTGGTACATGATCAATAGCAGATGGAAAGACAATAACTGACCTCACATGTTTTCTCGGTGTCCCCTCAGATTACCGAACTAGCTTTGCCATTTTGAACTGATAGCCTTTGAACCGCTTTCTGGTGCGGATGAATGATAAATATTGCTCACGTATAGTGACAAAGTTTTCTTCACTTGATAAGGAACGGATGAGATCAAGCACCATATCATATACACGACAAGATTGTACCCCGCCTGTCCATTCATCATGCCCGAGTTGGATCATGCTTCTATTTATGAGCTCATAAAGGTAACTCTCCCCACTTCAAATAACTTCTTTTCTTGTCTTTGAGGTTGGATAAAACCTTCAGCTATCCACAGACATATCAAAACGATCTTTATCAATCTCATAATCTTACGGAAACATACATATCAAACGATCTTTATCAATCTCATAATCTTCCGAAACATACTTAAATATAACAAGCAAGTCCTTAGATGAAATGGCATATCATAATAGCTGAGTGACAAAACCTTTCTCATATTCTCCATGGTATTATTCTCCTCTAGTCCTGCACCAATAGAGTTGCACACATCATACCACTCCAATTTGCTTCTTCCTTTAGTAACCAGCAAACTAGCTATTGAAATAATAGCTAAGGGAACACCACCACATTTCTTTAGTATTCTATTTGATACTTCTTCTAGCTGTTCATTAGGGCATTTCTCTTTGTCTCCTTCGCCAAATATTCTATCATTCAGTAATATTCTAGAGTTGTCAGGAGAAAGGGGCTTCATCTCATAAGCAGTGCCAATTTGCTCAGCAACAGTGAGAATACGAGTAGTTGTGATGATTAGGAAATCAGCACTATCATGGGGTAGTGCACATCTAATCACATTCCAATCTGTGATCTTCCATATGTCATCGATAACAATGAAGTACCTGCACATATATAGAACAACAACAAAAAAAGGCCATGTCATCATCAGTCATGACTAAGCAAAATGTGGAAAAAAAATATAATCAATTTTTTTTTTATACATGCGTTGTGCCATGCTCAGTAACCGAGAAGACTAGTGCATAATGAAGGTTTAGTTAATAATCAGTCTTTATGCATGTATGATAATCCTTCAAGAAAATATGTACTCCCTCCGGGATGGTATTAGAAGTCGTCTAGGACAGCGACACGGTCTCCAAAAACACACAACTTTGACCTCTTATCATTATAATATAAAAAAATATTTATGGAGATGTGATATATATATACTTTTATCGAAGTATTTTTTAAGACAAGTCTACTCATATAATTTTTACATTTACAAACTTAACAACTTAAAAGTTATTGATGATTTATATTCCGATGTTTAACCCAAACCTTGTCCAAAACAACTTCTAATACCATCCTGGAGGAAGTATACGGCATTGCTCGTGTCCTTTCTGCTGTTGCTGCTATCTACCATGCGAGTTAATGGCCGGCGGCCAAGGATTTCATTCAGCAGCTACGCCTACGTGAGCAAGCCCAATAGCCCAGACATGCATAAAAATTAAATAGTAGTCCAATAGCCCAGAATACTAGACTAACCCTTAAATTCTTTTTAAAATCGTTTTGATTTGATACCAGCTCTGTAGCCATATGCACATGTGCTGTATTCATGTTCAACTGACCTATGCAACTGGACGAAGATATTTTGACCTAGTGAACGATTATTTTGTTCCCACCCATTCGCATTGCATACTGAGTGTATGACTACTTCTTTTATTAATCTCCACAAGTTTCACTCAAAATTCTTTTTTGTGCGTATCCACACTAGATTGAACACTTCATGGATCTCCGGTTGTGTACAAGATCAATACATGGGAAGAGATAAGAGGTCTAGAGTACCAGAGGCTAGAGAAAGAGGCACCATGGGTCGTCACTTGATAGCAGAACCCACTAGGACATAAAATATGGCAAATAAAGCAAATGAGATGCAGTTGAGCGGCATTAAAGTGGGCTGCAAATTTATTTATCAATGTCATTATTAGGGTCATTTGAATTCTAAAAAATCATATAATAAATTCACAACTAGTTTTGTGATGTGCTCATACCTCTTCTCCTGAAGGAATTTTCTTAGTTCATCGATAACATCAATACCTTCAGCATTCTTCCCGGCGAGTTTATAAAACATGTCCCGGAATAATCTATCCATATCAGAGTTTGAGACACCGTTACAAAAAGCTGAGCAGTCAAACTATACTCTAATCTTTTCATACACAACATTAGCAAGAGTTGTCTTTCCTAAACCTCCAAATCCCACAATGGAAACTACCTTGTTTTGTTCCTTGAAGCTTCATTTCTTTCAATCAGATTGATTACCTCGTCTCTAGACTCCTCAATGCCAACTAGCTCTGTCACCTTCTCATACCGAACCAATGCACGGGGATCAACTTTCACTTGTTTATCAATAGTGTGGGTAACCTCATACCTACTCGGCGACGCCGGTCATGCAGCTCTATGACACGACTCTTGATGTCTCTGATGTCAATAGAAATCTTACTTGGCGCGAATCTTGGGCTGCATCAAGGAACCAAGGGTCTTGTCAATGAACTTCTTGAAGCCAGGCTTTTTGGTCGGGTTGATGGCCCTTGACTTGCACCATGAATGTGTCGATGTTGTCCTCTATGTCATAGGACAACTCTCATACATCCCTGGCCCAAATCTTATCGCCACTGAAGTTCGTCCAGCTGGAATCTTGGAGATATCCTCAAGGGCAGCCTTCATGCTCTCAAGTTCAGACCGAGAAACCTAATCCCCCCTTTCACCTCCTTTTGCAGGTTGTACTCGTTGGCAAGCAGCTCACCAAGCTTGGGGAGGAGGCTAGGAAGTGCCCCCAACATGATCTCCATGGATCCTCTTTGTGCAAGGATCGAGCAAAGGCAACAGGGGTGTGTGTTTGAAGTGGTAATGCCTATGGAGCTGATCTACTCTGGTGTGGGTTGATTTGCTCGGGTCTCGAGTCCGGGCTGGACGAGAAGAAGCAAAGAGAGCAGGCAGCCGGTGATTTTGTCACTGAGGTCGATCTGCAGCTGTCTGCTGCTGATTTTGTACTTGAAGAGCCAGAAGACGCTGCACTGAGGCTGTGCTTGAGTTGAGAGAGAGAGAGAGGGACAGAGATATCTGCTGGTGCCTGTCTAGAGTTGGGAAAGGAAGAGGCAGCCATCATGACGAGCCGTGGACAAGGAGCTTTCTTGTAAAAGACCATCAGATGGGTAAAAAGACCCATTGCACATGCCGCTAGGTACTAAGCTCAACTCGCCGTCCTTCTCCAAAAAAAAAAAAAAAACTCAACTCGCCGTGTAAGTAATTTTTCGCACTGCAGTTAGAGCAAGTTCAATAATAAATTATAAGCCAAGCGGTCAGCAATTTTGATAACATGGAGGAAAGATGGGAAGAGAGAAGAGAGCTTAGCTCTTGTTCTAGCATTAAGCAACGCAATGGGGTCCTTCCCCGGTTTAATAAAAATGTTTTGGTATTTTTTTTTTTTGAATTTTGAAAACGCGATTTCATACAGTTTCTTGTAGGGCGGCTCATACAGATTAGGGGCGGTTTGCATCACCAACCGCCCCTATCAGAAAAACCACTGTAGGAACGGAAGATTAGGGGCGGTTATGAAAACCGCCCCTAATGTGGCTTTTGAGCCGCCCCTATTGAAGCGTTATGTAGTAGTGGGTGATGCCTAAGCAGCCTAATTTGGTACGGTGTGTGGGTGCTGGTGTGAAGTTGGTTTCCACAGGGATAACAAGAAGAATAGGTGTGTGGTCGATTTGCTCTGATCAGATTCTGGCTGGAGAAGATGAAGCAAATAGAGGAGGCAGAACCAGCCGGGGTACTACAGGAGGACGACCTGCTGGCTGCTGCTCATTTTCTTTCTAATATACTTGATGAACCAGAAGACACTGAGAGCTGCTGGTGCTTGTGTCGAGTTGGGTATCGACCGGAAGATGCTATATCCTGGACGAGCAATGGACAAGGTTGGTGCTTGTGTCGAGTTGGGAACGGAAGCAAGCTATCGTAGACGGAGGAAGAGATGGTGGATTGCTGGTAGGTCCCATGCAATAAATAGGAAACATTACTCTATATAATAATTCATTATGAGAATATTTTCTGGTGTGCATACACCCTAATATGCCCCCTGAAAAAGGTAACCAATTTCGAGTCTAAAAATTGGCCTTTCAGAGAATCGATTTCTCCCCTGACTGTGAGGGAGGGTCCAGTGCAAAGAGAGTATTTGTTGGGTTGTGGTGCCCCGTCTACGGTGTGTTTTGTCACATTTGGAGGAAATATGTGAGTCACCAGAATCAACTGTGTATTTTTTTTTGAAGCCAACTGGCAACTTTGTATTATTTCTTTAACATATCATTTAGCCCTTGGGTTAGGTGGAGAGCATTACGCGCCGATCAGCTTCGAGGAGGAAATAGGACACGTATTTTTAAATTCAATAGCAGAACATCTTTTTCGATAAAAGTTGCTTTTAATTTGGTTTAGAAAGATGTAAAGTTTACAAGTGGACAGCAGCATATCTATATTTTAACCAAAGATGAGAAGGACCGAGACTAAGTGGACTGATCGGGGAAACCGGAGCTAGCTTTGAGTAAAGCTGGACCAACTAATGGTCATCTTTCTGGTCTATTAAAAAGAAAAGGTGGATACAGAAAAATACTTTACTTGATGCTATGCCTATAACAAAAGGTCTCTCTCTCTCTCTCTCTCTCTCTCACGGGTTTGGTGCAGACTTGTGTGGTGTTCGAACTGTTGGAAAACATCAAGATTTTTTTTAAAAAAAAAATGAAGAGCACTTGGATGTGAATACTATACTGCTCCTTCCGTCCTGGATTATAAGTTATCAAACCATCCAAAACATATTATAATTTATTCCTCCAAAATAACATGTCTAGCTGCCGTTAATGTTTGTAACCAAGTTTGAAATATGGTAATCACAAAGTCTCTTTATAGTTAACAGAGGGTTACGCACGTCATTTGCATTACTCCATAATTTGTCCTAAACGTTCTTAAATGTGGTTTGCTATGGTGCTGCAAATACTCTATCTGTCCTAAAATAATAATAGAGATGTTTTTGGTTCCTAAGTCAAACCATTTTCAAGTTTGACGAAATTTGTACAAAAAAAAAAATACTAATGTTTATGTTGCCAAATAAATATTATTACACCCAAATTAAGAGAGACTGGTCTAATCTTGTAGCATGGATAACACCTTTTAATCTAGTGGATGGGTCAGATTCATTCAGGTGGAACCTAACCAAATCGAGTTTGTTTTCGGTCTGCTCTATGTATCTGCACTTGATTAATACCCACCCACCTTTCAGACATAAGAAAATCTGGAAGATTAAGGTTCCTCTAAAATTAAGATTTTCCTCTAGTTTTTACAAAAAGAGGTGATCTTAACTAAAGACATTCTCGTTAGGAGAAATTGAAAATGCAGTTAGAAATGTGTTGGTCTGTAACTTGGATGAATCAATCCAACATCTTTTCTTGAATTGTCATTATGCTAAATTGGTTTGGAGGATGGTGTATCTCGCTACAGGTTTAACTCAACCCGGATCTATTAGACATTTATTTGGTTCTTGGCTCTCTAATCAAAATACTAAGATTAGGGATATGATTTGGGTTGGGGTTGCCGCTATGTGTTGGGCCATCTGGAATACCACGAATGATATCATTTTTAATAGAATTAATATAACTAGATTTTGCAGGTTATTTTCAAGGAAACATATATACTGGTTACGTGTACTCCCGCACCACGCGTGTGAATGACGCCGACCTCCGGGAACTCCCCGCCCAAAGCTCTAGCATCCCCAATGAGACATGCTGTGGGATGAAGAGAAGCGGAGGAAATTTCTTCTCTGTGAAAACAGGATAAGTAAAAAAAGAAAAAAAAAAAAAAAGACAAGGGCAAATGACATTATAGTCATTTCATTCATTTGGTGCCCGCCTGTGTGAAAATGTCATACCAAAAGGAGTTAAAAAAACAACTCCGCTTAACCAATAAAGCTACTCATTAAACAAAAACCGAAAAAATCACCTTCACTAGGGAAGTTGAGCTGTGCCAAATAGAGCCATCTCATACAAAGGTATGAGCGTCCAGTGCGAAGAGAAAATATTTGTTGGGTTGTGGTGCCCCATCTACGTGTGTTTTGTCACAGATCATGGACAAGATTTGGAGGAAATATGTGAGTCACCAGAATCAACTTTGTATTTTTTGAAACCAACTGGCAACTAAGTATTATTTTTTTAACATATCATTTAGGCCTTGGGTTAGGTGGGGAGCATTACGCGCCGATCAGCATGGAGGAGGAAATAGCACACGTATTTTTAAATTTATAGAGAAGGATCTTTTTCGATAAAAGTTGCTTTTATTTGGTTGAGAAAGATGTAAAGTTTACAAGTGGACATCGGCATATCTATATTCTAACCAAAGAGGACAACGACCGAGACTAAGAGCAACTCCAGTAAAGACCCCTAAATTAAGCCCTCAAATTTCAATTTGCATGCCAAGCTAAATAAAGTAGGGGTCCAAATTGAATGGAAACTCCAGTGGGGAAGAGGTGAGGACCCTATTCCCGCGATGCATGCTGTGCTCCGCCTCCTCCGCCTTTCTCGACGCGGCCGTCGCCCGCCCACCGGGCGGTGTCGGCCGTCCATTCGGAACCTCGATGCCGGTGTGTACTCCACGCGCTCGGCCGAGGCTCCCACCGCCTTAGCGTCTTGCCCTCCCGCCGAGGAGCAGTGCACCGGCGAGCAGGTGCCCGGGCGAGAGCTCCACGGGTACTCGCGGCATGCCGCCGACATGGCGCCGCGGCGCCGGGCACGAGCAGACGCATCGGCGGCGCCAGCGCGGCTCGTTCTAGGCGGCAGGCGGCGGCGTCGTGTCCCACCGCCGACGCGCGCGCCCCACGCCGCTCCATTGTGTACATCGGTGGACGGTGACGCCGACTCACTTCCCCCGCCCTGAGGGCGACGACGACGCGCCACGGGTGTCCACCGAAGACTGCGGCGGCGTCAGCGCCGGCGGCGTCCACTCGGCGTCCCGGCCAGCGCGAACGGCGAGGTGGTCGGGGGATGGCAATGAGCAGCACGGCGTGTCCACCCCGGAGGAGGAGGCGGTGCCCACCCCTCCGAGGCGAACGCCAGGGATCTCCGCCTCTCGGCGTCCTCGCCGTTGAGCCGTACTTCTCCGTCCGGGAGGCGCCAGTGCGCTGCATCCTCGGGTCGGGAGTCCTCGCCGCCGCCCCGCGCCCCGCGCCCGGCGCTTCTTGGAGAGCTGCGAGGGTCGGTCTGCCGCCGGTCAAGCAGCGGGGACGAGCCAGCCGCTTGTCCACCGCGCCGGGTCATGTCGGGTGGCGGTGCCAGCGGTGGCGCTACCGGGCGCGGGATGGATCCGCGACGTACAAGGGGCGGTGGCCCCAAAGAACGGGTCGCGAGGAACGGGCCAGCTGCTAGGGGGGTGCCTCGCCCGACGAATGCGGCGTCCCGGACGCACTCCCCGAGGTCGAGCTCCAGCGCGCCCCGCCCGGTGGAGAAAAGCCGGCAGCGGCGGCGGGCGGCGCGCCGGCGGCTGCCCACGGGATGAATAAGACGGAAAATGTGTGAATAGGGGCCAACCAGATGTAGGGGCTTAAAACTAAAATTTGAGGTTTATTAAAATTTGAGGTCTCATTAAGGGGCTTCATTGGAGTTGATTTTTTTAATCAAAACCCTTAGATTTTAAGGTAGGGGCTTAAATAGGGGTGGGTTGGAGTTGCTCTAAGTGGACTGATTGGCGGAAACCGGAGCTAGCTTTGAGTAAAGCTGGACCAACTAATGGTTATCTTTTTGGTCTATTAAAAGGAAAAGGTGGATATCAGCGTGATGCTTCTTGATCATGTTGTATATATATACAGAAAATTACTGTACTTGATTCTATAGCAAATCATTAAGCATCTCTCTCTCTCTCTCCTCTGTTTGGTGCAGACTTGTGTGGTGTTCGTACTGGTGGAAAACATCAAGATTTTTTTTTATAATAAAGAGCACTTGGATGTGAATACTACTGCTCCCTCGGTCGTGGATTATAAGTTATCAAAGCATCCAGGAGGGGAGGCGGCTTCACCTGCCTCGGCCAGCGAAGGCCAAGCTTGTCAAGCACGCGGTTCACACGTACGTACGGCCCCTGGGCCCAAGCGCCATTCGGATTTTCTCCGACAACGCCGTTTCCGATTTTGCACCAAAATCTCTGTCCCACCCTCGATCCTCTGCAGGACGCGCGGTTTCCACCCCTCTGCAGCTGAGTCCTCCAGATATGATCCAAATCAAGTCCGAGGGCGGGTCTTGAGCCCCTGCTCGCGATATCACTCCACATCCTCCACAACACACCACTATTGGTTAGCCCGTACCGGCCAAACCCTCGCACCTACGAATTCCTCCACCAAGTGACCCATATATGCACACATATGGCTCAACATGTTCTTGAGCATGTCCGATATGCCACAACTCCGGAGCCTCGCGTCCAGTCGGTAGTAGAACCAATGCTTGAGACAATCAGCCGCCCACTTGTTCTGCCAGTAAATGCTTACCAGTATGATGGACGATGGTATATACCGACAACATTTTTTTTTTTTTTTGATGAAACAGGTGGAACAGCATGGCGTGCTCATTGATGTACACGACATTACTACTGCAGAGCACACCATGCAGGTATGCAGGAGTTGGCTTGGTATGCCCATCTGAACAATATACGTACTAGTTGAGATCCTACTGGAATGGCGGCAGCGAAGCCCGGCCTTCTTATGTGCTTGGGTGCTATGTGTCAGCAATCAAGATGATTTTGACGAATCAGATGAGGTGGGAGATTCAAACTCGGCGCGAATTCCAGTTAACGAGCCTGCCGCTGGTGATGGGCCGTCTGCGGGCGTCAAAGCTAAGCGAGCAATCCGGCCCAACCCGAAGTACCACGGCCCAAACTGGGCGAAGTCGACTCCACTCCATCCCGTCGCGGGTAAAAGGAGCAGGAGGAGCGTCGTGGAGAACATGTTCGGAGTTTGAACTGAATATATAATCGGCCTGGATTTGAAAGGGAGAACTTGGCAGGAGCTCATCGCTCGCTCACCTGATGTAATCGGCCTGGATTTGTTCGTGTTAAACTTCACCAAAACCCGATTAAACCTACTTCTTAGTACTGTTGCTCGTACTGTTGCACTATGCCCTGGCCGTAGTGAGTTGCAGGCATCCGGATCGACCTGCGTCGCCGCCAAGCCCGTTTGGCGTTTTTATTCCTCTTGGCTGTACGTGCAGGTGCAGCTCTGTTATCTTTTTTAAACATCCGTCTGGTTTGATGACCGGCGGCATAATACGTGCTGGTGCTGCTCTGTTCTCGCTTCATTACTCACTATCAAGTGCAAAACGCGGTGGTGAAATGTATTTTCACAGTGCTTTTCTTTTTGGGTGCAGTACGTGTTAGGGAATGGGCATCGATCTGGAACATGAGGTATTTTCACAGTTCTGTGTCAACTGTGGGTGACGTTTGAAATGAATAACGAGTAAAGTTTTTTTCAAATGGAAAATACTAGTTGGATCAAAAGTTTTGCCACCTTACTGATGCTTCATCTTTCAAATCACTACTGCCTCCCTCCCTTGTCCCGTCTCAAGGAAAGTAGGACAAATAAAGAAAATTTGCTGCAATTGTAGGTGGAGGGACTTGATGATCATCTCCGCTTGATTTGACTCAAATGCTAGCTCTCTACATAGGCGATCACCGCAGGTACCTGCCTCTGACCGATGGTGAGCTGGTTAACGTCGAAGTTCCCGTAATTAGTCTACCATTCTGTGACCCACGTGGTCTGGAGGGCTACTACCTAGTGGATAATGGATCCGGCATTTTTCTTCTTTCACAATCCCACTGGGTCCTTTTCATTTTTAGTTCAAAATTACATAGTTTTATGGTCCGATTTTTATTCGGCCCGATCCTTAAATTTGCTAGACTAAATTAAAGAACCCTTACCACCACCTGCTCGTGATCATCATCAGCCTCTGCATCCTCACCACCAAACCCTCCCTCTGCTGAACACTAACCCTCGATGGTGGCTGGTATCTTGCTTTCACAATCCCACTGGGTTCTTTTCATTTTTAGTTCAAAATTACATAGTTTTATGATTCGATTCTTATTCGGTCCGATCCTTAAATTTGCTAGGCTAAATTAAAGGATCTTTACCACCACCTACTCGTGATCCTCACCGCCTATGCATCCTCATCACTCCCTCTGCTGAACGCTAACCCTCGACGGGCGGCTGGCATCTTGCTTTTTACAATCCCACTGGATCCTTTTCCTTTTTAGTTTAAAATTACACAGTTTTATGGTCTGATTCTCTGGCCCGATCCTTAAATTTGCTAGTGGTTCCCGCTGAAACACCAACAGTGATGATTGTTTTCTCTAGCGGCCTCTATAAGCAAACCGCCAGTGTTATAGAGTATCATTATACTAGTGGTTATGTTGAACTGACGCCAGTGCCATTTGTATCTACTGTCGGTTTTTGTAAAGTCACCGCCACAGTTATATTGGACTCCACACTGGCAGTTTTTTTTTACTTGGACGCCAGTATTAGTTGTTACTTAACTGTCGGATTGCGTATGAACTGCGCCACAGTGATACTCTCCTATTCGCTGTTGGATTGCTTAAAATTAACGCCAGTAAAACTTGTCTAAATGGGCCGGCCCATGAAGCTTTATATATTGAATGCTGGTGACCAGGCGCGGCCCGCTACGCGATGCTGGGCCAATTTTTTTACAGGAAGCCTTACATAACCCGTTATTATGTTATGGCTAGACTCTTGTAATAAATTGCTGTCTTCTAGTCTAGTTTACGTAACTAGGTGAGCCTCCTGTTCTATTGAGATAGCTCTTCGCTCTCTCTTCTATACTCTATCCTTTTTGTTTTAATACATGCATAGGGAGCAAAGCTCCACAATTTTTTTGTCATGTTTAACCACTAAAATTCTTCTAATTTGACAAAGCTTGTGAAAATTAATAAAGATTGTGTTGTATTTATCTTAGGATGATTCAAAATTTGGGATATGTACGTATTGCATATACAACTAAGGAATGACTACTTGACACACAAATGGTTATGTCGTCTAAAATACTAGTATTAGTGACAAGTGCATGACATCTTTTGACATATATTTGTGACTAATGCTTTCTTTTCATATGTGCGTCTTCATTACACAATCATAGATATATGCAATAGTAGAGTTAATCTTGTAATTGTTTTGTCTTCAGTATCACTCTTTATCAACTTACAACATTTGTTGCCCAACTTTCTTCTTCTTAATACAATGAAGTACTATGTTTTTGACAAAAATTTACAACATTTCATGCATAAAGATATTAAAGGTCGGTACATGGGTTTTGTGTGCCACAAATACATTGAGTAGGGCATCTAAACATTGCACCCTTAAATATGGGCTTTAGCTTGTCCACAACCAAAATAATAAATATGAAGAGCAACCTAGATGCTACAATCATTCCACATAGCACTTTGCAAAGGTCCACCCATTTTGAGTGACCCATTTCGGTTTCAAATAGGGTACGAATCACTTGCTCACCAGTTATTGTTTCATTTCCTTCTCCTAGGTTGTTTTGGAGAACCAAACCCAAGAACTCATTCTTGTAAAAAATCCCCTGTAGGGCATACTTGTGGAAAGAGACATAGAACATTGGGTACTTCCAAACTATCTTCGGTAGTTTATTAGGTATTTGGAAAAATCCACAGTTCAACAACATGACACCTTGTATTCCCGCACCAGTGATGACACCCATTAGAAAATCTGGCACGATAGCAGCTACAATCATCATAAGGCCTTCAACTAGCATCGTGCATGAACAAAGGACAAGTGAAAAATACATGAAATGGTCTACTCCACTCTTTAGACCCGGACAAATAGTAAGCAATTGCACCGGGTAGTACAGCAATAAGGATAAGATATGGTGTGGCTGAAAGCCAATTGGAGATCACAAATGCTTTGTCACACCATAATGTCCGTTTAGCCTCTCTCTCCGAATATCTAGGCACCATAAATAAAGTTACAAGTTAGAGTAGCACAATTTAGTCTTATTGTGTATGCGTTTGAATAGTAAATTCATCATTTCTTTAACTAATGTAGTGGGACATAAGAAATTTATAAAAATGTAATTATTCTATTGTAAATGGTGTACCAACTCATTGTGATATAAATTGTTTTTCCATTGCATTTTTTGTTACACATAGATATGTTTGACCCTTTATTATTAAAAAGTTAAAAATACCGGATAGAAATAAGACAAGAATAACATTTTAGTGAACTGTGCTCCATCTGTTTCTAAATTATAAGACATTTTAGCTTTTCTAAATTTGTAGCTTTTAGATATATGTTATGTGCATAGTAAAAATTATGATTCTAGAAATGCCAAAATATTCAAGGAAGTAGTTGATAAAGTTATTTTACTAGATCTCCTAGTAACACATCATGGTTTCATTATCATAAGTGTCTTCCCCATTAAGTTTTCCCAAAGTAGTACCATATGTATATAATGAAAGGGTCATACCTTCATTTCCTCTACAAAGGATGGGAATCCTCCAATTGCCATCAAGGTTAGAAGGCCACCGGTGAACATTAGCATTGATGATCTAGACTGAAACAATAGGATGAATAACATTAACTACTTTTACAGCTAGCCTACTACATATATCATAGAATACTATAACATTCACAAGATCTAATCAACTTACACGAATAGAATCATATCCATAGCCAAATTTTTGATATATGGTACCAAGGCATAGACTTATGGAAATATATATGCCAAGTCTCAACCAATAATATCCAACATCTACGTACATGTTTACAAAAGATCTTTTGGTAAGTACTGAGACACCTTGGTCGAGAAACCGGCTTGGTTTCTTCTGATCATCAATCCACCCTAGTTTGTCAAGTCAAACAATATCTTATGTCACCTCCATGCAAGCTTTTACACAATAGTTAGAAGTGTGAGTATACTAACCATTTCATTTATGTCGCGTGCATTTCCTTTTTTAGGCATTTTTACGATATATTGGAGGATTTATAGGCATTAATCAAAATTGTTATTGCTTAGTCTGCCGCTGATGGGCTTGAATACTGTTCTTTCTTCATTTTCCCGTAAGTTATTACTATGTAAAAAAGGATGTTTTCATGAAATGAATTGACCTCTCGTAATCTATCCGACATAGCTACAACAAGAACCTACATTGACAAGTATTTGAATCTAATATAGTTGTCTTCCCCTGTTTTGCTTTCATTTACTTTTGTGGAATATAATGGCTTGATCGGATAAATCTTATATACCGGTTCAAAATCTCATTTGATTGTCCTCAAGAAATGATCTCGAAGGATTTCTCATTGGTGGGCAAGGGTAGCCATTTGATGTGAAGAACTGCCAATATGGTGTATTTGTAAATGAAAGTTGTTAGCAAACTAAGTGAATAAATATTTGCCTCCTTCTTGAAAACTAAATTAGAGAAAGATGACAATAATTACCTCTGCGGCATCGGCGGCCGGGCCAAAGTAGATGGTCTGTCGAGGCGAAAAGCAAGCGAGCATGGAAGAGCTCGAACACCTCACTACATGGCTGGTGCATGACGGCGACAATGGTCATGCCCTCCCCGACGGGCGGAGGTCGGCGTCGCGATTCATCACGTGGAATGAATGGCGCGGCGTCGAGCCCGCTAGTGGGCTCATCCAGAATAGCGGCCGCGGCCGCGTCAAGATCTCGGCGGATACTCGGGCGCTTTTTACGCCGCGCTGATGCCCTTGGTTTTTTGTGACGCCCGTCGCGTGTATCCGGTCTTGTTGGTGAGCCCCATCTCCTGGATAGTTTCATCGGCGAGGGCGAGCTTCTTGGCAAGCGGCATGGTGTTCGGCAGTTGGATTTGAGATGAGTAGTAGATAGCCTCACGCACCGTGGCGTGGCCATTAACAAGTTCTCTTGTGTCACGTGCGCTGCAAGAATCGTTTATTTATATTTGGTAATTACTCTATCTACTTATTAATTCCACATGCATATAACATTGAATGTGTACAACCTTAAGCATTCTAAAAGATCGAGAAGTGCTTTTTTTATCATTGAATTGAAGTAAATAATGTCTGAATCTTCACCAAAATTTGTGGTGATGCTTTTCGTATGTCCATTTTGAATGGTCAAGAGCAAGATCTTACTGAGGTTCGAAGGCGAGCTTCTGTCTCCGACCATTGATGAGAATATCTCCTTTTACTCCTCAGCTTTGTGTCCAGTCTACCTGTGTTTATATATATAGAGATCTCTTATATATATATATATATATATATATATATATATATATATATATATATATATATATATATATATATATATATATATATATATATTTTTTGATCAATAGAGCATGGGTTATTTCAGCAGAATATCCGTAATAGCTCTAGCAATAGTATGTTTCTATAAAGCTTGGCAATAATTTTTTAAGAAACAACATCATAATAATGTTTTCTTCTCGCAACAGAACATTTTCTGTTTCAGTACGTTTTGAGGTTCTCCATTTCTATAAGTACGTACTTAGAAACACCTAGACGATTAGACAAGGTTTTGTCCATGGATCTGTGCACTTTTTTACCGAAACAATATTTTTATGCTAAGAGATAATAATTTGTTGCCAATATTTTTTTAGGGTGATCTGAGAAGCCAAAGATACGCATGGGAATTAGCAGTTTTGTGTGAATCAAATCAAATTACCGGCCAATGTGTCGAGCAGTGTGGTCTTGCCACATCCGGAGGGTCCCATGATGGCCAGCAGCTCGCCAGGGCGCGCGCTGCCACTGACGCCGTGCAGAATGGTGGCGGCCTGCCCCCTGCCGTCGACCGCCCTCACCCAAACGTCCTCCCACGTTACGAACACGTCACCGTCGCGACGGACGATGCGTCCGTCAAGGTGATGGTTTATGCCATCAAACCCAGAACGAAGCTGGCCACCCACGGCGCCTTCTTCCACCTCGCCCGCCTGTGGCGGCGGCGGCGCGGCCATGGCCGCCCCTGTCAAGGGCAAGGCGGCACGCCCACGTCCACGTAAGGCTGCAAGTATAGCGCCGAACGGGGGCAGCGTGCGGCTGCTGCTGCCGCCGGCAGCAGTTGATGCTGAAGAACCACGCAATGGCAGCGACGGACTCGGCGTTGGAGCCCAGCGTGGCAGCGGTGACGAGGTCGCCATGCTGCTACTAAACGAGGGGCTTTGCTCTCGTGCTCAGCTCAACCATGCATGGGTGCCTTCGTTTTTATGGTGGCGCATCGAAGGTGTGAATGGCATAATTGGACGAATTAAGACACGTAGTATTCAGTCAAAAGAAAAAATTAAGACACGTAGCTTTCGTATGGTTGCCACGCTCTGGAACATGTTTATTTATTGCACAACGGTATTCTAAGACTGCCCTTTTCATGAACCCTATTCATTGCAGGAGCCCCCTATATATTAAAAAGTATGAGGCCGCGCCGTCTCCGCGACCTCTGAGCATGGCCACGATAGCCTGCTTTTTAGCTCCCTCTGATATTGTTTTTATGGCTCAGATCACCTCATTCCTATTTTTTCACTATAAGTGTCTTCTAATGATTATTGGACTGAACGGAGAAAAGGTTTCTTAATGTGTATGTTGTTAGCTGAATCTTTTATTATATGCATGCTCTACACATGGAGAAAGCACAAGGACAGAAAAACCTGGTAGTGTGTTGCAGCCTAGATTCTGCTTGCGTGTTGCCATCAGCCTCAAACATACGCATGCAGCCAGATTCTCCATACGTGCATGCATGCAACTATTGATCTCTCTAACTATACAATAACCCCTTCCGTTAAATCACATTATCCAATGCATTACTATATTGTGAGAGAGAGTCTGATCCTGACATTTCATTCACACATTTCTTTTGATGCAACAAGTTCGACAATGCAAATGCTACTTAAAACTTTCCAGGACTAAACTAAACCGAAAAGTAACAGAGTTTTTGTCTTTTTCATTTCATCGATGGATCCCTTTCATCAACACTGTGACTGCACAGTCACACAGAATCCAACAAGTACCATTGCAGCATGCCCTTTTGTCTTCTTTTGTTGGGAAGAGTATCCAAGCTAGCACAAGATGCTCGTGACAGACTTGTTGTCCCTTCTACCTAACTATGCATGTACACGATATTGACCCTTCATGCTAAGTATCGATGCTAACACAACAACACGCAACATGCCAACCATTTGTGGTCCCTTCTGCGTATTTCTGCATGTTCATGATATTGACCCTTCATGAAGAAATCTCCTGCCTTCTTGCAATATCAATGCATCAATGCCAACCATCGCTGTGCAGTGACTAAGTGTGGTTCTTAAAGTTGCATGGTGGTGCTCATGGTTACAGTTGTATGAGCTCTATCTAAATAAAGTGTGGTAGGACCTCAACCAATAGTTGTTGAGCTTGAGGTCTGTTGACATCAAAATAGTCCAAACATAGTTTTGGAAGCTTGAGGGGCGTAGAGAAGGACATAGACATCTTTGGAGATCAAGCGACATCGCCAAAGGGCAAGGAAACACGAGGAAGAAGAAAGTGAGCCATAGCAGGCCGCCAAAAACCAGCTTAGGGCGGATTACGGGTCGGCTTAGTCACCTGGTCCGCCTGGCCGTCTCATCCCTCCCTCCAGGTGGCTTAGCCGGGGTGAGGAACCGGCTAAGCCGGTCTTCACTTAAAGCCGTAGGGGCGGCTTGCCGTGCCGTGAAATCGGGCTTAGCCGGTGAGGGCCCTTTAAGTCGGTTCATCACGTGAACGAACCAAACTCGATCTAATTCAATTTCTGGTCGGTTTTGGTGATTGGAAACATATCTAGGTCGTTTCCTAAGGAGATAATACCACCCCCTCTATAAATATAGAGGTTCACGTCAAATTTGATCCAATCTACCCAAATCGACAAAAACACAATCTATCTCGCTTTTGCCCAAATGTTATATTCTCCAACCCTAAGCCTTTGTCCGACGATCTTCTCGATGAATCACTACTACAGAATTGTCCATCACTTTGGGGCTCAACCCCCTTCACTTTGCCGAAAAACGAACCGCGGCAGAACCATAGCGGTAGTGATGTGGGGTTCAAACACTACCGGGTCAAAACACCGGCGGTGATGCGGGGAGAGATCGTCGGTTTGATATCGAACCGGCGGCGCCGGCGTCAACGAACACCGTCGGGTGTTCCGTGACCCCAAACATTTTTGATCCAAGCAATGCGAGGTTCGGAAGTCGGCCGCGAGTTGATATTGGGAGCACCGCCGGGCTTTAACGAAACCGGCGTAATCGGTGAGGATAACACTATCGGGTTAGACGAGCCGCCGGTGTATCGAAGAGCTAACAATGGCGGCTTACTTTGAACCCGTCGGTGAACTTTACGTGAACACTATCGGGTGATCTCAACCCGACAAATTATTAGAGTGGAGACTATCGGTTGGTTAATGCGTAACGCGGTAATGTTTCGCCGCCTATGACGGTTAGTAATTCAAGCCGATAGTGTTTGGTATAGTTACACTACTGGTTTGTTGCTCATTCACTCTTGGGCCCATGCCACCCGGCGTTTTTTTTAAATTTTTGAATTTATTAGGTGGAATTCAGCTCTTTTTAAATCCGAAAAATCATCATACATTAATATCGTCAAAACATTACGAGGATTTAATGGTTACATACAACAAAATCCACCTAATGTTCTAGAAACTAAGCCTACATCAACTTCTAAAATAAAAACACCAATGACCATAGAGTCATAGACATAAATAAAAGCATGACATCTTTCCAAAACCAATTAAGCAACAATTCTATTTAATCTTCATAAGTATGTGGGGTGGCTTCTCTTCAACCTCGGGGGCGGCTAGTTTGCACCATTGTAGGCAACGGCGGCTTCACCTTGATTGTTGTATTTTTCAGTAACAATTATTAGCGTAGCCTTGGACTTGAGCATAGCAATCTTCCCGGTTAGATAGATCCCCGCACGCGACCAACAAACACTACGCACCACGCCATGCTTGCCTATACATGTCACCAAAATAGGATGATATTGCTATGTTATTCATAATAGTTGTACAAGTAAGCACGGACATAACAACACTAACTCATGAATTTCAATCATAATTCGAGCACAAAAGCGCGGTGGCCGAGACGGGCATTTCAACGAACACCTCAAGGGTGTGTGACCGACGCACTCACCAAGCTTTTCGTGCGCCTCGTGCGCTCCTATCTTGTTTTGGAGGATTTGAGGAGGACAAGGTCGCGGGCGGTGCGGGGTCGGGCGGTGAAGAGGAAGACGACGTGAGGGTCGCGGGCCGGCGAGAGGGTGTGGCGGCGGTCCTCCGTCGGGCGTGGAGGAAGACCAAGCGGGCGGCGCGAGGGGCTAGGACAGCGGCGAATTAGTTCTCATTCTCATAGGTAAAAACTCGTACACCTAAAGGGATAATTAGTTCTCACCGTGGAAGGGGCGAAGAAGGGCAGGGATCTTAGGCGCCCGGCGTTGGGGACGTCGGAGGGAGGAGCGCGGCGTGGGAGAACGCCCGTCAAGCCTCGATTCCGCTGAGCCGAAACGACCGGGATCTTGCGAACGGGGCGGCCCGGGCGAAGCGTGGGGGACGGCGAACGGCGGCGTTGGGTTGGTGGTGCGCTCCGCCGGCGAATCGTGCTCTTTCGGGCGGGTGGGGAACGAGAATGGCGCGGTGTTCAAATGGCTTGCCAAAATTTTACTCTCGAGCCACTCACCTATATATATAGGCAAGGCTGGTTTGGGCGCGGTGGGGAACAAAATGGCGGGAGGTTCGGATAGATTTGGAAAATTTCACCCCAATCCTATTCGGCCGCGGTTATTACACGCAACCGGCAGTGAAATAGAAATCTTTGCCACTTCATGGATGATCATGTACCTTTGTGAAGGATGTGTAATCCTCCATGGTGGAAATGGCTTGAATTTTTTTTTTTCCAGTCATGTACACCCAAAATATGACCCCACACAAGTTCTTAGGTTTTTCTGATAAATATTTTAATTACTATGATTTTCTTCTACCTAAACTGGCGAGAAGAAGGCTAATTAAACCATGGAAACACAAGAATATGTCTAGGACCTCCACGGTGATTTGCTTCCTAGGGCACATGAGACCCTGTGGAAAAGTCTAGCAACATTCCAGCTCTTTTAGTGAGTACACTCAGTTCAAACTATAATTACAAGGTGGCGTCGGCGCAAAAATTCAAATAAACTGGGAAAAGTACCAAACCAACTCCGAAAAATCTCAAACTTCGTGGGTGCTTCCCAATTTGCATGTGAAAGGCTCGAGAAAAAGTTTGAGACCACTACAACACCAGCAAACATATCACCCACGTGGAGCACGGGAACTACACCGTATAGTCCCGATTCGATGGTAGGGATCATGTACTTTTGTGAAGGATGTGTAATCCTCCATGGTGGAAATGGCTTGAATTTTTTTTTCAGTCATGTACACCCAAAATATGACCCCACACAAGTTCTTAAGCTTTTCTGATAAATATTTTAATTACTATGATTTTCTTCTTCCTAAACTGGCAACAAGAAGGCTAATTAAACCATGAAAACACAAGAATATGTCTTGGACCTCCACGGTGATTTGCCTCCTAGGGCACATGAGACCACAATGGAAAAGTCTAGCAGCATTCGGGCTCTTTTAGGTAGATGCCTCGGTTCAAACTATAATTACAAGGTGGCGTCGCAGAGAAATTCAAATAAACCGGGAAAAGTACCAAACCAACTCCGAAAAAAATCTCAAACTTCGTGGGTGCTTCCCAATTTGCATGTGAAAGGCTCGAGAAAAGTTTGAGACCACTACAACACTGGCAAACATATGAACCACATGGAGCACAAGAACTACACTTTGTATAGTCCCGGTTCGATGGTAGGGATCATGTGCCTCTGTGAAGGATGTGTAATCCTCCTTGGTGGAAATGGCTTGAATTTTTTTCCCCAGCCATGTACACCCAAAATATGACCCCACACAAGTTCTTAGGTTTTTCTGATAAATATTTTAATTACTATGATTTTCTTCGAGCTAAACGAGCGACAAGAAGGCTAATTAAACCATGGAAACACAAGAATTTTTCTTGGACCTCCACGGTGATTTGCCTCCTAGGGCACATGAGACCACGTGGAAAAGTCTAGCAGCATTCCGTCTCTTTTCATGGGTGCGCTTCAGTTCAAACTATAATTACTAGGTGGCGTCGCGCGAAATTCAAATAAACCGGGAAAAGTACCAAACCAACTCCAAAAATCTCAAACTTAAGTGGGTGCTTCCCCATTTGCATGTGAAACGCCGAGAAAAGTTTGAGACCACATGGGCCACAAGAACATTACAAATTAATTAGGAAGTAACCATACAACCTTACAAATAATTAACATAGTAAACACACTAATCATCATCATCGTCGTCGGGATCAATATTGGGTCTAGCTTGTGATCCATGCACACGAATGTAGGATTGTAGAAATATCGGGTAATTGATGTCACGGATTAAGTATCCGCTTGAGTCGATGAAGGTCAATGCCCTTATGATTGCACTCTCTCGTCCCTCGCAAGGACGTAAAAATGCTCGACCATAGATATAACCTCTTGAGCGACCGGTGCCTAAGTTAGTTAACCTTATGCGCATTGTCGCCCTTCCGTAGTTTGCTGGCCAAGGTGTGCACAGAAGTCCCAATCGTACCCGAGTCGGTCTGTAGCTTGGTCGAGAACGGCCGCCAAGCCACATGCAGCATAAGTAAGATCGTGGAGCAAAATCTGCAAGTGGGAGAATCAAAATGAATGAGGATGATGTGAATCTATCTAATATGCATTGCCAAAATGATAAATTTAATTTATTACCACATCATCATGGTTGTAACTCCCAACATATTCGCTATATTGCCATGGGGGGATATTATCAGCAGACAAGACAAATATCTTGAAGTGTGAGAAATCAGGCACAATGTAGCAAACACGTCGAAGAGCATCTAAGCACAAGGAAACGGCATGGTACTCGGCGTTTTGCACGGTCGTTCTCTCGTTTCCCCTCTCGTGGATTAGGTGGCTGTTGTGTCCTGGAATCTTTGAAGGGATGTAAAAAACTTATTTCACACGTATATAGTTGATGACCAGTGACGATGCTCTAGATGTCGTGGTCTCCACAAAACCCAGAGATAGAGAACCAAATGGCTAAGTGTTTGTTTCTAGCCATTGTATTGGGGATAAAGTCTGTGAAACATATAAATGCAACAAAATGATGTTAAGTTAAACTAATTGTCCATGTATTTATTATAGTAAAATAAGAAATAAAAAATGTTAGAAAAATTACATACGATGACTGGATAAGGGAATGGCCTTGTGTCCACACCAGGGGTGAATGGCTCATCGCCAAATAAAAACCTGGTTCTTGTGGTGGCGGCAAAGGCGGAGGACCGCCACTAGCTAAGCGATAAAAAGGAAAAAAAAGGACAAAGCTCATAAATATATATAGTATATATATATATGTATTGTTTATATGCATATTATATAGGAATTCTAGACAAGAAAAAAAATATCCTTACCAATGTAATATCCTGGAGCCATGAACAAATCTCCTAGAAACAGAGAGAGAGTGAAAGAGCCGAGTGGATTTCGCGGCGAGTGACCGGAGCTCGTGGGTGCGTGCTTGGGTATGTGTGTGTGGATGCGGCCGGGCGCCTTGATTTATAGCAGTTGATCGGTCACGGGTACATCACTTTGCCGGGTATTAAGATATACCCGGTAGTGATAACAACATGACTACCGGTTATTTGAATGGCGCCGCGCATGATACAATATCACTACCGGTTGTTTGTATGTATCCGCAGTGAATTCACGCGGTGTTGTCACTTCACTCGGTTGCATGCATGCATTGTTGCGATCTTTGCTACATATGTACAGTAGATGCTTCACGCAAGCTGGGGTTTTGGTTATCTGTTCTTAAGGGGATATGGATGTGAATAAAATTCATTATCTGTTCTTTCTTTTTGTTACATATATAACTTTTATTTCATTCACATTAGATTTGGATATATACATTTGAATTTTCCTCACAATATGCAAAATATTTCATTGACGCAACCGTCTTTATTATGTTCGATGAAGGGTAAAAATGGGAACTCAAAAATATCGAAGAGACAATCAAGATTCATAACAAAACAGAAATACAAATGTGATAAGAAATTTGATTGCATATATTTCCATAACAAAGACCTTACATTACATATATTTCCATAGCAAAGACCTTACATAGAACTAAATATACGGTAACAAAGACCAATTCACGAGATAGGTCAATGCTACAATCAAAGTGTACAAACACATTAAAATTTAACCACCTCGGTAAGTCTCTTGTAGCATCTCCTCGGATCGATCAAGAAGTGGCGAGGCTGCTACGTGCACTCATTGAGGAGGTTGGAGGATGAGATTCACCGAGCTTCATCTTCGACCCAAACTTGACCATTGGACCAAGGATGAAATCACAATAACTTGGTCCAATGAGGGTTGTTTTTCATGGATGCACCATATGATTCCGATACTATATGCCCATGTGCCTGGATATTGGCTGAACAATAGCACCCCAAAGCACAAGGACTCCGGACTCTTAATATGAGTCCGAGTTCGATCTTGAATCATGGCACCCACAGAAGCAAGCAAGCCCCTGTCTCTCCTTCATCAAGAAGACTCTTCTAGCACCTTTTACGTAAACCATTTTTTCTTGGACTAGGCATATCTCGTATGTGGAGGGCTTTCTCCCAAAGAAAGGTCATATGTATGTGGAACTGGAAAGTACCGCTAGCAAAGAAGATCGAGGACGAAGAACAAGGAAAATAAGGAGAAAAAGATTTCCTAGATCCAAAACCCATGACACTAAAAATTCAAAACTAAGCCCTCTCAGATTTTTTGAGGAGAGGGTTAGAAACCTCTTGATCGAACCAAGAATGCAACAACGAGAGGGAGAAATCGGGTGCAAAACACGGCGTCCCCTTGCCGTTTAAATAGGCGAGATGGCGTGGTTGAGTCGACCGGCCGTTGTGCGGAGGGCGTGGCGGCGGTCGCCCGGCATTGGTGCGATGGTCAGCCAGTCGAGTTGAGAACTGTCGCGGCCATTGAATTTTTCGAAATCACTGCCGGGTCTAAGTTTTCACCCTGCGTTGATGTCGAATACCACTGGCGAATAGATCTGCACCGGCAAAGGATCTACACATCACCTGGCGGGTGTGAAACTACGCCCGGCGGTGATCTACGCATCATCGCCGGTGTGAAACTACAACCGCGGTGTTTTAGCCGACATTGATTTAACCCGTCGACGCTGCGGTGGTGCCACGAGCTTTTCTCATCGATTCGAGAGACACCGTCGGTTTCCTAACCGGCGATGAATGCCACGGCAACGCGGTTCTCCAAGCGGCGGTATGCATGCAAAGAGGCCATTGTGAACACGCTAAGTGAATGTGACAGCTACAATATTGTGGTAAAAAAGAAAAAAAGGTGTGATGGCTATCCGTTGGGCGGTACAAAGTTTGATTCTTTAAATAGCCCAAGGTGTTGTGGATGTGCTACTGACTTGTTGAGTGTGTCATTTTCGTGCTCGGCCCCAGGAAGTCTCGTCTCCCTCCCGCCCTCCCCGCTCCTCACCCGTCGGCATCGAAGGTACGCGTGTGGTTGATCTTGTAGCAATGGTAAACGGTGTGAAGCATGCATTCCTTGTTTCAAAAATAACAATGCTAAACTCGATCATCGTTCTTGAAAAAATGGTCAAAAACTGGCTTGTTGGGGGATCGAACCGGGGATTTCGGGATTGGGTGTTGGGAAGCGCCGTGCCAGCCGAGAAGCGGCCATTGGAAACGCCGCGCAAACGCCGTGGCCCGGCCGGCCTTTTAGTGGGGAGGCGGACGTCGCGGCGGCCATTGGATGAGCCGGTCGCGGCGCCGTTGATCGCCCCATTTTCATGGCGCGCGTCTTGGGAATGACAATGGACTGCATGCATTCCATGGCTTGCTACTATATAACAACGCTTCGATTTGGTACCATCTCCATCGCTAATTAGCCTCTTTCTTTCCATAAACCCGAGGCGACTAGCTTCTTCTTCATCGGCGATGGCGGCGTCTACACCAACGAGGGGAGCTTTTGTTCACCGTGGCGCGCCTCCACGGCGCCTCCAGAAGCTCACCCACCGGCCGAAGAACTTCGGCACGCCAACGGTGCCTTGGCGTTGGTGGAGAATGCGAACTTCCTCGCCTTCAAGGTCGAGGCCATCGCCGACATCCTTAGCTAGGGATACGGGCCGCGGCGGAGCTCCAGGCGCCCGCCGGCGGGAACGCGGCCGGCGGGCGGAACGCGCGGCGGCGGCGGGGGGCCGGCAGCGGCAGCGAGCCTGGCGGCGGGCGGAGGAGGCGATAAGCGGCGGCTGCAGCGGCGGAGGCGATGGCGGCGCCGCTTTTTTTTTTTTTTTGTTTTGTAAATATATTATCTAGTAATATATAATGACTCTCAAGTTGTTTTTTTTAATTCATCTCCGTTCTCTGTTTTCTATCGTTTGTTTTTTCTGTTCCTTCTTCATTCAACCCCGCGAGCTATCCGGTTCCTTTAATTTGCTTCCCCTCCCAAATAAGCTTCTCGGTTCTAATTCAACCCGGTTGTGTCAATCTTCAAATCGCTATCGGTTCTAATTCAACCCGGTTGTGTCAATCTTCAAATCGCTTTTTCGGTTCTAATTCAAACCCGCGAGTGATGCATTGTCCATCAAGACCAACTTGGGGAACGATTCAACCCGGTGGTGATCTCGAGTCTTCACCGCCGGAATTGGTCGAATCCGGTGGGTTTACGAGTTTCCCCGCGCTGAATCGTTCATCACCGCGGGCGAGATTCAACACCGGTGGATTAAATTCTGGTAGTGATGCCGCGGTAGTGATGAGCGATTACGTAGTAGTGAATTTCATGGGCATCCTAGGTGTCCTTGCTGGTCCTAGGAATCATTCGCGCATGTTCTCCCCGATGGATCCTTTTTCGGAGGGCGTTCGAAGGCATTTTTTAGAGATCAAGCTCCACATCGGCCCTACCATTCCCTAGATCGATTAAGTCGCTCAATTTGTGATACTTGATGATTTTACATGTTGTTTGCAACCTCGTGGCCCAAGGCCCTGCTGGTGTGTTGGTGCGAACGTAAATTCGCGGTCAACAAGGTCCCCATCGTTGTACTTTATTATGCGCTCACTACTACGTAATATGACATCACTTTGCTGGGTCCAAACCTCCCTTCACTAACAGAAAATGAACCGGCAAGAGGGAAGCGGTAGTTGGGATACCCGGCGGTGTTATCCTCTTAAAAACAAAAAAGGCCACCAAGCATGCTCCATGCATGCCGCACTAGAGCATGCTCGCTATCCCCATCCTCTATCCCTATCCGCTGCCATGGTGGTGGCTATCGCCGCTACGCCATCAAGCACTTCATTCAAGAACAAATTGGCGTACACCACAAAGAAAGAAGAGATTCAACACATCACAAATTAACTCATTCATAAATCGATTCATAAATCACGCACAAAGGAGCAGGATCAACACATCACAAATTCACATAGGAAAGAGAGACAAGAGGGAAATCATTAATCCAGGGAAGTTACGTCTCCTCCGCCATGCCGCATCCGGTGGATCTTGCCCCATGTGGAACAACATGCACGCACCATACCAAAGATTAGTTATTTATTAGGAGAAAAAAATCGCAGAGCAACTAAAAAATAGAACGAATTGAAGAGAGACAATGAAATCTCATGTTTGGTTTTGGAAATTGATGACACACTTGTTATGCTAATCCTTTGCTCTAAGTGTGACTTGAGAGATAGGATTGCATGGATGTTGTGGAGCATGATGATCATGAACATGGACGATGATGATGGACCGCGATGGATCATCAAGCTTCGGTTTTTTCTGGTTTCGAAGGAACCCGGAGATCAAGGCAAAGGTATAATTCATAGGGTTTTCTTTTTGGTGATCAAGACACTATAGAGAGTGTGATCACATTATAGGATAGATGGCCAACTATCAAGAGGGGGATGCCACGGCTAATCCAAAGAGACAGTGCTCTAGGTTCATGGTAACTTGCATATGCATTTGAATCTAGCGCACTGGCCTCGCCTTGTGATATCGGGACGCGATATCCTAACACACGTGCTCACGAGACACATTTCTAATGCGTTGACAATCCTGAGACAAGAGGCGAAACTTGAAAGTTGGGAAAGAGTGACGACGCGGCGTTGAAGAGGAGCTTCAACAGCTGCGCCGCCGCTAGTCGCTTAGGCCGCCTCGGGCGTCCGCCGCAGTGTTGGAATTCAAATCGCCGACGTGATCCGCCGCTTGGCGCCAATCGCGGCCATAATGGATGCTGGCATCCGGCGAGGAGTCGACTTCGTGAAGTTTTGAACGACGCCTGGTGCGTCCGGCGCGTGCCGTACGCGGTCCGGTAGAGTATGTCGAGGACCCCCGGACGGGGATTGACGGGCGCCTCGGGCGCTGCCCTCGGTGCAGGCCCCGCGCCAGTCTCGGGCGCAGCGCCTCAAGTAGGGGCAACTTTGGACCAACGGCTCTATTTTGACTTTGGGTCTATAAATAGATGAGTGCTCGGTTCATTTTCTCTCTCTTGCACATTTGAACACTCCTACTTGCTTGTGAGCTTGAGATACTCCCCTCCACTCATCTCTTCATCCTAACTTCGAATCTTGGGTGAGATTGAGAGAGATTGAAGTGCATTTGCTTGATAGCTTGCATCTAGAGGCACTTCTTCCTTGGAGGAGCTGTAGGATTTTGTTTCTCTTGGGAATTTGCTTGGTTCCCTAGCGGCTTGAAGGTTGAGGCGGTGTTGAGCTCGATTGGAGCTTGTTCGAGGCCACACCGTGAGCTTTGTGAGGGTCGTTCCTTACCCCGCGGAGATTCACGAAAAGGAGAACTCATCGGATTGCTCGTGGCTTGTGAATCCTCTCTTGATTGTTTCATTGAGCTCCCACCGGGATTTAGCACCGCCATTAAGCTTGTGAAACATCAAGTGAGTGTATCGCCACAACGGGGACTAAGCGTCTTGGCAAAGCAATGTGAACCTCGATGAAAAATCATCGTGTCAATCTTGTGCGTGCTCGTTGGAGATTTCATATTGATCATGGTGATTGGCTTCCACCTCTACATGTCGACATTCGGTATATAGATCACACTTACTCTAGCATTTACATTCGATATACTTGTGTAGCTTGTGTGGTTCGATATAGCTTGCTAGAATTGTTTAGCTCCTAGTGCTTGAATTAGTTAGCTTTTAGTTCACCTAGGAGTAATTTAGCAACCTAGTCTTTTCTTGTGATTAGAGACAATAGAATTGACTTGTGACTTGCATAGCTAGTTTGTAGCAGCGCTATATTTGCTTCGCCATCTTATTTACTAACCGCCTTGTTTAGTGTTGTTGCAAGATTTTTTAATAGGCTATTCACCCCCTCTAGCCATTAGGACCTTTTTAGACAAGAGGGAAAATCATGAGTCCAGGGAAGCCAAGCAGCGTTACGTCTCCTCCGCCATGCCCAATCCGGTGGATCTTGCCCCATGTCGAACCACATGCATGCACCATAGCAAAGATTAGTTATTTATTAGGAGAAAAAATCACGAGCAACTAAAAATAGAAGGAATTGAAGAGCGGAAGAAACACAGCGTGAGGGGATGCATGGATGTAGGATGTACCGGCAAAAGAATCGATCGCCGCTTAAACTCGAGTATCCGTCCGTCCGAGATCCATGACGCAAAGTGGATCCGAGGACAATGTGAGAGAGGAGAAAAGGGGGAAACACTCAAGAAACAAGTCAGCATTCATGGAGAGAAAAAAGGAGGAAGCCGAGGAGGGCCGCTACATGCATGGAGGGGAGGGAGAGGGAGTGTACCGGGCACATGGAGGGGAGAAGATCTCGAGGGGAGGGAGAGGGAGACGGCCTGCGCCGTTCTCTCTTCGCGCATGCGAGAATGAGTGGTTGACAGGGGAGGGGAGTGGGGATGCGGTTGGGGAGGTATGATATTTTCTCGAGAACCGCGGACGGTGAGGCTTAAGTTAACGAAGTTGAATGAAAATTTCAGGTGTGAGTCCATATATTTCTGCCGGGTTATTGATACAACCCGACACTAGTAGAGTTTCACCGCCGAGATTGTTTATACCACCAGCAAAGGATGAGAGTTTCACCGCCGGATCTTGGTTAGTCCAATTATTTTTGACTTTGAAGCCACAAAAAGGGCCTTCACCGCCGGTGGACTGGATTTCGCAGTGATGCTGGCGGTAACGATGACCGAATCTGTAGTAGTGGCTGGCAGGATAGATTGCATTAGAGCCGAGTATAACAAAGAGGGTGTAAGAAGGCTAAATGCTAATATGGAAGAGATAGGATAGGAGAGAGAAAGTGGGTTGTAAACTTATAGCCAGCTTAGACACAAGAACCGAGAAACTCTATGAGAGAGACATGTGGACCAAGTGTTAATGTTGAAGTGCTAATCAACTACTATATTGGTAGGCTGAGAGGTAGCCCTTTGCATGCAGCAGCCGGTTGTATTGTATTATTAGCCTGGCTCTTATTGGATGAGCATCCGCATCAGATGGCTCTTATTGGATTGGGCTTTTCTCTCCAATTTTAAGAAATTCAGGAAACCCCATGGAAAGAAATACAGAAACTTCCAGTTCATAGCGCTCAAACTAGGGATTTGTTAGCGAAACATCATAAACTAGCTCACACATGTCGAAGCACAGATTTATCCTAATAATTTCAATGAAATTGCAGCGCAAAGCCAAGAGTGAAAAAATTCCCAAAAATCCCAAGATATATAAATTTCAGTGCAAGAGCGAGAGAAAAAAAAAAAAAAATCACGGAATTGGTCCTTTTATTATTAGATGGAGATGTTTGGTTACAGGACACTTCTAGCCTAATCAAAGCATTGTATGACGAAAGACTCGAGAACAACAGCCACCCCTCATTTTCAATGGAGTGCAACCAACCTTGGAGGTTTGTCAGAGCATTTTCACAAAGGAGTTGTCACTCATGAAGCATCGAGTGAAGCCTGCAATCTTACCTCAGTATCTTCAATGGAGCCGAGCTATTTCTCAATTAGGAAACTGATTTTTATTTATTTTGTCTCTTTTTTTTTGTTTCCTGAATTCTCCTAGATACTGGTCTTGTACTCTTGATGTTTGCCTTACTTTCTGGTCTTTTTTAATTAATTAAATAAAGAACTATAGGGGGCTTCGCCCCTCTAGATTTTCAAAAAAAAAAAACAGCCACCCCTCATTTTTGCCATGAATAGAAGTGCCCTGGTGACGTACAACAGTGAGACTGCAAGTTGTCTATTTAATATTTATTCAAGGGACCCATTATTGAATGAAAATTTGAACCAAATTTGCCAACTGCCATGCACACAAGTGCACTAATTAATGCATCAAATGAACTAGCTATGCCATCCTTTTCATTCCTGCACTATGCTAACTTGGCCTGTGTAGTCAAGTCGCGAGCGCTGGATGAGATCGAGGCATCGAGCAACATGCGGACAACAGTGAGGCCCTGCTCGCGGGCGAGGCGACTCAAGTCATCGCCATAGCATACTATTACTCGACATTGTTATTTATGAACAACGAGCTGGGTAGAGGGATAAGTAGTCGTTTCTAATTCTAACTGCTATAGCTAACCAAAACAGTGTGGAATTAAACTATTTGGTCTAGCCTTGACTATACCCATGTGTCTAAGGCTGTGTTTAGTACCCTGAAAATTTCACTGTAGTACTGAATTTGTCACTATAACACTTTTTGTTTGTTTGTGGTAAATATTGTCCTACCATGACCAAACTAGGCTCAAAAGATTCGTCTCGTAAAAGTACATACAAACTGTCCAAATAGATATTTTGTTTACCTACATTTCATACTCCATGCATGTATCTAAAATTTTGATGTGATGGAAAATTCAAACGACGTGATGGGAAGTTGAGGTAACTAAACACAGCTTAAATCTTATGCACTTACAAAAAAGATTCTCTCCAAGTTGTATCTAAGGTGCGAAGTTTGTTGGAGCACACTTTACTCAAGTCAAGTTAGCAAGGTCACTTAATCTGGTTGGTAGTTACAACCATCCCCTGCAGTCTTGACCTGATGGAAAGTGCCGAGGCCCAGTGTTCTAATCCGAGGCTCAAACAGGGGGATACAAGTGGCCCCACGTGGGCCTCGGATGCCCATGCAAAGGCCTAGCGAAAGAAAAATTGTCAACAACAAGATATAAAGTGTGTCTCCATCCAACTTTTATTTGATATAAAGTTTGTCTCCATCCAACTTTATTTAAAAAGTTAAGAATTTTATTATGCTACATCCATTTGTAGAGACGGCTCAAGATCCAGCCGCATTTATAAATTGATTCTTAGAGGCGGCTTTAGATCCGCACACTTCTAGAAATCTATTTCAAGAGGCGGCTGCATCTAGGGCTGCCTCTAAAGATAGGGGCATTTGTAGAGGTGGCTGAAAATAACAGTTTGTTCCTTCAAAAGCATTTGTAGAGACGTCTCGTTTAGAACTATTTTTAGAGGCGTACTGCAGATTGAGCCGATTTTATAAAAAAAAAAAATGAGGGTCTCTATAAATTATATATGTAGTAGTGTGATCCTCTTGGCCCAAAGAGCATGCAGCAAAGGCTGCAGGGGTATAAGTATATATGTTTGTGGGCTGTGCAGTGACTAAGTGTGGTTCTTAAAGTTGCATGGTGGTGCTCATGGTTACAGTTGTATGAGCTCTATCTAAATAAAGTCTTGCAGGACCTCAACCAATAGTTGTTGAGCTCGAGGTCCGTTGACATCCAAAATTGTCCAAACATAGTTTTGGAAGCCCGAGGACGTAGAGAAGGACATAGACATGCTGAAGGTCAAGCGACATCGCCAAAAGGGCAAGGAAACAGGAGGAAGAAGAAAGCGAGCCACAATAGGCCGCCAAAACCAGCTTAGCCGGATTCTGGGTCGGCTTAGCCGGCTGGTCCGGCCTGGCCGGTCATCCTCCCCCTCCAGTGGCTTAGCCGGGTGAGGAGCCGGCTAAGCCGGTCTTCACTTAAAGCCGCGAGGGATGGCTTGCCCGCACCCGTTTCTATTTCTTTGAGAAAATGAGATGTCTATTTTCTATTGTGCCGGATGCAATTTGTTGGAGAAATCTTGCTAACCCTCGTGCTCAAGTTGGTATACTTGTTGGGTAGCAAGTTGAAGCAAAGGCGACGATCGCGATGACCAAATTGAGCTATGGATCGGCGCCGGACGCTGAAGGAAGAGGCGTCGACTCGAGGCGGGCGGCCGGCGCGATGGTGGCGTCGGACGCCTTTTGCCCTCAACATCACTAGGATCCTCTCGCCAGATCTTATACCGTGATGCATGACAAGTCCGGCATTCATCCAACTTCTCTTAAGCCATAGTACAGAAACAATCATTAGGACATGCATGTATCTTCTTGATTGTTAATCCCAAAGGACAAACAACCTTCTTTGCTTCGCATACATAGTGGCGGGCAACTCATTGTCCTTCGAAAGCATCTTACGTTGGATAGTCTATAACTGGCGAACGCATTGTCGAAAAACACCATTCTTAAGCCTTCCATCAGACGGAGTTCTAGTGTGGTACCCAATTTTTCTGCCCCTGCATCATAGCTTGGGTACAACAACTTCTTCTTGGTCCTCTAGCATGCGCCAACTTCATCCTCTCCTTTTCATTTTTTGCATTCTTCCCGTGCATCATGAATAGCTTGACCAAGCCCATCGGCAGCCTCATCTCCCGCCGCTGCCTCCTCTTCATCATCCTCCATTGCATTGCAAAGATCATTTAAGACACCAGCATATTCAATAATAACATTGTCATCGTCCCCTTCTTCATCTTCACCTTCTTCCATTATGACACCGGTCTATCCGTGCCGGTCCAACAAACATAGTTTGGCATGAAACCCGACTTAAACAAGTGTAAATGAATCTTTTGTGAGCTGGAAAATTCCATCTTATTCCTACATATAGCATATGGGCAACACATAAAACCGTTTTTGCTTGTTTGCTTGGACCGCCCATAAGAACTCACGCACCCCACGAATGAACTCTCCGTCAGCGCCAATCTACGTTGTACATCCAATTTTGGTTCATCTCAGTAGTTTTTTTGAAAAAGTTCATTTGTAGTTTACGACATACATAATCACCATAATAAAAAAAAACTTAACACATAATTAGTTATATTAAATACACAACATGCATGAATAGTACAACTGATTAATTTATGATAGGTAGCCTACAACTTTTGTTTGGTTGCATACAACAAACTCCACTAAAGAAGAAAAACAATAACCATAGTCATCAATTAAAGCAGAATATTCTTCATAGGCCACGGAGCAATGATCCTAAGAAAGTCATATTTCTAGCTGGCATCTCTTGAATCTCTATTGCCGGACCTTGGTCATCGTTATTTGGAATATTTGCACCATGGTAGACTGCCAAAGCTTCAAATTCTTGCCTTGTATTTTTTGTAACAATTTCCGTGGTAGCGATGGACCTGATCATGGAAATCTGGCCAGGTTCGATAGATCCGAGGCACACGACCAACATGCACTACATACCATGCCATGTTGCCTACACATGTAACCACATTAAGTTGATTCCTAATTTAGATGAATTTCACATTTTGGTAAACCAATGTAAATTTCTCATTTTTCTAAACAAAAAAGAAATTTAAAGAAACAACTATATTTATATAAATTGCAAAAATATGAAATTAATGATGAAAATGAGGGGGCAAAGGTGAAGTTGGCGAACCTTTATTCCCCGGTTTGAATGAAAAACCGGAGTAAAGGGTGTTGTCTAGAGATTTGGTGAAGAAAAACAACTAAAAATTTGAAAACGTTGCGGTTGGTATATATAGGCGTGGACATTATTCCCGGTTAGAAACACGAACGGGGAATAAAGGTGGAGCTCTACTCCCTGATTGGTACGCCCAACCGAGTAAACGTTTTCTTGGCTAGAACTACTTAACGGAGACCCGACACGGGCATGGCCTTTTACTCCGGCTGGGAGTCCAACCGAGTAAATATCCCTTTACCCGGATATATTTCTAGTTTTTACCCTCGAGAATAGAAGTTAGTTCTGCAAGTAGTGAATCTAGTGATCGATATATAGGAGTAACTACTCTTAGAGAGTAACATGTGTGTCCACTCACAAGTTGGAGCCCAAGCCAACAGATGGGGTTTGACACCACACACACGCCCGGCCGGCCACACGGAGGGATCGGAGGTGTGACGCCGTGGACGCCGCTGGCTTTTGGCCTCGAGCGAGCGGACAGGAAGGCGCCGCGATCCATACCATGCGGGCGGATATAAATAGGATGGACCCGTGCTAGCTAGCGCCCCAGAAACCCAACACGACGGTGCGCGGGTGGAGCTGCTGCCAAAGAAACCAAAGCAAATTAGAGGAGAGGAGAAGACAAGAGAGGAGAGGAGATGAGATGAGAGAGGAGAAAGCAGGGCATTGATTGAATTGATTGGTCGCCGCCATCCCTTGCCCAGCGCGGTGCCATCTCGTGTTCGCCGCTTATTCTCTCGCCCGGGCGCACGCCCGCCCACATGGCACGCTGGCCTCCCCTCTTCTTCCCGCCTTCTCTCGATTGATTCCAGGCCGCCATATCGGGCATGCCGCCTCCGTGTGCTCTCCCTCCCTCTCCGGCCACCGCGACGGCCGGTGGTCGACAATCCGCCGCCGCTACTACTGCTGTTGGTGGAAAACGTACATATACATACATAAAGCTAATAAGATTGATTCCGTGGCGAGTCAACCTCGACAATGGTTAGGTTTGAACCGGTTTTTGGTTTGGTTTTACACGTGGTTTAATTTGGTTTTGGTTTAGAATAGTTTGACATCTATAAAGGTTTGGTTTGGCTTGGTTTAATAGTTTTAGTGGTTTGACAACAATAAAGTGCAACTACTAGGTAAAGCGATGCCACCTGCAACTAGTAGCTAAACCATTAAGCTGTTTTTTAGCTAAAACAACTAAATGGTTTGGAATGGTTTGGACGAATGAGTCAATGGTTCAGATTGGTTTGGTTTTTTAAGTGTAGTATAGTATAGATGGATTGCAGTTTGACTGGTTTGGTTTGGTGTGTTTTTGCTCTGTTTCTTGAACCATTGCCAGTTTGTGTGGCCCTGAGTTTCCTCTCCATCGCTTGCTTTTTAGCTTTTGAAATTTTCGCTAATCGAGTAATAGTTATAGATACGGAGTACACTAGAAAGAAAACAGGGAAAGGAAAAAGGTCCCGTTTACACAAGATCCGCTTGCTAATGCTTTATATGCTCCCCATCACGCACGCCGAACCAGGCATCATTTATGCTGGGAGTGGCAAGTAAATCAATTCAACGAACAAAGATGCCTGTTTTGATTTGCTTTTTTTTTTCCCGGCCGGCAGCCCTCTATTATTTATACAATTTGATTGATCGATAGAGAACAGGAAACACCGATCGAGTGAATTTTTCCCTATCTTAGCCGCGCGCTAGCTGACCGAATATGCATGCTATGTATATTTGGTCCGCGTATATGTAGTATATGTATATACGACACTCCACAAAGGAATACACAAATTCCACCGACTACCACCACACCGTGTTACTTGTGCGTACCCTCCACACCGTGTGATGTGATGTGATGCAGGTGGAGTCGGAGGTCGTGACGGCGTGTGCGGCGGTGCTGACGCCGCCGCTGTCGCTGGAGGGTGGTCTCGCCACGAGCCCGCCCGGCAAACCTCGTCCAAAGGGTGCTCAGCCTCTTCCGGAACGTCCGCCCGGGCTCCGACCTCTCCCACTTCCAGGTACGTGTATGTGTGCATGCGAGTGCCATCATTTCAATGCTCAACTCATCGTACCAACAAATTTTAGTTAAGATTAGTTCCCGCCGACCAGTCTCCATAGAGCACTAAACAATCAGCATAATTTTAAGTGTACTAACCGAAACGTGTCCAGGGTATTTAAGTACACATGCAGAGGGTAACCAACAACAAGCACACCTGCACATGTTTAGAAGTTTGCGCGTCTCTAACTTTGAATTCATTCAGTTGTTAATTTGGACCTCTAGTAATCATTGTTCCTTCCACTATCGGAAAACGGACGCTTCCCCGTGAGCTGGATGCAAGCGCCACGGGAAAGGCCCCGCTTCCGCGGAGCAGGCAAGGCGTCCATGGGAAAGACCCAACACACGAGCAAGCTCCTTTCCGTGAGGGGCTTGCTTACGGGAAAGGGGTTTCCTCCTTTCCCGTAAGGCCAGCTCACAGGAAAGGACACGGTGGTGGGTTGTCAGCGCCAGTTAGCCTTCCCCGTGAGCCCTCTGTCCCAGCTCACGGAGCCTTTACCGTGAGCAAGGTGCACGCCTCAGGAAAAGGGATTTCTTTGCCATGAGCTGGGTTCCCTGCTCATGGCAAAGGTTATACCCTATTTTTTTTTTTTTTGGTGTGTGTGTGGTGGGTGGGTGGGTGGGTGGGTGGGTGGGGGGGGGGGTGTTGTCCTGTGATTCCACTTCCATCCATCTGACTCACCTACTTCGGTTGCGGACAAGGATTCCTCAACCCCGAACGTTTGATTTGATTTTTTCTATTTCTATAAACATACGTACTCCCAAGACGTGATTTCTTTTTTCACATTATTCAGCGTGATTGAAGTAAAACATTATCAAAATCAAGCACCAGCAACATAACATGTGTCTGAATGAAACTCAAAACGTGCCCGATCGAATTGATTTGCAGCTGCCGGTGACGTTCAACCTCCCCAAGTCACAGCTCCAGCTGTACGGCGAGGGCGTGTACTGGCGCCGGTGGCGGGACCTCATAGGCCGGTGTGCGCGTGGGGCCAATAGCCTGGAACGCCTCGCCGCCGGTGGCGTGGAGCATCTCCACGACACGCCCATCCATCTTCGCTTGGCGCCCTACAACCCGATGCTCGGGAGACGCACCACACGCCTCCACCTCCAACTCCGGGCGGCACTACACAACTCAACGCCCTCCCTCGAGCAGGTCTCGCGACCGCCCTCCCGTGATTTCTGCACGCTGACGGACTCCTTGGCGTGTCCGCCTCGTGGTGCCAGAGCTCCCCGCCAGCCTAAGTTCCCACGGGCGGCGAAGCGTGGAGGCGGCCGTGGCGCTGGGCGCGGAGCTGCGCTGCCACGCCCACGCCGAGACGCACGCCGTGGGTTGCCCCAACCTGGTGATCCGCCTCCCGCGTCCCCCCTCGGCGCCCAGTGGGCCGGCGACGCCCGCGCTGCCTCGCGCCGAAGTCCGGGCTCGAGGCACTGCTCAGCTACTGCCGGACACGACGCTGCCCTCGGCCGCGGGCGGCGACGCACGCTTCGCGTCGGGGGCAGGATCTTCCGTCCCTGCCGCCGAGGAGACGTTGTGTGAGGTCGATGGGTTCTGGGACCGGCAGGTCTCGATCAAGGACACGCCACTGGTGACGCCTCCGTGCTCTATGACGCACAGCGTGCCATTGGTGACCTCGCCACGCCAGCGGTGCAAGACCCAAAGGTAGGAGAGGACACCGCTGCTAACTATAGGATCTGATGCTGATTACTGCCGCATGTTATTGATCGATCGTGTCACTGTCACAGGGCGGTCGGGCGGCCGGAGTCGGCAGTGGTGTGGGGTGAGGTGAGCGACGCGATCCTTAAGAAGGATTGGGAGATGGCGCTGCAGGCTAAGCGGCAGGTGGAGGACACGGGCGAGGAGGCTCGCGGGAAGGAGAGGAACGAGAGAGGGGCGGTGTGGACGCCAAAACACTTCTCGTTGTCACAGAATAAAGACGGCGACTGGGAGTGCTGGCCGCTGGAGGAGACGGTGCCGCCGGCGCCTATTCTTGTCCCCTCCTCATCCTCCTCATCATGACACTGCTAGTTGTTATTTATGAACAAGGAGATGGGTAGAGGGGATCAATAGTCGTTCCTAATTCTAATTGCTATAGCTAACCAAAACAAAGTGTGGAATTAAACTATTCTGTCTAGCCTCGACTATGCCCCTATGTCTAAATCTTATGCACCTTACAAAAGATTCTATCCAAGTTGTGCCAAGTTTGTAGGAGCTCACTTAATCAAGTTAGCAAGGTCACATAATCTGGTTGGTAGTTTAGGTGCCAAGTTTGTAGGAGCTCACTTAATCAAGTCAAGTTAGCAAGGTCACTTAATCTGGTCGGTAGTTTAGGTGCCAAGTTAGTAGGAGCTCACTTAGTCTAGTCCATTGTAACACCCTGAACTATTACCTAATTTCAAATTCACTGAAAATATGAATTTTTCAAAACATTAAATAAAACAAACAAATATAATGCACCTAGGATTTTATTTAGCACAAATAGGTCAATTTAGGAATAAGACTACACGTGTGAAAATTTGAATTCAAAATCATTTCAAACCATGTAGTGCAAAACTTGGAAATAGAAAGGATAAGGAAAAACAAAATGATCATAGGTTTATTCTCTCCCCTCTCCCTTTTCGCCCGAACCAGCCCACCCTCTTCTCCCTTCCCCTCTCATATCCCATGTTCGAAGGCCTGGCACCGCGCCAAGAACGGCTGTGGCCTAGCACTGCGCTATGGATAGCGCGCGACCGCGCCTCCATTTCCTCTCCTTTTCACTGATAGACGGGACCTGCATGTCGGTGTCGCCGCTCTACCTCGCGACACGGTAAAATACCAAGTTGTTGCCGCGGTCCATCAACGCTGCCACCGCCGTGCCCCCCGCCATCCTTGGCGCCAAACAATTCAAACAGCGGTGCACCGAAACACTGCGACCCACCAATTGCACCTTCCCTCCGCTCTTCCTCTTACTTTGTCATCGCCAATGCTAGCGCCATGGTTGCCTCTGTGCAGCCAAACCACCCCGAGTAGGCATCAAGCCTCCTCGGCCACACTAACGGGGAGGAGCACGCTGCCAAACCGCCATAGTGGATTCAAACAGGAGCGCGCTGTTGATATAAGCTCAGGGCGAAATATCTCGCCGCTGAGAACCAGGTTAGATGTTTTTGAGTTTAAAAGTTGATTTTTCTATTTTCATACCAAGGAAATACTAATAATCTTTTTAACTTTTTTCACCATGGTCTTCAATTTTTTCTATTTTCAAACACAAGTAAATAATAATAATAATCTTTAACACATTCACCAGGGTTTCCTTTCATGCCTAGCAATATTTGCTATATACCTTTGTGACACGATTCAATTCAACAACACACAAGTGCATCATAAAGTGAGTGCTCGAGGCATGAAAAATTAGTTAACTGCCAAGATTGAAAAGTTCTCTTTTTTTTCATGTAAACCATTACTTTTAAAAATAATTCTCATGTCATTTAATAAACCAGAACATGGGTTCAACGTTTTCCCCAGTTGGCCTGTTGAACATGTGGTTGCTAATAAAATGTTCAGAAAAGAACATGGGTTCATCTAGCTTTCGTATAAACCTGGCATTCAACGAGAATAGCTACATGTTACGTACAGAGTGTGCCCGCCGACGCAAGTAGACTGATGAAATCCCAAGCTCCATATATAGTAGTGGATAAAAAAAAACGTGAGCTGAAGGTAGCACCTGAGAAAATTATTAAAAAAATAATGTAAACGACAATGAAAAACTATAATAATAATAATGCTTGTAGGAACAACAGAGTTTTGGTTTCCAGCAAGAAAAAATTATGAGAAGCGTGACTGGAAAAAGTTTTCAAAAAAAAAAAAAAAGCGTGAACGGAAATGTGCATTTAATGCAGTGGTGGTGCTGAATCTAAAAAAATGCAGTGGCGCTGAACCAAACTGACATTGTTCTGACACAGTTCGATCTAATGCAGATAAAGCTTATTCTTGTTTGGTGCAAATCTTACATGTAAATTAATCATGTCAAGGGCATCAATGTCAAAACCAAGAGCATGACCTTTTTTTTTTTTTTTTTGTGCAGATAAAGCTTATTCTTGCTGATGGAGCGCTTACTCACCATTTTTGTGTCATGTTTTGCTAACAAAACAACCAAAGAATCTGGTGCTGTCAGGAGCATTTTGTCGGCTGAGTTTCCTGCACAAAAGGAATAAGAATAACCATATGAGAATTAAATACTCATGAAGCATAGATATCAACAAGATAGTAAATTTGCAACATGACCAGCTGAAACAAATTCGTCATCCCTGCAATTCACTCTATCAAGCTTATCGAATACTATTATCAGAAACTGCTGCAGCATGTCACGAGAAGGTTCGAGTAAATAAATTATTAAACTGCTGCAAGCCGTGTGTACTCAGCGGGCTCCATTCTTCTGCCGGAGAGATAAATGTACCACGTCGGCTGCCAGAGAGGAAGAAATGAACCACAGTTCATGAACGGATACATGGGCTATGGGGACAGGATTGTGGTTCAAAACTTTTTTACTCAGCGGGCTCCATTTTACATGCAGACGCACACATGAACCCCAATCCAGACCTAGACTAGGACGGGCATCTGGGCGGAGACGCCTTGGCGCCGCCACCACGCGGGCCCCGCCGCTCTCTCCCTCCCCTCCAATCCTCCAATCGCGCCGCCGGGCAAGGAGCGCGCGGCTGGCTGGGGATGGCGTTGCCCTCTCGGTAGATGGTGTGGGCGGCGCTGGACGACGCGGGCTCGGTGGGGCGACTGCCTCGAAATATGGGCTCGGCGAGGTAGCCGACGAGCGGATTTGGACCACCGCGGGGCCCGGCTGCGCCCCGGTCTGGCTGGTCTTGTCCTCTACGGGCAGTGCCCTGCCCGTTTGGTGGTGGATCGTCGGGTAGTAGTTGGCGTGCCGTTACGGTTTAGCGGTGGTGGCGGCGGGTCGATTGAGCCCCCTAGGTCCTGGATCTGATCGACGGCCGAGGCGTGCTGTCCATGCCCGATCGCCTCTCGATGGTGACCTTCCCCGAAGGCGATCTTCGATGTTTGCCGGGCGCAAAGTCGATACAGTGGTGGTGCAGTGTCTTGGGCGAAATCCTTGCACGGTGTTACGCCGGGCCGCGGCAGTGGATCTTCTGTGCCCGCGCACCTTGTTGAAGGCGCCGCTGAGCCGTTGGTCGATCTGGCCCCTTGCTACGCCCACGGGCATTCAATAACCGGGTGAAAACCGAGCCTGGTTTCTCCGGGCCGGCGGCGATTGCGCAGGCACGTCATCGAAGTTCTTGATCGCCAAGGCCGCAGGCGATATTCCCCGTGGTTACCTTGTTCGGTGTTCAGCTCAAAGGCGAGGTGGCATTTGATGGCTCGGCGTTTGGTGGTCTACACCAAAGAAGAAGCATCCAATCTTCAATGGTGGTCGTGTCCAACGTTTTCAATACCTTTATTAGGTCGACAAACGCGTTGGGCGGCTTCATCTTGACTTGGTGATCTTATTGTGTGGAATCGACATCATGGTGGAAGTTAGAGGTCGATAGGACTACTTGAGCTCCTTGTTGGGGATGTATTTTTTTCAGTCAATTTGTTTCTTTACTTTTTATTACTATAATATTTTAGCCTGATTCTACGCACGGATAGATGAAGCCGGAAATTTTCTATCCTTTATATTAAAAAATAAAAAGATGAACCACAATCCTGTACCACGCCGGCCGCCGGAGAAATTTATTTCCCGTCGGACACAGTTCATGAACGGATACATGGGCTATGGGGACAATGTTGGGCCCAATTTTTTTTTTAAAAAAGGCCAAAAAATTTTGGGCTGGTACAGCATTTTACCGGGCCTGACCGATAGAAACGGATTTCGCCAACATTCGGCGAATTTCGGAAGAAATTCCGAACTATTCAGCCACAGTCGGCGGCTAAAAGCTTTGATTGCCTCAACTCGAGGAGCAAGAAGGCGCTCACTGGAGTTTGCTGTCTCCTGTCACGTGTCACCCCAATAGGGTGCGCAACGAAAAGATAAAAGGATACAAACTGTACTCCCAACTACCATCCTCACCAGCATCCTCGCCGCGCTCTTGCCAGAGAGCTTTCCTGTTGACGTCGCCGCAGGAACGCTCATTGCACTGCAACGGCTCTGGTTCTACCAGACAGCGCTCACTAGGTACGGTCCCATGCTCCTGGACAGGTGCAACCGCAACGCCAAGGGCGACAAGGTCGACTGCGGCAGCCGTGCCACCGAGGAGCGCGCCGAGCAGCTGGCCAGCTTCCAGCTGTTCGGGGCCGTGTTCCTCACCTTTGTCTACGTGCTTTGGTGCTACGCCGTCGCCACGGCCAGGTATGGGCACCCGGACTTGGTGGCGATGCATGGGGAACACGTCTCTGCCCTGGAGTGTCGTGGTGTCGGTGGCGGCGGCCGCGCAGAGGAGTGCGTTGTCTAGTGGCGTCTGATGAGTGCATATCTGCAGCTCTGTTCTTGCGTCAGTATATTCAGTATTCAGTAGCAAGTGCAGAACATGGTGTGATATGTTGTTGTTAGTGTTGTGTCAACTGTGAGCGAGGTTTGAAAAAACTTTACAAATCGTGAAGAGATTCAAATGAAAAATACTAGATGGATCAAAAAGTTTTGCCGCCTTCGCTGATGCTTCAGCGTTCAAGTCACTACCTCCTTCTACTGACGTTCTAGCCTGTCTTCACTGATGAATAGACAATAAATTATTTTGGTGATTCACGATAAGATGTTTGATCCATACAGCTAGTGATCCACACGATTGGAGAGAAGATATGTACACATCCATATGCTTGATCCATTCCATACATGCTCTCCAATGGTATCAGTAGATTTGTACTCATGACATGACAATATAAGTGCTACATTACAGCAGTCAGACTGAAAACTGAAGATTACAGTGTCTTCCTTGACAACTGAAAATGACATGTCTTCCTTGGAAACCCTTGCAAGCTATTTTTGGGCCGACATTGTTGTGAATTGTTAAGTCTTCTAGGTTGATGACCTGAACTTTATGGGCCATAATCTGATGAGCTTTCAATTTTTCTCTTTTCAGTTATGAACATTTGAACTTGCAATGCAACACACATTAACAGTAAACTGGTGAAGGTTCCTCTCTGCCTTTTCTGTGAGGCGCAGATTTTCATTATGATGCCCGAAATTAAAGACAAATTAATGACTGACAGTTCATGGAGCACATTATTTTTTCTGATAAATCGAGGGGGGGGATCCCCACTTGGTTGTATCATCAAATGGCTCTGAAAGGCTAATGTTATAGAGCATTACAAGGTTTTCCAGTATGGTTTACATTGCCAAAAACAGTAGATGACACCATTTGTCTTTGTCTGCTATATCAGAGTCCTTCTTAGGCAGCCTTGCCTTCCACAGAGAGAGGCTTCTTCCCTGCATTTCATTAGCGTACCCCAAATAGAGCGCATTATTAATATCATACAAATTGTTTGTTTCTCAACAATATCAACCATACAAAGTTTTACATCAGAAGAAACGGGGAAAGGAGAAGAGTTGCACCTTCATGTTTAAAAGTTCATGATTCATCACCAATCCAGAAAAGAGAGAAAAAAAAGAGCTATCTAGGTTTGAAGAAACGGGTAGAAAGCAGAGCAAGTATCACATACATCTTATTCATCAGTATATATAGGTCAAGGGTGGGATGGTAGGGATGGACTTCAGAGGCACTCTCCTAGTCGTAGCCATTGCTTCCTCCACCTCTTCCTTGCCGTCAAAACAATCATCGATTTCTCTCGTTTTGAGCACAAGATAGAATTGCAACAATTCAAGATCAACAAGCCTTGGCATAAAACGGACGTGGCAGAATCTGTCTTTGGTTCTTCCTCAAATCTGATAAGAAAGCAAGAAACAAAAGATATTTAGATTCGAAGAAAGGGGAAAAGGAGATGAGGGAGAAGCTACAAGCAAAGTAAGCAACATGTAATTTACATCTCAATCAGAAAAAGTTGTTTACCTTATTTACAGTACATCTTACGGAAAGGGTATGTTATATGCAGGATGTCTTACGGAAACGGTAGGATGGTTGGGGTGGACTTCAATAGCATGCCTCACCGCAGCCTCTGCTTCTGTCACCTCCTGCCTGCTGGTGCCTTCTAATACTAAATAAACCTTCAAGTGCTGCAGCAGCGATAGATTACCCAGGCCGAAGTCGAAACCACTGTCGATTTCTCTCATCTCTCGCACTGGCAAATTCAACCTAAGTTTTGCGAGCCTCGACATAGCTCCTTTCTGAAACACCACTGGCCGTCGTCTGATCTCCCGCAACTCGCAGTGTACCAGGCATGGGAATGTACATGCACCAATGGTGAATCTCCTTTGGATCCCGGGATCCTTATGATGTACCTTCAACTCTAGAAAGTAGAGAGCAGGCAACCTACCGAGAATTTCGAGATACTCCTGCTGCAGCACCCTCACGTTGATACGGAGGTAGGAGAGGTCAGCAAAGAGTGAGGGATCCACCTTCAACCAAGCAGGCAGCATAGAAAACCAGCACCTGGACCATAGGTGCAAATAACGGAGATGTTGTGGGGCAATGATGACCCAACCACATCTAAGTTGCATTCACGAGAATCAATACCGATTTCTAGACTCCGGATATTATGCAGCTTGTTTAGGCACTCCACCAGGGCTTCAAACTGGACACTGTTACATTTAGTTTCGCTGGAAATTTTCAGGCCCTTCAACTCTGATAGATTGCCCAGCTCTTTTACGATGTCTATGAAGTCATCGTGATGAATGTTTAAATGTGAAAGCTGTACAAGGCCTGTGAAGTTCCAAATCTCTTTCGGCACTCTTGTCTCTTCATTTATGAGCAGGCACATCAATTGTTTTAGCCCAAAAATACTCGATGGCAAGCGATCAATTGCATTCCAACTAAAATCCTCCTGCACATCTAACGTTTGTAGAAATTGAAGGTTTCCTACTTCTTCAGGGAGCTCACCAATCTTTGTATTTTTTAGTCCTAGGTACCTCAAATGAAGTAAATTCCCAAGGAATTTAAGCCTACAGCCTTGTGAAAGATCACATCCTTCTAACTCCAGCACACGCAAAACTTTGAAGCTCTCAAGTCTTGGTACATGATCAGTAGCAGATGGAAAGACAATAACTGACCTCACATGTTCTTTTCTCAATATAGCCTCAGGATTACCATGACTCGCCATGCCATTTTGAAGGGATAGCCTTCGGACCTTTTCTGATGCAGATGAGTGAGCCATATTGTTCTGTATAGCAACAATGTTTTCTTCACTTGATAAGGAACAGATAAGGTCAAGCACCATATCATGTACACGACAAGATTCTATCATGCCAGTCCTTTCATCATGCGTAGGCTGGATCATGCTTCTATTTACAAGGTCATTGAAGTAATTCTCCCCTTGTTCAAATAAGCCCATCTCTTGCTTTTCATGTTGGATAAAACCTTCAGCTATCCACAACCATATCAAATGGTCATTTCTTTATTTTTTTTGCGAAAAAGAGATGCTTTATTAAGCTTAAGTAGCAAAGTCACTACAGGAAAGAGTGACAGTCAACTCTGGAAAACTAGAAAAAAACACTTGACTCTCCCTGGACCTAATTCCAAATTGTGCCAAACTATGCGCCAAATTATTCTGAGCTCTACTAATCTGAGCAAAATTTATTTGATTCAATTGACCCCCAACTTCTCGAGCCTCCTTAATGAGCTGCCAAATCGCTGACCGATCGGGATTATTATCTTTGAGTTTAGAGACAACAGAATGGCAATCTGACTCCAGAACCATAGGGATGGCTGGCCACCTATGCGCCAGATGGACACCCTCTAAGCAAGCACGCGCTTCAGCTTCTTCGGCATCCCTGCAATGGAGTATAACACGCCAGGCTGTTAGTTGCAAAGCTCCCAGCCAATCTCTAATTACCACACCAATTGCCGCATCACCCGTCTGTTGATTGAAAGCAGCATCGACATTAATTTTGAAAGTTCCGTCGGGAGGAGGGACCCATCTCTTCTTAATCTGACAAACTGCTGGTCTTTTGCTCTTGCCTAAGCTCTGTAACAGACTGCGTTTACCCTTGTTATCTAATGGATCCCCATGTTGTCTGATATTGAACAGTGAGTGCATATATCTATTCAAGAAAAGGACCGAGCTACCAATAAAGGCTGAGGCACCCTCATGTATTATTTTATTTCTTATGTTCCAAGTATGCCAAAGCAGCAAGAAGAAGGAAGCCAATACCTCTATAGTGTGATTATGAACGATCTGCAGTAGCCACTCAGGACCCGTCCAGCCAAGAACTGGTTCTGATGGCAAGGAGCAATGGTCGCGCATAGCCAAACCGAGTGCAGCAGCGTGAGGGCACTTGATCAGAGTGTGGTAGGCATCTTCAGCTTGGTCGCCACATAACTGACATATGTCCTGCTGTTCAAGATGTCGGTACTTCTTATTGACACGAGTAGCCAGCCCATTATTGACTACTTTCCAGATAAAAACATTAACTTTAGAGGGGACTTTGACACTCCATACCTTCTTCCAGACTGCCCGACCTTGCTCGGAATTTAAACTGCCACCCGTTTGACCCACACCATAGTGGTTCCAGACAGCAAGCCTATAAGCACTTCATACAGAAAACAAACCATTTTTCTCATAATGCCAGGCAACAAAATCAGCATTGCTAGAAGCTGGTAATTTAATCTTTAAAATTTCTGAGACATCACATTGGTAAAAATACCTGCGCACAGCTGTTTCATCCCAAGCGCCATTATCGATCAGTTGATGCACCCATCGGAGTCTACAGGATCTTCTCGGACCGATTGGATTGAGGCCATGTCATCTTGGAAGCCAGTTGTCCCGCCAAATTTGGGTGGACCTGCCATCTCCAATCCTTTTAATGACACCTAGCTTTAACAATTCTAGTCCATGTTCAATTGCACGCCAAGTTTGTGAGGCCTCACCTGCAGGCAATGAGTTTAACAACATGCCCTTAGGGAAGTATTTCGCTTTCAGAACTCTAGCACAAAGACTATTAGGGAACGCTATCAATCTCCATGCTTGGCGAGCAAGAAGAGCTTGATTAACAAGTCTGAGGTCCTTAAAACCCATACCTCCAAACTTTTTTGGCATTATTATTTTTTCCCATGGAATCCATTGTACCTTCCTTCTACCACTTTCAGCACCCCACCAAAAAAGCTCGAATTTGCTTCATGAGTTCATCACACAATGATAAGGGCAACTTGAAGACACTCATAATATATACCCAATGGTAAGCCCAAGATTCGGCGCAAGATTGCTATTGACATAAGAGACATCAAAAAGTCGTGTTGTAGAGGTGCATGACCGGCGCCGCAGGTACGAGGTTAACCACAGAGTTGATGAGCCTGTCAAAGTTGATCCCCTTGCATTGGTTGCAATGGTTCGCTATGAGAATTCAACATACGCCCCAGCTCAAATTGGAGATCGATTTGGTAATTGAAAGAACAACTAATATACTACAAAAGAAGCTCACCAAGCCTATCCGTCATCTTTTTTTTTGAAACGAACCGCGTAAGAGCTGCCCGCTATATTAAAAGAAGGAGAAGCCAAGAAGGCTAAGTACAAAACGACAAAAAACACCAGAAAACACAAAAAGGAAAAGTAAACACTCCCGGTTGGATTGGGACATCAACGCGGTTACCACTCAACTATACTCACTGGCCGGTTGGATTGGGACATCAACACGGCGAACACACTACACACTACAACGATAGAGGAGACGAAGCACAACCGCAGACCACCCACCAACCGCACTCTTGCGAACATCAAAAACCTCCGAAATGATCCAACGCCGATAGAGGAACGTGGGGGGAACATCACCGCACCGAAGGCCACCGCCCGCGGGACCCTTCGCCAGAGTTGCCGCACCAAATCAAATCACCCGACGGGATGAAAACACCAAGCCCGAAAGCAAACCAAACGCGCTGGGGACACTCCTCATCCGCCGTTGGACGCCACTCTCGTGTCGGGGGACTCCACCCGCCACACGGCTCCACGCCCGACTCGCTTTTGAATTGTCGCCGAGTAGCGAGATGAGATGCCCCACCCCAAGGTGCTCTACCAAGCCGCCAAACCACCACCGTGGTTCGAAATCAACCTGTTGCTTTCCCCTCGCACGGCCACCACCATCAAACCAATAGACCAAGTATGTCGCCTGCGCCGCCTTCGACGTTGTACCACACCAGAGGGTCCAGCCATGCCGAACAGCCCGCCGTGGATCCGCCGCAGGCCAAGTCATCGCCCCCGTTTGCGTTGCCGCAAAGCGCCATCTTCCGACGTTGACCCACACCGCATTGGCGATTGCCATGCAACGCCAGCGCCGTGGGTTCGCCGCGAAAAGCTGAACAACAACCAACCGGCGACCCTTAGCCACCAGCCGGAGAGCAGATGCCTTGGCGTGAGGGAGACAACCCCCGCGCATGCCGCACGACGGAATTGTCACACCGCCGAGCAACCATAGATAGGTCGCCACGACGACGATCGAAAGGGGCCTCTAGGGACGACGCCTCAAGGAGGTCACGACGTTTAATGGCGCCCCATGCCGCCGTCCAAGATCGACGGGGTTTTTCACCCGAAGGCCACGCGCAGCAAGGTTCTAGCTCCAAAATGGCGCCCTCGACGGGAGGAGCGCGTTCGAGGACGCCGCCGCCATTCCACCGGGCGAATTGGCGAGGCTTTCGGCGAGCGACGAACCCACCGCACGCGTTCGACACGACATGTAGGCACCACTATCACGGCCCGCCCCCGCCGATGAACGCCACCGCCGCGTTTCCACACATCACGCAGCCGGAGCTTCAACTCGTCGTCGTCCTCTCGCCCACCAGCCCCGTACCACGCCGCTGCACCGAACCGCCACCGCCGGTCCCGGAGCTGCACCACCATGGCCGTGACCTCGCATGGGGCCACCACGCCGCCGCAGCCCGCCACCTTCGTCCCCTTCACCGGCGCGGGACCGGCCACCCAGGCACCGCGCGCCGCCTCCGCCGATGCTCGCGCCGCGTTCCCTCGCCGGGGCTCGGGTTTTTCCCTCAACGCCGGGGCGGAACCGGCCGATCCGGGCGGAGCAACGGATCCGGCCACGGGGTACGGATCCGCCTCGCCGGTGTCGCCGGGCCGCAGACCGCGGCGGTCGCCCCGCCCTCCAGCCCGCTCCCGCCCGGCGAGGGGAGGAGAGATGCCCGCCGCCACCATCCTTGTGGGCCGCGCGGACTTCCGCGCCGCCTCGCGGCGGCGGCGGGGGTTGTCCCGCCGGTCAGCCCCTACGCTGGGACGACACGGGGTGGGGCGCCACTACTAGAAAATCGATAGTTCCGTGTGTGCCAAAACACACGAAAAAATATACGAATCCCGCCGAAAAAAGTTTTTGTGAGCGTGTACCGTCCGAAAAATACACACAGAAATACATTGACAGAAAAATTCAATTTTTCTCGACGGTGCATGCTCGTAACAATATTTTTCTGATGGTAGTGCACACACAGAAAAAACTGTTGGTCGATTAAAAATACTTTTTGTGTGCTTGAATCCGCACAGAAAAAAAGTAAACACATACAAAAAAAAACAGAAATGAACGTTAAAAAATAAAACTGAAGCAACAACATATTAAAATATATATTGTCCATCCAGTAATTTTGGGAATGACAAACGAAGTTCCATTCAAATAATACATAAATCAGTAGTCCATCATCAATGGAGTCAACACTAGTGTTAAAAGTAGACTCAGTCTAATCTATCGGCACATATATTTTGGTCATTTACATGTTCAACATGAATACTAAAATGAATTCACAAACATGGATATGGATAAAGAAACCAATCTATTTTTCTAGTTCAGCCAATAGTAAGATACTTCACCATGCACTCCATCTCTACCTGTTAAGGAAAGGTGTATTTTTAGACAGCAAGAAAAGAACTAGTAATCTAAGAAAATTGCCTTTTATTGATCAAAGTGAGGATAACTCAGTACCTTTCATCTCCAGTAACATCCTGTGCTACAAGCATGCCTAAAATGATTGATTGAATCTGCAAGCACAAAAAAACAGTAGTTCAGTGGTGCAAGAGATTGAATCTGCAAGCACAAAAAACAGAACTGGCATCACAAAAAAACACAAGTTGCTTCGCAATCCAGTTCCAGTATAGTACAAATATGAATTCTTTTTATCTTATGATATAGCATCTACCTAAAATGATTAAGAAGAGTTGCCTAGCAGTAACCATGCCTAGCAATCACTCTTTATCAGCTACCAAGCTGCAAGGAATTTGTAGCAGTTAGTTGCTAAACAGCAATTGCAGCTCCAAACAATGAGGTACTCTGAACTGAATATGTGAACTATTTTAGACAGAAAGAACTAAAAACTACAAAGCTGATATGAGAATACTAGTTATGTTGCACAGTCTGCAACTCACACATTTTTGTTACTATCCACCACGTCTGGTCCATTACAAGAATTTGCGCAAAAAAGAGGGGGGCAAGGCAATATGTTCTAGTCATCACCATATATAGGCAAGTTTATTATTATCCACACCATGTTGTAGACTACTAATTTCCCTAAGCACGGAAGCACCACAATTTTCAACGAAGCAGCATACTATCTCAGCCTAATACACAAATTACAGAGAACCCAGCAGCAGTTTTGCACACATGCTGTTGTCTAAATAATATATGGTCAGATTTTACATTAAGGAATTAACAAGTCCATCCTTCTTTTAACAGAAGTCGGCAGTTTCAGTAATCGTGGCAAATAATAGTGCAGATTTCTCATGTAGCAGTACTACCCATCTAGATTACATATATGTACAGCTCCTGGCCCTGCACCTGCACAATCTTTAGCTGCAAATTTTGATACCCCGAAAATGTGATAGATGGAAGCTGCAGAGATCCATATGACAGACATATATATCAATCGCTAACCAATGGACCATTCGGAGTTCAGATAGAAGGGAAGGAGTCAATGCGTCATGCAGAACACAACTGGATGTTGGGGTTGTACCTTTCTTGGCCGACAGTGTCCTAGATCTCGGCATTGGCGACCTCGTCGTTGCAGTGGATGCGAGTGGCAATCTCAACAATTTCCAACAGCGCTTGGAGGAGATCTGCCACCTCCCCTAGCCTCCGTAGATGGATCCACCCCTTCCCTTCACCAGGGTTTTTTACCGACCGGAACCCTAAAACCGCCGGTCCGTAACGGTTTACCGGTCCGTTACCGGGTAAACCGCCGATTACCGACGGTTTGGGTTTTGAATTCAAATGAATTCAAATTTTCCAGAAATGTTCGGTAAAAATCTTTTTTACGGTCGGTTTGAGCGGTTTACGGCGGTATAAACGGTTTACCGAGCGGTTTGAGAGGTTTGAACGGTTTTTTCAAAATTCAAAATTTAATTTTTTTATAAAATGCTAAAAAAATTCCTAAAAATACTTCATGATTTGTAGAATCCAATGATGTCAAAATTACTCAAATTTGAGTGTGTTTAGTATGTTTTTCGACCTTCATGATTTAATGGGCCTTAATGGGCCTACTGTGTATTTTTCTTTTTCTTTTTTTTTTCAAACTTAGATTTGAAATTTTTTATACCAAACGAACTCAAATTTGAAAAAGTATTGCACCGTTGGCTTCTATAAATCGCAAACTATTTTACGCGATTTTTTCACGATTTTTTTCAATTTTTAATTTTGAATTTCAAATCTTTTATACCGCCGGTCCGGATACCGGGCCGGACCGTAAGTCCGTAACCGCGGTTTTACCGCGGGAAACCGACCGGTATAAAAAACCCTGCCCTTCACCCGTCCCTGCGAGCCGCAGCAATTATGCCAACTGGGACATAGAGAAACGAAGAAGAGAAGACATCTTCAATACCCGTGGTGGGGGGCGTTTTGCGGCGATAGCGGCGGAGACGGATGAAGGAGACCGCTGCCGCCACCGCCACGAGCATCATCCTCGTCACCATGGATGGGAGGGGCGGGGATTGATTAGTGAGCCCTCGCGCCGCCCTTGCCGAGCTCGGCAACCATCGCCGTGGATGCGCCTCGGAGTGGAAGACTGGATGCGGCATGAGGCGCTAAGGATTGGGAAGGGCACGGAGGTGGCGCAGACTAGGGTTTGGTGGATTTTATTGGACCTCGGAAGCATATCAGCCGTCCATGCTCCGATCCGACGACCAAAAAGATCATGGGCCCAACAAGCCTGGTAATATTGGGCTACATTGTTGTGGGCTGAACAACTATAAAAAAATATAAATATATTTCATTATTTGAAACATATAGTATAGTTTTGGGCTAGTAAATAAATTATTTCAAATAAAAAGGTCAACAACGAAGTTGTCGAAATATACAGATAATTTTTGTGGTGGGTGCGAAAATCTTTTGTTTTGCATAATGTAATTCACCATATATTTGTCGCACGCGGACGGAGAAAAATACAGTAATTCAAATAATCATCGAAAAACCTAAGATTTTACGTGGATCATATTTTGGGTGTAGATGACTAAAAAAAAAAAAAAAATTCGACCCATTTTGACACCAGCAGACTCAACATCCTCCACAGAGGTATATGGAACCTTTCACCCAACCATGTCTCCACACTTAGGCTTTCCATAATTACGTGATTCATGCGTATTCCACTGTGGTATTAGCCTCAAACTTTTTCTCACACTTGCACATGCCCCCGTGTGTAGGAACCGCCAATTTTGAGATTTTTTTCTGATTTGGTTTGGTACTTTTTCCGTTTAATTGAATTTTCGCGCGACTTCTCCCTAATTATATGTTGAACTGAGTCCACTCCCAAAAAGATCCGAATGGTGCAAAACTTTTGCGACAAAAAGTCTCTTGTGCCCTAGGAGACAGATTTTTTTGTGGAGGTGGGTGCAAATCCTTTTGTTTTGCATACATAATTCACCATAGTTTGTCGCATGTGGCATGAAGAAAAATACTGATAATTCAAATAATCATCGAAAAAAATCTAAGATTTTACGGGGGTCATATTTTGGGTGAAGATGACTACAAAAAAATGAGTTAAATGCAATCAGAGACCCCTTTGAACTTGCACAAATCGTGTCAAATAGGTCCATAAACTTGAAAACCAGACATCTAGCCCCTCAAACTTGCAAACCCGTTCACTCGGGTCCAATGTGGTTTTCTAGGCCACGTGGCAGCCTCCTAGGCGTGCATGCAATCGTTTGTGGTGCTGACATCAGCGATAATGTGAGCACTTCTTTTAAATTTACAAAATGATATCTTTTTATTCGGACCTCCAAATATAGCAAATAATATATCAATTTTGATTGTCTCGACGAGCTCTTTGCAATGGTATACTCCGTTTTTATTATTTGAGATAGTTTTATTTCATGAAAAAAAAAATATTTCTATAAAATATAATAATATGTACACAGCACAGCTAGCTAATGTGTTATTATGTTCTACTCTTATATAGGAGTATCTTGTTTCTGTACAATGCCAGCTGACTTAAAAATCACAGAACTTGCTGCCGTTTCAGGCTCTGAGCTGGCTCCAAAGACTCTACAAACGTATTATGAAATAAAATAAAATGGAGCCTGCAGCTTGCGTGCACAAAGCGCACCAACTTAACTCACGAGGACGTACACCTACGCTTTTATTTCTTATGCACGTGATTGTTTTTCCCACTTGTGCGAGTATGACATCCGTTTTTTTTTTTTTGTGAGTATGACTTATTTTATAGAAATATTTTTAAGTCAGCTGGGATTGTACAGATACAAGATACTCATATATGAGTAGAACATAATAACACATTAGCTAGCTGTGCTGTGCACATATTATTATATTTTTTATAGAAATATTTTATTTTTCACGAAATAAAACTAACTTAAATAACAAAACGGAGTATACCATTGCAAAGAGCTCGTCGAGACGATCAAAATTAATATATTATTTTCTATATTTGGAGGTCCGAATAAAAAAGATATCAATTTCGTAATTTTAAAAGAAGTCGCCGATGTCGTAAGACCACAAACAGTTGCATGCATGGCCTACCGTAGGTTGCCACGTGGTCTAGAAAACCGCCTTTGGACCCGAGTGAACGGGTTTACAAGTTTGAGGGGCTAGATGTCCGGTTTTCAAGTTCATGGACCTATTTGACACAGCCGTGCAAGTTCGGGGGCCTATGATGCATTTAACTCAAAAAAAAAAAAAAGCCATTTTAACACAGGGAGATTCAACATTCTTCACAGAGGTATATGGAACCTTTCACCCAACCATGTCTTCACACTTAGGTTTTCCATGACTATGTGGTTCATGCGTATTCCAATGTGGTATTAGTCTCAAACTTTTTCTCACACTTGCAAATGCCCCCAATGTGTAGGAACCGCCAAGTTTGAGATTTTCTAAATTGGTTTGGTACTTTTTCCAGTTTAATTGAATTTCTGCGCGACTTCTCCCGGTAATTATAAGTTGAACCGAGTCCACCCCAAAAGATCTAGAATGGTGCCAAACTTTGCGACAAGGTCTCTTGTGCCATTGGAGACAAAATATGAGAAATGTGACGTCATTTTTAGATAGCAAATGACTCCAAGTGAAAAAAGATATGAACCATAAAATTTTTAAATTCATCAAGATCTATTTTTTTTATTTTGTTCATTTCTCCAACGTTCTTTGTTTGAACAATTCAAATCTTGAATTTGAAAAAATAACAACTTCAAATGAGATTTTGAAATAGCAATGATTCCAGCTGAAAGAGTCATCAGCTACAAAGTTGTACAATGTCGTATGAAAAGGTAACCAATATAATGGCTATAAAACATAGTGAATTGATAGAGCATTATTTTTAGAAAAAAATTAGGGAAAAAATCATCAAATTTGAAGTTAGTATGTGGATAAAAACTAGTTACAAGTTTTATAGAGAGATTAAAAAAGAAAAAACTGCACTTGTTCATATGAACTTACTATGAAGGAGCTTCGTCCAATTTTTCTCGTGTTTTTTACATTTTTCTGTGTGTTTTTATAGAAACGCACACAAAAATCGTAATTTTTCTGTGAGTAACTAATTTTTCCGTGTGTATATTGTCACGCACAGAAAAAATGATGTATTTTTCTCTGTGCGTTTTTGTATTTTTGTGACGGGATATTCTAAAACCCACAGAAAAATTACCTTTTTTCTGTGTGTATCGAAAAAACGCACAGAAAAAATTGAACACGCCAGAACTAATCCATTTTCCAGTAGTGCGTGTACCGGCAAGCACAACTTTGGGAGCTTCCACAACGCCTATCCGTCATCTAGGGTGCAACGTGCAAGGAACTGGGAATGCGTGACCGGGAGGAAAGCCCAAGCAAGAAGTGGACACGAGGGAAGCCTCACGTAACAACGTGCCCTGTTCTCGACGCTAGGTGCCTGATTTCTTTTTCTCTGCGTGACTCTTCCTCGACGCCAGCAAAGAGAGAGAAGCTTGGTGTACGTAAGTTGTTTTACCAGACATTTTCTCTAACTAGTAATGCTAGAGCCAGAACCGTTTCATCGGAGAAATATAATGTTTTACCAAACATTTTTCCAACTAGAAAAGCTAGAGCCAGAAAAGCCGTTTCATGGGAGAGGCTATAGATGGAGTTGTTTGGTGGGAGCAGGACCTTTACGAAACACGTTTCAATTCATTCTCCTCCACTTATTATTCATGAAAGACGATAATGGATTTTTTTTTTCAAAAAAAAGTATTACACCCATCCAATAGATTAACTTCCAAACCAATCATCGCAATTACATACATATATAGTTAGCACAATGATGAATAATACTCTCACGACCAAACCTTGATCAAATCCTCTCCAATATTAAAATGAAGAAAAAATAAATAAAACCACCGACGACCAAAAGAAAGAGAAGCTCGATCACATATACATACACACACATATGTACGTGTAGTCCGATATATATGATGATCATGTCACGTCATATGGAGACGCTGTTGGGTATCCCTTTGCCGGTGATCCCCTTCTCCTTGCCGCCGACGTCCGGGAACAGCAGCGTGTAGGGCACCATGGCGGGTCCCCTGCGGTTCTTGAGGCGCGGGTCCTTGTTCCTCTCCGTGACCATCTTCTCCACCCGGCGGAGCTCCTCCCGAACCTGCCGAGCAAGCTGCAGCACCACGCCGTCGTCCGTCCACGTCGTGGTGGCGCGCTGGCCCAGGTAGAGCTCGTCGGAGGTGTGGTTGGAGAGCACCTCGATGAGCGTGAGGCCGAGCGTGGTGGTGAAGCGGTCGGGCACCGTGTCGAGGAAGAACCTGTCCGGGTCGGCCTCCAGCTGCGCCATCTCCGGCGACTCGGGGAGCGGCACGAACCGGCGGCACCGGGTGGGGCGGTTGGGCATGAAGCCGGCGTAGCCGTACTGGCCGAAGTTGACGGCGGCGTGCAGCGCGGAGGCGATCCAGATGAGCGTGGACAGCGACTCGGCGAGGTTGGCGACGGTGTCGAGCTCCAGCCAGCACGCGGCGTCGCGCTGCCGGTCGCCGTGCCCGACGGTGCGCACGTCGTGCCACCACGCCTGCAGCTCGGCGTCGGCGGCCACCGCGGTGTCGGAGTGGTAGAAGTGGGCGCAGTAGCTGCTTACCCAGCCTTCGATGGCGCGCCACACGTCCATGCCGTCCACCGCGTACGGGTAGTCCTCGACGTGCAAGGTGGTGACGCCGGAGGCGGCGTCCCTGGACGCCATCCCCTTTGACGAGCTCGTTGGGGAGGGCTTGCTCCGTGAACCTCCACTGGGAGTAGATCGCCGAGGACATCTCCATGGCGTACTTCCCCGGGAACATGGTCCTCTCCAGGATGCCGCCTGCGCTGAGCAGGATGCTCCTGGCCATCGTGTTGATCTGCATGTTGTCCTTGAAGTGTGGCTCCAGCAGCTTGTGGATGGGGTGCATGGCGCTCAGATGCCTCTTGGTGGCGATGATGAAGGGCTCCACCGTCGCGTGCGTGAACAGCCAGTGGCTGATGAGCTGATGGTAGCCTGAATCATTCACCGAGACATGGGCCTTGGCAAGCCACCACAGATGTCCATCGGCGCCTTGACTCGCCGGGAGGAAGACCCTGCTCATCTCGCCGTCGCCGGCGCCATCAGGCAGGCTGAGCTCGATGACGAGAGGCTTGAGGGTGCCGTCGTCCTTAAGGAAGAGCAGCGTGCGCGAGGCGTAGACGCACACCCCTTGCTGCGTGTTGATGCGCCGCAGGTACGGCATCAGGTAGTCATGGTGGTCAAGAATGTACAGCCTCTTCTCTTCTAATGCCTGCACAAGCACTAGTGTTGAGACAGAACTGTCTTCTAGATCTGAAACACAAATTTGATGGATGGATGGATGAGATACCTTTTGGACAGTTCGTCCTTCGAGCTGCCTCTCGATATTCGCAGCGGTGATGGAGCTCTGCTTGCCTCCTCTGCTCACCGGCGGGAACACCTCTAGTCTCTTGATCACCACTGGGTTGAGCCCCGCCAGCATCTCCCTCGCGAATTCCTCGTCGCTGCGCCATGCCTCTGGCTCACTCTCGATGACTTGAGGGTTGGGGAACTTGACGGGCGTCTCCTTGACCATCTTGGACACCTGCCCATCCACGACCGGCTGCTGGGGCTTCCTGTACAGGTCGCCCTTGAGCTGCTCGAAGGACCTGAAGCTGTTGATGTTGCCATGGAAGAGCGCCTTGGACTCTGCCAGGACGAAGTGGGTGACGGCCTGCACCGCCAGCATGAGCACCTCGGCGAGCTTGGTGGGGCTGAAGCGCTCGTCCGGCGGGATGTAGAAGTCGAGGTTGATCATGTGCTTGCGCGTCTCCGTCACGCCGTCCGTCTTGAAGAGAGGGCGGCCGGTGCGGCAGCGGCGTGGGTACGGGTACATGGAAGTGGTGCCGCCGAGCACCGGCCGGACGTGCTCCTCCTTGTCCGGGTTGCCCAGATCGTTGTAGTAGTCGTAGTCGTAGACGCGGTCCCAGTCCTGAGCTCGCCGCGGCCGCTGCCACGGAGGCTCCGCAGCTCCTCGTCGCGCAGCAGACGCAGGGCCTTGGGGGTCTTGTCAGGGAGGTAGCTCTGCCGCCGCCATTGCCAATCAGGCACCTAGCTAGCTAGCTGACTGATGGATGAAACTAAGGCGAATTATTTACCGTGTTGATGAAGAAGACGCGGTCGGCGTTGGTCTTCCTGTAGGGGTAGACCCAGGAGTTGCAGTCGAAGTGGATGGTCCGGCCGTCGTCGGGGAGGACCAGCTGCACGTAGCGGAGGAAGAAGTGATCGTTCCGGAGGCCATTCTTGACGACGACGGCGCCCGGCGTGCCGAACTCGGCGTCCACGAACAAGGTGACCTGGTACGTCATGATGGTCGTCTTCACGGCGCCCTGCTTCGGCTTGGTCTTGTTGCCGTTCCAAGGCGGCGCCTCCAAGCTCAGCCTCCCTTGCCCGTGTCTGCACGCAGTTGAATTCATTGAAATTGGAGATCGACGACGACAATTAGGTTAGCAAGCAAGTAGGTACTTGGATCCATCTGCGTGCTGCTGAAGAGGCGGAGCGTGGTGGTCTTCCCGGCACCGACAGGCCAAAGTGGCAGGACACGACCACCGTGCCATGGATGGCGACGTGGTTCTCCGTCGCATGAGCCGGCCTCCGTTGGTCCCAAAAGAAGGGCATTTGCATTCGCCGATCGACGACAAAGATTTATATATCTAGTCTAGCTATCAAAGGGATGAGCACTAGCAACCTAGGTAGTAGGACTGCCCTAACAGTAACACCTGACCTGACCTGGTTCACTCCTGATCATCCGGTGTTTCAAACAAGAGGCCAATCCCAAGCACTTATATACATGGTGACATGCATGGGGACAGATAGATGGATGGACATGGACTATAGTATATTCTTGGAGTGCAGAGCTAGGGAGGATGAGCTAATTAGGACACTCGGCAACTGACCGTTAACGGCTGCTACTAACGTCAATTTAAAATTTTGTTTGCCCGTGTTTTAACGTTTGCCCAATGCCCCGGAAAAGCCCTCGGCATACCTCTAGTTGCCGAGCGTGTTATGCCGAGGGTTACCCTGGGCAAACCGTTTGCCCAGGGTATTTCCTTAATTGCCGAGGGCTTGAGGCACTGGGCAAACGTCTGGAATCCGGTAGTGTAAGTACCATCATTTATTTATGTGGATCGATTGATTCTGGACTGTGCTGCATGAGCAAGAAAAAGGTAAAGGCCAGGCCAGGGGAATGTGTGCCAGCCTTCCTCTAGCTCGGTGCATGTGTGCATCTGATGCTGGCTAATGCTGCTGCTCGATCATTCTATGCTTTTGTCAGTTTAGTGGGGAGCTATTGGTATTTGGGGACGGACCGGACAGGACGCAGCGCACTACCACTGACTAGCACTACTAACTAAAAACGTTTTTGCGTGATGGGCGTTTTTAGGTTTTGCGTGGCGGGCACAGCGCCCGTCACTACGTCACGGATAATGGTTGGACTTGCGTGACGGGCACAAACGCCCGCCACGGCAAAGAAATTAAGAAATAATAAAAAAAAGCGGTAGGCCACCGAGCCCGCCGGCCCGATAGCCCACCGAACCGCCGCCGCCGCCGTTGGCCGCCCGGCCGGCCGATCCGCCGCCGGGGTGGCCGGATCGCGCCGGTGGCCGGATCCGCGCTGGGAGAAGTCGCCGCGGATCCGCCGCCGGCGCAGGTTTCGCGCCGATCCGCCCCGGAGGGCCGCCATCCGGATCCGCCGCCCGCAGGCCGCCACGGGCCGGATCCGCCGCCACGGTAGGGCTGCCGCCGGACGGATCCGCCACCCGGTAGGGCCGCCGCCCGGATCCGCCGCCTAATAGGACCGCGCCCGGATCCGCCCGCTAAGAGGAGGGAGGAGGGCCGCCATCTCGCCCGGGAGAGGGGTGGCCGCCGATCCGCCGCGGGGCCCCCCCGCCCGGATCCGCCGGCCCGTAGGGCCCCCGCGCCCGATCCGCCGCCGGAGGGGCCGCCACGGCCGGGATCCGCCCGGCGGGCCGCCACGGCCGGATCCGCCGCCCGGCGGGGGGGGCCGCCCGCCGGATCCGCCGCCGGTAGAGCCGCGCCCCGGATCCGCCCCCGGGGGGAGGGAGGAGGAGGGCCGCCATCTCGCCGGAGAGAAGAGGAAGAGAAGGGGAAGAGAAGGGGGGGGCCTTGGGAAGGGAAGGGGCGGCGGGATAGGGGCCGGGCGGAGGCGCACCGCGTGGGAGGGAGGGCGCCGGCTGCGCTCGTGCGTTTCGCCCGCGAGGTGAAGAGAGGAGAGGGGGGGCGGCCGGGTGGGAGAGAATGACCGGGGGGAGTGGTGGGAGAATGACTGGGGGTGGGGGAGAAACCCTAAGTGTCCAATTTATATCGAGGGTGGATATTGGGCCTCGCATTGGGTTTATTTGGGCTGCATTTTCCGTGGCGGGCGTTTTTAGGGCTGCCCGCCACGTAAAATCTATTTTTGCGTGGCGGGCATCTTTGCTTGCGTGGCGGGCACTTTTGCCCGCCACGCTAAATAAAAAAAACGCCCGCCACGTAAAATCAGAGAACCGTGGCGGGCAAATTGTGTGCCCGCCACGAAAAAAAAAAAGGCTGTTGCTCGCAAAAATCGAATCGGTACTAGTGTAGCTCAGCAATTAGCAGCAGTGAATTAAACTGAAAGTGATCGAGCTTGTCCTAGAGACCACGGAATTAACAGATCAGCGTGTGTATGTGCTGCTGGACATATACATGCATTCATTTCCCAATGTTGTTTGGCATTGACTGTTCCAAGGTTCAGTGTGAAAAGCACTGCGTCGTCACTGCTTCAATTCCTTCCTTTCTTTGCAGGTTTGCGTAGGTGTTTTGGATCATCTTCGTTAACATGCATGTTTATGGATCCGATCGGATGTGTCGCTTTCTGAGACTTATCCTTCCTTCCATGTTTTATTTATGAATATGAATGATACTCGTGTAAGGCCGGATCGGGCATTTACAGATACGGCTTAGGCAAAGCAAGCCGTATTGCATTGCAATGACAGCCAACGCTGAACCTCCTGATTAGGATTAACTAGTCCTTCAACCCGTGCTATCGCACGGGTTAGAATTAATCTTAGGAGACACTAACTAATAGAAATCACTTACATTAAAAAAATACTCTTCACAAATGTTCTAAAATAATAGCTACATAGTAGGTATACTCTATGGTCTTGATAATCAATTAATGATTTAGGTATTCTGAGCTTTCTAATTAATTAGATACATCAGCTATTAGTGATTATAGTCTACCAATATGAATCTTTTAGTTTCTTCTATCTTTTAATTTCTAACTTTTTCATGAGTAATAATTTATAGGATTAGTATTTTTTCAAGTATGTGTCTAGTGGAAACATAAACTTATAGTCTATAAACCCTTATCACTTTATGTCATATCATAAAAATATGTATTTTACTTTGATCACATGTTCCAATTCTCATTGTATCTATCATTAACCTTTTCTATTTTTGTTAAAAGAATAGTGTAGGTCCTAGTATATCCTCTTAGTTCTTATAATGTCATAAATAGTTGTTTCACCATACACCATGGCATTCATGAAGTCGAATTCATTATATTGTATTAATATTGTTTTATTATACAAATAATCATTGAAATTAAATTACTAATATTAATATGATATACAATCAAATTATTTAAGACTTTTTCGAGATAACAACTTGCAAAAAATTATTATCGTGGAGTATTAATTTAACTTAAAGTGAAGTGTAAGTATCATTACTATATGATTTACTAATGATATTTTTCTCGTTAGGTAACCTTGTATATTATCCTAATGTATACATGTTTTCTTGGTCCACAGAGTTTAACATAGCTTTGTGCATGGTTTCAAATTAATATTAATAGAAGTGTGTATTTCAAATAGATTTGTGCATATATTGTGCATACGGATGTTGAACTATTTTTCATATTAGCATTGACATGTAGATTTGAGAGATTTGTGTGCATCCTTTTTATTAACGGTTGAGATTGATATTTAGATTGAAATTATATAGCTACATATATTACATTACATTACCTTTTCATAGTGCCCCATATGGTTAATTTGAATCCAAACTTAGCGGTCATTATAGTTTATAAAAAGAAATATCATCAGATTAGTTGTCTTTCATATTGTGGAGGTTTATGTTTTTTTTTTTTCCATATAGTCATTATTTATAATCGCATGGATTATGATGGTCCCATAATTTTTTAGCATCACTAACATATAAACTTGAAGTAAATAATGAAATTGTATTAAAGTGAACAAAAATTATAAGCTACGGTCTATAGGGATTATATCAAGACCTTTGTTTGTTCACAGTAATCCGTAAACGGTACTATATAACTTAAGTACACGGAGGAGAAGACAAATTAAATTGTAATTATAGGATGTCCAAATTTAATATATTCTGGGAGAAAAATTAAAATGTAATTTTGGGATATGACCATACTTTTAGCATACAGGTGCAACCGGTGTTAGCATTGGTGTAGATGCCATGGATGACAGACGGTCGTGGCACCGTCCGTTTTTTTCATCGCATGGACGCCCGTTGAACTTGCACGTACATACATATAGGGAGTTCAGGTTCGTGAACGGCTCAAGTACGGATAATGGCCGCTTGCTCGATTCCGTGAACTTGCACGTACGTATATATGGCGAGTTCAGGTGCATGGCGACCAGGCAGCTTCATGCCCTCCCCGCACGCCTCCTCACAGTGATGATCAACCGCCTCAGTCCTCGCGCATGCATCCAGCAGTGACATCTGCCGCCTTCTCGATCATCTGGCTCTGCCAGAACTGTGACACCAGCCAATGAGCATGCTGTTATGAAAGATTAGATCGGAGAAGAGAATAATCAATCAGATTAGTTTTTTTTTTTCCTCCCACACCGTGGAGGAATCCGATGCCAAGGGCACGCCCGCCACCGCAAGCCCCCTGATCATCATTCGATCTTGTGCCTCCTCAGCTCGATCCAACAATGTCCTACTGGTGGCCTCCCCTTCGTTGGTGGAGAAGCCACGCCACCACGACGGATCAGGGGATGAGGTGCACGGCCTAGGCCCCGGAGGTTATGGGATGGTGGTTGATAATTAATGTATCTATTTTTTTTTCCTTCTTTCTTGTGCGTACATTGTAAAATAAATAATAGATTTATTTTATTTTTTTATTTTAGCTATATCTATAACTCTTATAAAGATAAACCCCACTAGATGAGTTCTCTCTACATGCAAGGTGTCCACATCATCCTCCACTAAGTGAACCCACTACATATTCTATCTTTTAATGCAAAGTGTACACATCATTATCCACTATGTCCATGTCATCTCTTATTAATTACAGTTCTCTCTACATGCAAGGTGTCCACATCATCCTCCACTAAGTGAACCCACTACATATTCTATCTTTTAATGCAAAGTGTACACATCATTATCCACTATGTCCATGTCATCTCTTATTAATTACAAAAAAAATCCATGTCATCTGTATCATGTAAAATGATTTAAATCTTTAATCTATTAACATACAAGTTATACCTACATACAATATTTGCTTCATCCCCTATTCCTTTATAATGTAATCAAATATTCTATACTATCTTTTTACGAGAGTTGATTAGTTAAAATAACTTTCAGACAAATTCTTATATATGTATACATAAAAGTATTATTAAGAGAATCCCGCGACAACGCTTAGGAAATACTTCTAGTTAATAGAATGGCAGAGTGGGTAATTTTTTTAGAGAAGAAAAACAGATCTAATGGTTACGGATCGCCAAAGTCTATAGATTTAACCCCCTTTCACCTCCTTTTTGCAGCTTGTACTCATCAGCAAGCAGCTCACCGAGCTTGGGGAGGAGGCTTGGCAATGCCCCAAGCGCGATCTCCATTGGTCCTCCTTGGCACAAGATCAAAGGTTGCAGGTGTGTGTGTTTGTGTGCAGTGAGCAATGGTGCTTGGAGTTGAGTAGTGCTGCTCAATGTTACTCGCTTCGGTGCTGCTGCCGGTTATTTCTAAAGAATTTGCATCTCCAGCCTGTGTGCACGTTGCAGCCGTTGAAAGGCGCTTGCCATGTGGAGGTCCATTGGATCCATTATTGGCTCATTGTCAACTGTCAAGGGAGTACTACACTTAGAAGTGCTAGTAAAACCTACAACAGTCTAAGATATTATGGCTGCTTAGGTAAGACTGTACATTATTAATTAGTACTAACAGTTGATATAATCACCAACTTGTTGCAAATACTAGTAGTTGTTAATCGGCGGGGCCGGCGGAGATGGATTGAGCACATGGGGCCAAATTTTTTCTTCCTGCCACCATGACAGTTGAGAAGGACGACTGGTCCGAAATTGGTAGACCATTGGATGCATTGTTCAACTATCAAGGGAGGAATACACTTATATTTGTTCCGGACGACCCAGGCTGGCTTTTTACAAGTGCTAATAAAACTTCATATAAGATATTAAGGATCATATGACTACTTAGGTAAGACCGCATTAATTAGTACGAGCAGTACTTCATATAATCACCAACAACTTGTTGCAAATATACTTTTTGTTAGTCGGCGGGGCCGGCGGAGATGGATCGAGTACGTGGTGCTAAAACTTTTCCTCCCGACGCCATGACAGTTGAGAGGGATGACATGGCCGAAATTGGTAGATTTTTTATTGTTTTGTGAAAGTTCGTAACACCGAAAGTCGAACCAAGGCATATACTGGTGACGGTCGATCTCGTTGCAAATCTTGTCTTAATGGTCACATTTTGCTTTCAGTTATTACACCATGCATGCTTTCACTTTGCATTTAGCAATAGCGATCCCGTTGGGCCGTTGCAGATTCATCCATACAGCTAGTAGTGTGCTCTTTTCATGTATACGTCGTGATACATCATACATATGCTAGCTCTCCAATCGTATCAGCAGATGCATATATGTACTCATTACAGTCCTAGCTGAAACCCGACCTGCAAACACAACTGGATACACTAGTGTACACAAACTGAAATCTAAAGATTACAGTGTCTTCCTTGACAACGGGAAGTGACATGTTCTGGGACTAATTTATGTTTCCAGCATTTCCCTAATACTGTGTCTTCTAGGTTATTGAGCTGCCAAAGTTCCTCTCCTTGAGTTCTGAACATCTGAACTTGCAATGCAACGCCACTAAAAGTTAGCTGCTTGATGTCCTTCATGCCCGCCAGGTCGGCCTTCATGGCCGTCATGTCCGTGGTGAGGGAGTCCAACTTCTTCATAAGGTCAGCGAGGGTGAGCTGATCGCCCATGGCTGACGATGCGGTGGAGGATGACGGCGAGTGCGGTGGGCTGCGTGGTGGCGGTGGAAGAAGCGGCGGATGGGGTTTGGGAAGAGGAGGAACGTCTGACTCTAGATACCAGGTTGTCAAGAGCTTCGATACCCAAGGACGCCGGACCTCGGCTACGTAACTCGTAGCCTCGCTCCGTGATAGTCGGCGGGGTTATGCCCCCACGCCGATGCTCGCTGCCGGGTTATACCCCCGGCTGGCGGCTTGAGAGAGAGGGGGGATTAGATGGAATTAATCTTGCTTAGTTCCTAGCCTTTGGCCCAACCAATCACTCCTAAACTTAAGGACTAATTATAGGAAATAATAAACTAAATTTCTATCCTTTTCTTCTAGCCACTGATCGTGATCTCCTGCAGCGCTAAGCGCTCGGCGCGCTCGGCCGCCCGGCGCACATCCCCGCCCTGCGCCGCCGTGTGTAGGTGTGCCCCCCACATGACAGCAGGGGAGTCCGTGGTTTAGTGGCGTCTGATTAGTGCATATCTGGGAAAATATGTAGTACAAATCACAACTACCATGAAAACTCATTGTAAAACCACATCAAAAAAATCGTCTAAATTCACCAAAAAATCATACATGTAGACAATATGATGAAACACAATCTTGTAAAATATCTTGTAAAAACTTTGTATAGGTCTTATTTTGAGGAACTTCTTGGTCCGTCATTATAGTCAACTGCAGCGTTGTGATGATAAGAAAGAACACGTACATCATCTCTACTTGTCGCACATTGGAGTCTGCGGCAATGGCCTTCTTCTCTTCACATGGGTGTGGCCTTATGTCTTTAGGTTTACAAACTAAGTTTTCTTTGGTGTCTGAAACTATTAAGTTTTAAGTTTTTGTGTCATGTCATTGTCAGATAATTACCAAGCCAGATGTTTATCTTCCAGTATCTAAAGAAAAGCAAAAAAGAAGGGGAAAAGAAAAAGAAAAGGCTCCCCGACCAGCTAGATACTCCGATCAATTCGTTGCTCATACACTTGCGAAAAGCTTCCTGTAGGCAGATTCGTCATGTGGTTAATTGTTGCTGTACCTCCGACATGCCTTTGCTTCTGCCCCCACCGTACGTGCTTTTTCCAAGCGGCATATATGTGCATCCACTGTGAGAGATTTTTCCAAGCGGAATATCTGCTGCTGCCAATCCGGGGACCAAAAGGATGAAAGCCTGCTATTAGCACATTTATCTGAATCATTTACCAAGTAAAGAATGACCGGCCGGCCGAGGTAGGGTGTGGCTAGAGGTACGGTGTTATCACCCTGCAGCTGACCAAAATTATGCATGGCTAGTCTCCTGGATCTGTGGGAATCTCGATAAAGCGCAGTGCAACCGAATGTGTACGTGTGATCCTTCTCAATGGCATGGCTGCTGATGTGATCGCCGAGCGCCCACAGGGGTGGAGCTAAACTGAAGTCGATCAGTGGGTGCCGCCGCATCCACAAAATTTTTAAAAAGTAGTGATATGATACAAATTTTCACCATATATGCACCCATATATAACAAACTCTTGCACCCACTGAGGCAAATGCACCTCCTCAATGTTGCTCTAGCTCTGCCACTGCGAGCCCATGAGTCCATGACGACGGTGAGGGCCCAGCTGGCCTTCACACGGTGTGGTGCTCATGATACTGTCTGTGATGCACACTTACAAGAAACATTATTTGGGCAAACCGATACATACAACATTTGCAATTGAACTACGAAGCACGAGTACAGTACACATTTTAGTGCCAATGGAAAATGCATGGTATGGCACAAACTTTGAAAGAAATACCGACAAATCACGAGAGTTCATATAAGCATACATTGATACATATCATATATATGGGGCCTCCGATCTTCCCTAGGATCTAGTGGAGGCATAAGCCAATGTGAAAAATCAAACCCACACCAAGCACAATATTAATAATATTCAACACATGCTATAATGTTTTCTTTACCCAGGCCGTGCAGCAGCTCCTACACAGAAGGATGACGACGATGGGCACGAGTAATGCCTGCGTGGGTGCAGAAGACCCAGAGGCAGCATATGAGATCACCCCCTAAGGTGGCCACCGCCTTGGCATGGCCCTGGATGTCGTTGGACGGGGCCAAGTAGATGAGCAGATGCACCCAGAATTTGGCAAGCTGATCCCAGCCCTCGATCTTGTCCAACAGCTCAATAGCATGATCTGTCGTCTTGTCTAGACGACGGCTCTCCCTCCTGAGGGAATGCAGCATGGTGTCCTTGAAGTTGCAGCACCAGCCCGACAAGCATAGCATGCAGGCCCGGCTGCAAGAATGGCTCATTGGCAACACATTTACCAGGCAGGCCCTCATTTCTTCGAGCCTCTCAGACACCCATACCTCGTCGTCAGGCAGCAGCTCCGGCATGTGCGCCACCAGGTACATGCAGTACCTGGATAGCGTGGTCGCCACCACCTTGGCGCTGTTGCCGGCTGGTGTCTTGCTCCCTTGCTTGATGATGAAGAGCTCTGTGGCGAGGTGGCTGGCCAGGATGATCTCAGTAGCGCTTCTGGTCGCCATAGCCGCAGTGGCCGTCAGGTCCTCACCCACCACCCATGGAGGAAGGCTGATGGTGAGGTGGTTCTTTTCCGCGTTGTCGACGATGGTCAGCTTCTTCAAGGCCTCGATGATGTCTTTCTTGGCTTTGGTAGACAGCGAGATCGTTGGTCTCTTTGTCCATGCGGATAACTTGTGAATAATTGGCCCATAGGCATTGATAATAGATGCTTGCTTGATGTGGATACTAGTGTAAGCGCCACCGCCGCGCCAATACAAACATTTAGCAGTCATAGAGAATAGCCAATACCTGGTTACAAACATGTAGTATAAAAGCTTTCGGCTGAGCCGGTAACCCTGATCGTCTGGCAAGGTGCTGTAGAAGCACACCAGGCGGACCAGGTTCCAGTTGAAGTTGAGGTAGGAGGTGAAGAACTCATGGGCTTCGAAGCAGATGAGGGTTGCTAGAAGCGCCAAGGTCAGGAAGAAAGAGAGGAAAGGGAAGTTGTGAAGGCGGGCGCTGCTGCTTGACACCATGGCCATGCAATAGAAGTAGTCAGCATCCTTGGTGCTGACGAGTATAGCCAAGATGGCTACGAGGTATATGGGCACGAAGAGCATGGACATGAGGATGTTTGGGATGAAAAGGAGGCGAGGAGACATCACCGTGCGATCGGCCGCCTGGTAGTAGTGCCGGAGGAAATCGAGCTCGAGCTGAAGCACCCGGTAGGGCCTGCTGTTAGCTGACCCAACTCCTTGAAGGTTGAGGAGGCCGTCGAGCATCACCCTGCGTGCCATGTCAGAGCCGACCTCCACCATGGGGTATTGCTCGAAACGGCGACGCAGAAGCTTGAAGAGGGAGAAGGAGAGGCAGAGGTCCTCAAGGTATACCCCTCTCTTGCCAGAGAAAAGCCTACCAACGTCACCCTTGTCTTTCTTCCAAAGCCATACCTTACCCACGGTGACTAATAATTTGCTTGTATTGTAGTCGTCCAGGTCCAAGTGGAGACTGACATGCTTCAGGTCATTTTGGCCGCCGCTACGACACCTTCCGACACCGTAGCCGAAATCGACGGTGGTCACGACCTTGTGCTGCGCCATCGCCGCCTTGGTCTTCTTACGGAGCACGAGCATGTGCTCCCCATCTACGGTGAACCGACACGTTTCCATGATGGCATCAGGAGAAGCACAAGTAGGCAGCAATGAGGAGCCATGGATGCTCCTTTTCTCCTCCTTCTCTTCATGAATGTGCTGCATGTAGGCTGCAACGAGGAGAGGGTTTCTCCCGGTGTGCCAGGAGCAGCTCTCCATCCATGTGTTGAAGATCCTCTGCATCAGCTTCAGAAAGCTGAGCAACCAGAGGAGGGCAAACATGGCCGTCATGGCATGCGCCCACCTCTTGTCAGCAGCATCGTCGTCGTCGTGGGTGCGGCTGGCCGTGGCCTCCCATGTTGAAGAGAAGACGAGGTAGCCGGTCCACACCATGTGGCCGACCTCGTCGGCGTTGTCCATGAGCGTGAACCGGCCGGCGCTCCTGGAGAACGAGGAGCCGTCGGTCGGCAGCACCATGACCTGCACCTTCATGCGGATGAGCTCCACAAGCAGGAACCAGAGCAGCGTGAGGAGGAACCCGGCCCCACCCTGGGCCTTGGTGAGCGAGAAGACGGATGAAAGCACCGGGAGGAAGAGGACGAAGGTGACACGCAGCAAGATGCGCACCAAGGGCTCGAGGTCTAGAGTTGTGCGGCCAAGGCCGACGGACATGCGCACCAGGCCCGAGCACAGGAGGGTGAAGGCCAGCAGCATCATGAGCACCACCGTGAAGAACAGGGCCCTCACCGTCATCGGCTCCGTGATCGTCGCAGACGCCGTGCCGTTGTACGACTGAAGCAATTGGTTGCACTGGGTCTTGTCGAGCTTCCACAGATCCCGGAGGCTAGCCCTAACTATGTCAAAGACCGGGGGCACTGCCATTGCTGCGGCTGTGTGGTGTGTGTGCTTGCAGCGATCTATGCAGAGATCTGTGGCACCACAGGAGTGAGGTCTATATATAGGCATGGGTCATGCGTGTGTGTGACTGTGTATATAGGTGTGCCAATATATGCCGGCCAGCCGGCAACAATGATGAACGCCATATATACGATAGAACCTTCCATGCATGCACGAGCTGTCATTCTTTGCTTCTTAAACAATTCAGACAAATGTGCCTTTCGCCTTCATTCCTTTGGGCTTTTCTGGTGCCCGATCGGATTGGCAGAAGATGCCGCTGCATGCTCTCACTCCATTGCATGCATGCCGCTACGAATAAGAACTGTGCCAGGGCTAGGTAGGCCTGCTAATGGGGCGGGGTTGAACGGGTATTTTGGGGCGGGTTTTAATACGGGTACTATTGGATGGGTGGAAATGGGTGACACTATGAAACGAGTTGGGGCGGGTTGGGTTGACGACACAAACGGGTTGCGACGGGTTGGGGCTCTATGGTCATAGATCGGCGCATAAGTCATATATCATCTTCCGTCATTACTTCGGGTTGGGGCGGGTTGGGGCATTGGGCCGACGGGGTGGGGCGGAGCGGGTGGTAGTTAGAGTTTTTAAAATATGGGTTAGGGCGGGTTTAAACTCATTAGCAGGCCTAGCCAGGGCGTATGTCCGAGGTACAATACAACCACATGCACGCATGTGCCTGCATATGCTACCTTTAATTTATTTTTTATTTTTTTAGAATCACCTTTAGTTTATTTTTTCGGAAGTGTCTAAGTTACGAATTGATCTCGGCCATTCGGGCAGGGAGAGCCTTGGTGAAATGCATGCATCGTCGCTGAATCTTACTATTACTAATTGGAGGCTCCAACGGAGGCTCCACGTTAATCTCGATGCGCTAACAAAAAAAGATAAATACTAGAAATTCTCACGTTAATCGAAAACATCTGACCATTAAATCTAAAGTGTATACCCATCCCTAACCATTGGATTTATTTTGTTGTATCCAAGAAATTACCCACCACTGCCATTATATAAAAATTAATTTAAAAACAATTATCTTTTTTATGAAGAAAATAAGAAAATCCATCCAACGAGTATACGGTTGCAACTTGCATGGTTAATTATTAACGTAATTATATTTTTTCAGAAGAAAAACAGAAAATCCATCCAACGAGTTGCTACTTGCATGGTTAATTATTAACGTATTATTATAACAAAAGTATATATCGAAGGCAATCTAATCTACATACGCCAACAGATTCATCCTTCGTGCCCTGCAACGCCATCGCCGTCGAGGACAACGTCGCTGCGGCTATTGGATGCCGGCGGCTGGACATCATGCTCAACAGCGCCGACGTCGTGTGGGCCATGCTATCCCCAAGCACGAAGCAGATCGCCATCTGCATGGCGAACATCAGCGGCAGCCTCGCTGTTATCGTCAAGGCCGCCGCGGCCGAGCGTGAGCACAATGATGTCCATATCAACTGCATCTCGATGCCCACGCTGATGGTTGTGCGCGCACCAGTTCGGCCATGATGAGCAGATCTCTAGGGCACTACCTGCGAGGCGGCCGTGGACATTGCAAGGGCCATTGTGTACCTGCCTGCTTGGCCTCCGACGACTCCAGGTCCAGGTACGTGTCTACGCACAACCTTGTGATTGACGATGGATTCCCGAGCTACAAGCGCATGAACATGTCTTTCCCAGTTTCACTACCAAGCCGGACTTGGCAGAACTTGTGATTCAGGATTGCATGATTTCATTCTGCTCTATTGCTTTGATATGAAAGTTCAAATGGTTGATGTGAAGGTTGCATCTTGGATCACATACTTCTGACGTCATCCTCTAAGATATAAGATAGGGCAAGATGCATCAAACAACAATGGCCAGTCGTGCAAATTGAAGGTTGCTTTTACTGAGAAAAATCATCAAGACCATGGCTGTTGGGACACGGATCCCGGCGACCATGGCGGAGGTGTTGCTCCCAGCAAAGAGCGGACGGAGACCCGTACTAACGCGAACCCCTATGCTGTGTTCTCTTTCAGGCGAAGGTGATGACCCGTGGACCTCCGCTTGTACCACAGGCGAAGATGGCGACCGCCGGACCTCCGCTTGTTAGAAGGACGGAGACACGCCTTCGCGGCTTGGCGGAATCTTTCATCTTCGACAGCTCCGCGTGCCGTGATACCCGGCGGCGGAGGTCACCACCTCCGACAGGGCCAGGACGGGCCGGGGGCGATGACCGAAGCTCGGGGACCTCGCGGAGCTATGACGCTGATTCGGCGGAGGTCTCTTGGTGGGAGCCACGAGCTGGCGAATCAGGACACTGGAGGGCCAGAGGCGGTGCTACGCTGTGAAAGTACGGGATGAGCCCGCGTGCTGTGTGCGTTCAAGGGAATATGCCTGGAATATTGAAGGGCAAACTTGTAATCCTTAATTCCTAGGCATTTGTAGAACTATAAATAGGGGAGGAGTCCTCCCGGGGAAAAGGGGTTGGCGAATTCCATTTATGACCATTATTGTTTTAGCACTCGCGACAATTCCCCGATTCGAACGACCTCCCCCAGGGCACCGCCGGGCGGAGGTTCATACCCGTGTTGAGACCCCCAGCTCAACATTGGCGCCCACCGTGGGGCCCGGACAGATAAACCATGGCCCCACAAAAGAGAAAGAGCACCGCCACCAAAACAAAATCCCCACCCCCACCAAAGAGTAACCGCCCCAGGCGTAGCACGAGGAGCACCTACGCTACGGCTGAAGAGGAACCTCCGCTTGGTGAAGGATTGCAAGCGGAGGAAGAAGTGGGCGAAGATGAAGAGGCGGGTGAGCAAGGGGGAGTCCCAATACAAGCACGGGGGCTGCGCCAACCGCAAGCCTCGCTCTGACCGCAACAAGAAAGAGACAAAGCAGCAGCGGCCTATGCAGAGATCTTCAAGGCACAACAGGCATCCGCACGGGCGGCTGAGATCGAGGGCGGCCAGATGGGCGCTCTGCGGCGGAGATTCAAAGCTTGCAATTCATCGATCAGCCTCCAACAGCCCAACCGCCTCGATCGTCCGTCGATTCCACTACCAAGTCACACTTGTTGCGGGCGTTGGTTGGAGCTTCGCCCAATCCCCCCGTTGACCACAATGCTCTGCGGACCGAAGGTCCTTCGACCCTAAGTCCCCATTGTCGAAAGGAATACAGGCCCGAACACCATGGCCAACCAGATACAAGCCCACCCGGCTCCCCGATTCAATGGGAAGACAGATCCTCATCGGTTCATAATGAGTTCTGGCGGCGGTAGCCTCCGCGGCGGCAACGATGCGGTACTAGCGAAGCTTTTCATAATCGCTGCCGAAGGGGATGCCTTGGCATGGTACTCCATGCTGAAACCTAGCACCATCTATTCATGGGAGAACCTTCGCGACAAAAAATACTAGAAAACTTCAAAGGTCTCGTTGTGCGGTCACTCACCTCTATGGACCTATTTCAATGCAAACAAGGCTACAACAAACCCTTGAAAGAATACTTCCAAAGATTCCTCCAACTCAAAGCGAAGGCCCCGGGCGTCCCCCGACCAAGTAGCCATAGACGCGAGCTATCGAGGGGCTCTCACTTTGGGACCATTCGCCGGAGAGAACTGGCGAAAACAAGCCAAGAACAATGCAATTACCTCTGCGAAAGCGATTCGAGATATGGATCCGCTTCGGGCCGAAGATTACGGAAGAGACTGGAAGAGCTAAACATGGACAAACAACAAGTGAAAGGCAGTAAGAGGAACCAGGTAGGACCGAACCTCCGCAACAAGAGCCCAAACAAACACGAGGGGCAGCAGGTCCTAACAATGAGTCGAGTGTGCGGAGCCGGTTCAATCGCGTAGCAATCGGGGGCAAGACCACCGGACACTCGAAAAACCGTACCGGGAAAAGGGACCCCAGAAAAACTGGAATAGGAAACCGAAAGCGATTCTGCGCCATCCATGGCGAAGAAAAGGGTCACTATACCCGAGAGATTGCTTGTTGACACTTGTTAACGTATATTTTTAATTGTCAACTAAACATGGAAAAGAATTAAAATATATTTAGATAACCTTATTAGGGGTTTCTACTAATGATTTCCATGAGTTTTGGTAAAGTTGTGATTCGCGGGACTTAACGGAAAAAACAGCGAAATGACGTGTCACACGACCGACGTAACATAACGCAATCCAACTCGAAAACAAGTCCGAAAGGCTCCGGAATACACCCAACGTCAAAGAGTCCCAAAACCCGAAAATACATCATCTAGAAGACTCCAGAAGACACGACGCGCGGCGGGACCCAGGATGGACCCCACCCCGGGCCGATCGACTGTTATTTGGGCCGATCGGCCCGGCGTGGGCCGCCGCCAAGTCGCCCTCGCTTCCGGAAGCTTCCTCCACCGCCTCTAAGACTCGATCTAAACCGGTTGATTCAAGTCGGTTTGATCCGAGGGCGACGGTAGAAGTGCGGGATGATTCAAGGATTAATACCACATCGCCTGTTGAAGTTGAAGAGACAGAGGAAGACCGATATATAAAGACCCCAAGACCCCCCGGCTCAATCAATCAAGTTTGATCTAAAGCTTCACGTTCATTAAGAAGTAGATCAAGTGATTATCTCAGATCAACTCATCATAATATCGGATCGGATCCAGCTCTAGTCGACGGCCTTAGCTCTAGTTCAAGAACTACAAATAGAAGATTAGACAAGATGTAGAACTAGAAGCCTTAGATTAGAGTTGAGAGTAGAGCTTCAAGTTGAGAGAATTAGAGCGCGGTTGAGGCGGAGTTGAAGGAAGGCCCGGAGTCGTCGGCGCCTCCATCTTCTTCTTCCTCCGGAGTTAGTGCCATTGGAGCACAACTCGAGATCTTGTGGATTGTTCGACTTCCATTCGAGTAAGTGATATTGTTTCTATTATTCTTAAGGTTCGTATTTCTTTGATAAGATTACTTTGATTCTTGGTTGCTCTTGAGTTAAAGTTGTTAGATTAATGTAAGCGTGGTGCTTAGATTGACTAGCTCATTACGAATACCTTCTATAGGCCGGGGTGAAGACACTTGTTAAGGCTGATCGTAGTGGTGACAAAGACTATTGAGTCCTTTGTTACGCCCGCCCCGTTTATAGAAATCGTAGGAGACCCTGCATTGTTAGCGTAGAACCCCTTTATTAAGAGTTTCTTCATGACAATCCCTCTTGAGAATAATGTTGCAAATGATTTACTTGAAGTGAGAACAAGACCTTCCTAATGGAACTCCTTACCTCTCTTTTAATCTAGTTTTAGCCACTGGATTTAGCTATACACTTGACATGCTCTCTCACCTTCTCCCCTGTGGATTCGATATTTAAAACCCTATTCGGGTGAAGTGCTCACCGTATCCGTTAAACTGCGGATTATCCATCATAATATTCCCGTAGGTTAACAAATACCAACAATTGCCCAGTCATTCTTCAAGAAAGGGACAAGGCACTCAAGGGACAAAGCGGTCGAAATCCCATTAACAAACCTCCGCAATCGACAAGGGAGGTTAACGGCACTTACAACTACTCACGCTCCGAGCCTCCGCCTCGGGGGGGCAACATCAGCATATTGCCCAAAAATACCCGTCCCTCTCCTCAAACCAAGTGCACCCCACTACCCTAGCAAACGCCTATTACCCCCTTCTTACCAAAGATGGAGACCATCGCCTCCACAACCGTTCAAAACTACCTACCGGAATCGGTATGTCTTACTCGAGTCCAAGACAACACCTAACTTACATCGAAAACAGGGACTACGCGCAGGGTGTACAAAGGCTAACCAAGTATCAAGCCAAAGTCTACTACCGCCACCTCCGCCAGGACCACCACCCACCGCTCCCATGAAAAATGAGCCAAACCCAGAAAACCAATACAATCCCCACACTCCGCTACCATCTATCGGAACCATAATGCCGATAGCCGGAGGATCTTCGATGGAGCACGAACCCAAAAACGAGAAAAAGGACCACCTCCGCTGGTAAAACAACGTGGCGGTTCAACCCTCGGTCAGATTTGGAGAATGGTCGAAGACTCCCATCACCTTCTCGAGCGGATCTCAAATTGGAAAGCTACCCTCACGTTGACGCGATGGTGATCCAAACAAATGTAGCAACATGGGAAATGAAAAGAGTTCTGGTCGACACTGGAAGCTCCGCTGATATAATCTGCGCCAACGCTTTTGACAAAATGGGTTTCAATAGGAATCAGCTACAGCCGTCAGACTCACCCCTCATAGGGTTCGGCGGAAGACAAGTACAGGCCCTGGGAAAAATAGTTCTACCAGTGTCCTTCGCAGAGGAGAAGAGTGCGAGCAATCAATACATAACCTTCGACATCGTCGACGCCTACTCCCCATACAATGCTATTTTTGGCAGAGGATTTACAAACAAGTTCAACGCCGCCATTCACATGGGATACTTATGTATGAAAATTCCAGCACTACACGGTATCATCACAATACATGGAAGCCAGAAGGAAGCCAGAAACATAGAAAAGGCTATATACCGAGCTCACAGAAATGTCAATTCAGTAGAATCAAAGAGCGAAGGCCCAGATCCTCCAGACATGAAGAAAGAACAAACAGGCGTCAAAGGACAGCAAAAAACAAAGAAGATACAAATAGACGAAAACCCCGATCACACAGTAACAATCAACGCAAACTTGCCAGCGGAAGAAGAAAAAGAACTGGCGGAACTCCTCGTCAAAAACAAGGAGATCTTCGCTTGGTCAGCAGTGGACCTCCGCGGAGTAGACAGGCAAACCATCGAACATGTCCTAGACATAAACCCCAAGATGAAGCCAAAAAAGCAACGACAGAGGAAGATGTCGGAGGACAGAATACTAGCGGCTCAAGCGGAGGTTCGAGAGGCGCTCGATGCCAAAGTCATCAGGGAAGTCAAGTACACCGATTGCCGGGCAAACGTTGTCCCTCGTCCCCAAAGAAAACATCGGGAAAAATGAGGATGTGCATAGATTTCACCGACCTCAACAAAGCAACAAAGAAAGATAACTACCCTCTACCCAGAATAGATACCTCCGTGGACAAGGCAGCAGGGTGTCGAAGGTTCTCCCTGCTCGACTGCTACTCAGGTTATCATCAAATCTGGCTCAGAAAGGAGGATGAAGAAAAAACAAGTTTCACCACACCATTCGGAACATACTGTTTCATAAGAATGCCAGAGGGACTGAAAAACGCCGGTGCAACCTTCGCCAGAATGACAGGAAAAGTCCTGAGGATGCAACTGCTCAAAAACATGATTGCGTACGTGGATGATCTAATTGTCATAAGCAAAAGAGAGCAAAATCACATCTCCGACTTACAAGAAACCTTCGCCAACTTAAAAAAGTCAGGCCTCAAGCTGAACCCCGAAAAATGTGTGTTCGGGGCAACCAAAGCGAAGATCCTAGGTTATATCGTCAGCTCCGAGGGAGTTAAAGCCAACCCAAAAAAAACAAAGGCAATCAGAGACATGGAGGAGCCAAAGACAAAGAGAGAAGTACGTAGTTTGACGGAAGAATCGCGGCGACCGAATAGATTCATCTCCAAGTCGGCCCGAGAAAAAAAGCCTCCCCTTCTTTCAGGTCCTCAAGGGGAAAGCACAATTCAAATGGGAAAAAGAGCAAGCGGAGGCATTCGCAAAACTCAAAGAATATCTGCAAGAGCAGCTCACGATAGAATGATGCCGGCGAGGACAAGCCCATACTCTTGTATCTCGCGAAGATCGGACTACGCCATCGGCAAGCGATGGCGGTACAAGAGAAAAGTAAAGTGACCGCATCATTCAACTCCCAAAGTATATTATGTCTCGTAGGCACACTCGGGGAGCCAAAATCAACTACACGGAGGTAGAAAAGATAGCATACGCTCTCCCCGACCGCATCAAGAAAACGCAAGCATTATTTCCACTCATACAAAATAGTAGTACCCACATCACGGCCGCTAGCGGAGGTTCTAAGAAACAAAGAAACATCGAGCGAGAATTAGCAAGTGGGCGGCGGAGCTCTCCCAGTTTGAAATAACCTTTGTCCACATCCGCCCAATACGATCCCAAGTGCTAGCCGACTTCAGAAATGAATGGATACCACACAAACATGAAGGGCGTAATGATCGGTCGGAGCCGTGGGCCGGTTTATACTGAGATGGCGCATGGGGCGAAACGGAAGCAGAGCCTCCGCGATCCATAATGTCACCGCAGGTGTCAAGTCATACCGCTACAAGACTGGAATGCCCGCAGACAAACAACACGGCCCGAGTACGGAGGGCTCATACTAGGGCTCACAAAGGCGAAGGCCTACGGGGCAAGGCTGGGTCAAGTCGAAACGAGACTCAATGCTAGCCGCAGGAACCAAGTGGAAAAGGAGTGTATGGCCGAGAGAGCCGGAACTCGTAAATTACCTAGCGGTGGTCGAGCAATGGAACAAAGATTCCAAGGCTTCACGTTGAAATTCATCCCGCGGGAGCGTAACAATGAAGCGTATACCTTAGCTAAGGCGGCAAAGAAACAATCTCCGCATGCCCCGTAACACCATCTACAACGTGACGCACAAGCCAGGCCCGTAAAACACCGAAAAAGCATTCAAAACAGTTATCTTTGGTAGAAGGCGAAAGATTGGAGACAGGCAATAGTTGACAACCTAAGCAACTTAAGCTACCCGAAAACGACGCGAGGCAGCGGAACGGAAGCACGAGCAAGAAACTACACCCCTCATTGATGGCCAACTCTTCAAAAGGGGACTAGTACAACCAATGCTCAAGTGCATCTCGCAAAAGCGAAGGCCTAGAACTACTTAATGAAATACACGCTGGTGTGTGCGGATCTCACATCGGCCCAAGAGCTCTATCAGCAAAGGCCATCCGTCAAGGATTCTATTGGCCAACACACATAAAAGACGCCCAAAGAAATCGTGAAGACGTGCGAAGCTCGCCAAAAACTTTGCACCCAACCAAAAAGCCCTTCGGCGAAAACACAAGTAATACCTCCGACTTGGCCATTGCAAAGGTGGGGAATAGACATTGTCGGCCCATTGCCAACAAAAAAAAACAAATACGCAAATCGTAGGCGCCGAGTACTTCACCCGGATGGATAGAAGCTAAACCATCGGCGAAGATAACTCTAAATCTATCATCAAGTTCTATTGGCAAAACATAATCTGCAGATTCGAGTCCCAAGAATGATAACGATCGATAACGGCAAAGCAGTTCGACTTCGGACGATTCGAAGAAATTACAACCAAATGGGAACAAAGATAGCCTTCGCATCGGTCTACCACCCGAGTCCAATGGAGCAAAGGAAAGGGCAAATGGAATAATATTCTCCGCAATATCAAAAACCCTATTCAACCTCCGTAAAGAAAGGCAAGTGGGCGATGAACTACCTAAGGTCATCTCGTCCCATAACACAACATCTTCAAGAGCCACGGATTCACCCCATTCAAGCTTATGTACGGAGAAGAAGCAATGCTCCCGGAAGAATTAAAGCATGAAAGCCTCCTGGCGTCATGAAGCGTAAAAATGGCTGAAGATGAAGAGTACGCCAAAGAAACACTCGAACAAACAAGACCGAAGCCGTTGAAAATATACGAAATACCAAGCGGAGACCAAAAAAATGGAGAGATGGCAAGGTCCACAAGAAGAATATCTCGGAGATGGAGACTTCGTGCTCGAGAGGAAACCAAACGCTTCAACCACGGGAAAAAAACAAGCAAAAAATGGGATGGCCCATACATCGCAAAAAGCAACATCAAGACAAGGAGCCTTCCGCCTAGTTGATGGGGAGGGCAACACCTCCGATCACACGTGGAATGTGGACAACCTCATAAATACTACATGTAAAGCCATCCTCCACAAACATAAGCGGAGAACGGCTAATACTTTACTTTTTAGCAAGTAGCATTAGGTTTCTGATTTTGCAATCTAGGTTTCGCACTTTTTTCCTCACGGGGGAACTCCTAGCGGAGGTGAGGTTTTTAATGAGGCGAGACTAATGTAAAATCCTCCGAAAAATATAAAGAGGAATTTCTCCCCAACACGTAAAAGAAAAGCGAAAAAGTCGAAAGTGACTAGCAACGAAGTCACATAATTCGACCAAACCGAAAATACTAACGCGAGGACATTTTTTCGGATAGAACGCGGGAGGTTCTAACCCAAAAATGACCTCCACACCCCTGAGCGGTCTCCGAAACCCTCGAAAAAAGCCCTACCCGGCGTAGGCATCGAGGTGGCACAAAAGAACGTGCCAACTACTAAAAAGTCGAAAAAGACTTGTCCAACTCGGGCATCGGCGAAACCTCCGCCAACAAAGCAAACAAGGAGGATGAATCTAAAAGTGATAATACAGCTTAAATATTATTATTATCCTTTATCATATTGACAAGTTACAAAGGTGCTCGACATTGTTATCGAAGCCTCTTACATCTTCGCGAGAAGATGGTACGCTGGTAACACCGACTACTACAAAGGGTAGAAACGTATTATGACAAAGATCGAAGAAGGTAAACCAAACCCCTAGGCTAGGCAATCGCTTCACGCCGTTCAAACAAGAGAGCCTCCGCCAAATGACGCGTCCCCCTCGTGACTGCCCGCAGACCGCCATAGGGCATCTTCAACCGAGCCGACCTCCGACAGAGAGTCCGCAGAACTGAAGAAGCTCTAGCGGAACCAACACCCAAAGAGCCGACTCCCGAACACGCCAGCCGAGATCAACACCACCGTAGCTCATCGCCAAGAATTGATAGTACACAGGCAAGAGTTAATAGCTCCGTGCCTGTTTTAGCCTGGGCTTCCAGCCAACGAATAGGGAGGCGACAAAGAACAATGTCTACGCTACCGTATACGAATCCTCACACGGTCCCAGCACATCTGAAATAAGCCACCACTAGAATAACCCATCCTAACCAAGATAGGCTTAGGGGGGCGGAAGTGGGGTAGATTGTATACTAACCTAGTCGACCTAACAAACCAAACAAAGGACGAAAACAATAAATCTACTTGATTACTGGGGCACTATAAAACAAACCCAAACCCCCACCGCTCAACCCCCACCAGAAAATTATCAAATGTACGGCCTCTAAGCCAACAGATGAGTGAAGATGTTGACCTCCGCCACCACATACTCGAGCGTAATCAAACCGTGTAAGAAATCGTAAGAAGCCAAGCACTTGGGCAGGTCAAGGGGGAGACCGCGTAAGAATTCGTAACATCCCCGAAGACTTAAAACCCTATCCAAGACCCAAGTGAAAGATCCTTGGCGAAGACCCGCGGGGGGAGCAACAAACATTACTTTCCACACGTGTAGCGGAGTGTTGACACATGTTAACGTATACTTTTAATTGTCAACTAAACATGGAAAAGGACTAAAAATATAATTAGATAACCTTATTAGGGTTTATACTAATGATTTCCATGAGTTTTGGTAAAGTTGTGATTTGCGGGGACTTAACGAAAAAACACCGTAATTGGCGTGTCATACGACGGACGCAACGTAACGCAATCCAACTCCGAAACAAGTCTAGAAGGCTCCGGATTACACCCCGACGTGAACGGAACTTAACACCGAAGAAAACATCATCTAGAAGACTCCAGAAGCCACGACGCATCACGGGGCCCAGGGTGGGACCCACCCTGGGCCGCTCGGCCCAAATAACAGGCCGCTCGGCCTGGCCACGTCGCCACGTCAGCCCTGCCTCCAGAATGTTCTTCCACCGCCTCCGAGACGCAATCTAAACCGTGTGTTTTAAGTCGGTTTGATCCGACGACGGCGGGGAGAGAGTACGAGTTGTATCTAGGTCAAACCACGGGTACCTCCTCCCGACTATATAAGCAAGCCCCCGTGCCCCCGGCTTCAATCAATCTCGATCAACTCATCATCATATCGGATCGATCCAAATCTAGTCGACGGCCTTAGCTCTAGTTCAAGAACTAGAAGTAGAAGATTAGACAAGATGTAGAACTAGAAGCCTAGATTAGAGTTGAGAGTAGAGCTTCAAGTTGAGAGAATTAGAGCACGGTTGAGGCGGAGTTGAAGGAAGGCCCAGAGCTGTCGGCGCCTCCATCTTCTTCTTCCTCTGGAGTTGGTGCCATTGGAGCGCAACTCGAGATCTTGTGGATTGTTCGACTTCCATTCGAGTAAGTGGTATTGTCTCTATTGTTCTTAAGGTTCGTATTTCTTTGATAAGATTACTTTGATTCTTGGTTGCTCTTGAGTTAAAGTTGTTAGATTAATGTAAGCGTGGTGCTTAGATTGACTAGCTTATTACGAATACCTTCTATAGGCCGGGGTGAAGACACTTGTTAAGGCTGATCGTGGTGGTGACGCCATTGAGTCCTTTTGTCACGCCTTGCCCGTTTATAGAAATCGTAGGAGCCCCCGTTGCGTTGTTAGCGTAGATTCCCTTTATTAAGAGTTTCTTCATGACAACCCCTCTTAAGAACAATGTGCAAATGATTTACTTGAAGTGAGAACAAGACCTTCCTAATAGAACTCCTTACCTCTCTTTTAATCTAGTTTTATAGCCACTCGGATTTAGCTATACACCTTGACGTACCCTCTCACCTTCTCCCCGTGGATTCGATATTTAAAGCCCTATTCCCGGGTGAAGTGCTCACCTGGTATCCGTTAAACTGCGGATTATATTCCTGTAGGTTAACAAATACCAACAAGCATTTACGTGCCGTTCTTGGGGAGAACGGTTTGAGACCACGTTGAAAAACTATAGCTAAATCTTGTACTATACTTTTATCTTTTTCTTTTATTCTATCTTCTCATCTTTTCTATCTTCATGGGATCAATTGATTCCATATTTATCTATCTTATATTGCACCCTTAAGCGGAAGCTCGGCCACTAGAATCCTTAGATCTCATCCTTACATCCGGCCATTAGCTACGCCTACGGTTGATCAAAAATGATCATGAAGCAATACTTCTCGAGCGTGAGAAGCGGGATCATATCTTCTATGGTAGGAGTCTTTGCCGACATCATGAAAGTGTTGTGCGCATGATCATCATGCAGTTTTGGAGGGACCTTCTCTTTCCCTTTTTAAGCAAGGTTTGCTTTGACGAACTCAGCGGGTGAAACCCATATACTAGCATTCTTTATGACCACCCAAAGGAAGAAGAATCATCCTCCAAATTAAAAAATAGAAGTTCGATAGCTATATCTCCATCACTCCAATCCCAAGACTTAGCTATCGACCCCAAACCATCAATGCGCTAAAAACCTTTAAGGGGAGAAGAAATTCAACCCTTGGATATCTCTTTAGATGATGAGTTTCATGAACTTCCAGCTTCACAAGAGACCATATATAATCCAAACCTCTTTTGAGATAATCTCTTAGAAAGCACCTTTATTGCTACGCAAGAACATTGGGGGAACCTCAAGGATGGCATATCTAATCATGCCATAGGAAGAGAGCAAAGCCATCAAGAAGCCACTCCTGTCTCTCTCTTTCTATGTTCAAATTAGATAATTCTTTTCGAACCCATCTTTAACCACATCCTTGAGCCCAATGAATCCTCTTGTGCCCTTTTCTTGCGTCTCCTCACGATCCTAAAATATTATGAACGATCTAAGGAAGACCAAAAGGAGCGCATTTTCTGGAGAACATCAATGAGCATAAAGACTACTTCATAAATGGAACTTTTCCACCTAGTCCATGCTCATTTGAAAACTCCTAAATTGATTGCCATCTCAATTCTTGCCGCACATGAGATCTCCAATACTCTCTTTCTTAAAAATTTAGAAAGGGTGGTTGTTGATGAATTTTCCTACGGCTTGAAATTTTGAGACTGGCAATATAAGGGAAACCACTTCATCATCTTGATTCATAATTTGAAAGTTTCCCAAGGACGAGCTTTTTGTCCTAAAACAAGCACTCTAGGGGGAAATACTATAAAGACTTATATATCACTATATACCCCTACATTATGAGCATATGATTATAAAAATTTTCCTTCGGGTATTCTTGTCACCGACCATGCCAGTTTGGAGTAAAGAAGAACGAAGGATGACAATACAAGGTATGACCAACCGGTCATTATGCAACATTGAATTACATACATAGAAACATTTATTGTCGTGTTGCTACACTAGCTTGGTTATCTTTACCTTTATGCATGCTCGATCCGTTAAACACTCATCATGCTCTATCATCTCTCGCTTGAATAAATCTCAGTAATGCTTTCATGCTACCGTTGTTTGCTATAGTATGCTTAGGTTTTGAAGTATTTTCATACACCTTTTAGATTAAGCATGGTGCTTAGTTTAAATTGTTTTCATGGCTCGAGTTAAACATGGTGTTTAGTTTGATTCCTGAAACCATAAGGTGTGGTGATCTTTCTTCTAAAGGCTTTTTAAATTAAGCGTGGTGCTTAGGTTAGAACGCCTTCCTAAATCAAATTAGACGTGGTGTCTAGGTTGACTTTTGAACCATAGTACACTATAGTAGATCTTTGGTATATCTTTTTTGGACTGGGAGGTCGAGATGAACTCACTAGAGATTGAGCAAGACATGTGAGACATGACTTATGGATAAAAGAATTCCCGATGAGCGAAAAAAAAAGAACAAGAGTGACACAAGACAAAATCCACAATCAGAAGCACTCACTCGAAGGAGGAATTCATGGGTGATGGAAGCATCAAGGAGGGAGGCCAATTCCATTAAAGATAATTAAGCCATCCTCTTCCTCCCGCATGCACCTGTCACTCTACATGCCACTCAAGAAGAAGAGAAGGACCACCACAAGGTGTAATAGCGCCATCATATTCCAAAGAATAAAGGTAACACCTTAAGGTAAGTTGTCGTTAATTCACTGTTTACTATGGCATTCTCATAAATAAAAAGTCAAACATGCTAGAGTTATAGTTTCACATGATTCAATCTTGTTAACTCGACATGTTAGCTTTTAAAACTGTTTCTAGCATCACTTTCTTGTTAAGCTCATTATTTTGCTAAAAATATTTACATGCTAGATTTATCTTCTGATCTTACCACCCTTGTCATAAATGAACTTATACATTATCTTTATCTTGTTCAATGTGCCCACAAGGTTAGAGTAGAAGTAAATGAAATTTTGGTTCTGATGGTGTTTTCCCACCAACAGAGCCCATGCACTTGATCTCTACCTTGTCTTTGCAAGCAGGACTCACTTTGCGCAATAAGAGGAGAAGTCTTACTTCCCCAATTCCTACAAGTGGAAGTCCCGACCTACAAATATGCACACTAAACAAGACGCTGCCAGCTACCACCTTCCAATCTTCCTTCAAGCAGCTGAATCGGCCCGAAGAACATGGGCAACGCCATCACCAAGTGGCTATTAAGATCGATGATGCACTTGAGGAGTGACCAAGGAAGATCAAAGTGAGCACGACATGACTGGAGGTGTAGACCACTTGACAAGAGTAGTGGGTCAACATCATCCCCATACTCCATCAAGAGGGCCTTACACCACCACTATTGCCTACCTCACCACAAGACCCAAGAAGAACAAGACGCGAGACGCCGCTAAAAATCACAAGACCCGGTTGGAACGGAGTTGACGAACAAGGAAGACATTAAGAAAGATTAAAGAAGTTCGCCGGCCCCGACCAACGAACACTCAAAGACCTGCCACTCCAAGAAAGGTCTCCTCCCGAAGAAGCGACAAAAAAAAGAAAGAAGCATCACCTACTCAAGAGGACGTCAAGAGTACACCTTCGAAGACCTACCACTACCCGCGTCATCAACCGAACAAACAACCATCTCCATCGGCCACCTCATCTACGCTACTCGTCGAGATCATTGAAGGCACCATTTCGAACCGCGACATTCCGACGAGATGCCATCGATGACGCACGCCATGGGAGTAAGTACTCAAAATTCTTGCCGAGAGGTAACTCGGTATTTATCTACATATTTATTTTCTACACGGCATATTTAAATTAGCATATTTCCTTTAGCATATTTACTTTCCTATACCCGCATAAAAAAATCATAAAAATATGTTTGCTGCTTTTTGCATCGGTTTCTTTAAGCCCCATGCAAGTACTCCTTGTTGTGGCGGCATAAAAATAAAAATCCAAAAATATTGCATTCATATGTTTTTGCATTATCATTCTTTTGCATAGAAAAATTCCTAAAAATATGTGGGCACATGAAGGTCCACGCTTTTACGTAAAAAAATCCAAAAATACGTGAGCACATGAAGGCTCACAATATGTTCCTAGAATTTGTTCCTTCGGGTATATGCGGAATTAATATTTGCGGGGAGAACATTTAAGGAGAACCCGCAGTAAACGAATTCCGTGGACGAACGAAAGGACTACTTCAAGATCCGGTTTGGGGAGAGCACCCCGCTTATCACGATAAGTAATGCTACTTTACCTTTTTTTATTAGCTAGTTATTATATACGAGTTAATGAGTTTTAGCGTGTGAGTTATAAAAGTTAGTTTCGATTAATTTGTTTAGTTCGGTATAGTCAAAATTAGTTTACTATTAAATATTAGGATTCAGAATTATTTAATAAAGTGCTCTTATGGAAGTCATCCACAAGTTGAGTCAATTATTCTCCATATATTTCTGGATATGTTTTTGTCTCCACCATGCTTTGTATGCAAGGTAACGTAAAAATAAGTGTGGGGGAGATCATCGACGACCAAACAGAAAACTTTCGCGGCGAAAATCAAGAAATTCGAACCAAGACGTAACCATCGACTTCGCCGACGACGAACCTCGCCCGACACGGTCCAGTGGGAGGCTGACCGCCCATATACCGTGCCAACCGCCCTGCACGGGCCCACTCAGGCCCAACTTCGTCCACCGCTCGGTTTGCTTCCTAAAAACCTTTCAAATTACTTTCCGTTCCGAATTAAAATAAGTCTTTTCATTATGGTATGTTTTCCTATATGAAAAAGATGTCTTGTTAACCCATGAACAAAGTTTTGCATAATTAAATTCCTACATATACACATCACTTGTTGGGATGCCTCAATTGCTTAAAACATGAGAAATAATAAAAAGTTAGAATAATGAGATCCTCTTTCTTTTACCTTGTCTTTGGAGAGTTATTTATTTCAAAATATTAAAATCATTAGTTATGCTTCTCCTTTGTGATCAATGATACATCCTAATAGAGCCGTAGCAATCATTAAAGATATATCTAATTAATTGTTGCTTTCTTGTGTTGAGCTTTTGTCAAAACCACGACCCATGTTGAAATTTGTCTAAAGTCTAAGATCAAGATCACGTACACGCTTTCACTAAAGTATCCGTGCTCTAAAAAGTTTTAATCTCTATCTCCCATAATTTTAATTGTTGAAAAAAGGTACAGCTATGAAAAACCCAAATGTTCAAAATTCTAAGAGTGGAGAGAAAAGTGCGAGAGAGGAGAAAATGAGCAAGTGTTCTACGGGTCAGAAGAACCCCCTCTCTAAGAAAAGAAAAAGGCAAAAATAAAGAGAAGAATAATGGACAAGTGTCCGAGGATGAGTAGGGCCCACTTCTCTAATAATTGAGAGAGTAAAAATGGACATGTGTCCGAGGGGTGAGTAGAACCCACCTCTCCACTAAATAGCCGGTTACCTCGCTTGAAAAATAAATAAATATAAATGCTGAAAAAAAAAAAGGGAGATAGAAGATTTTCAACTAGAGAGAGCAAAGTGGTAATAATAATCTTGATTCACATGCACATCTTGATCTATGACTTATGACATCTATCTCCATGGATCCACAGATTGACTTAGCAATAAATACAAGGTAAGTGTGCTACATGTTCCCGAGCTCCACATATGATATAATAAATGAACTGTGAGGATATAATATATTTTGAGAGACTTGAGAGTGTCACAAAGGAGTAAGTAGAGCTATGTTTTCTTTTCAAAACTTATGCAAAATCTCTCCAAGTGACTTGGTTTAAGAATTTAAGGTGATCTGTTTTTCTAACCATTTTATGCTCGGATATCCCAAAGTGCGAGTATGACCATGGAGTATAATTATGATCCATTCTTTGTCTCTACGGTTACATTAAAGTTAGACCATCCTTTTATCGAGGACTCGAGTAAAAGCCTAAGTGTGGGGAGTTTGTTGACACATGTTAACGTATACTTTTAATTGTCAACTAAACATCGAAAAGGACTAAAATATAATTAGATAACCTTATTAGGGGTTTATACTAATGATTTCCATGAGTTTTGGTAAAGTTGTGATTTGCGGGGGACTTAACGTAAAAACACCAGAATTGGCGTGTCATACGACCCGACGCAACGTAACGCAATCCAACTCCGAAACAAGTCTAGAAGGCTCCGGATTACACCCGACGTGAACGGAACTTAACACCGAAGAAAACATCATCTAGAAGACTCCGGAAGCCACGACGCATCACGGGGGGCCCGGGTGGGACCCACCCCGGGCCGCCGCCCAAATAACAGCCGCCGGGCTCGCCACGCCGCCACGCCGCCCCCGCCTCCGTATGTTCTTCCACCGCCTCCGAGACGCAATCTAAACCGTGTGTTTTAAGTCGGTTTGATCCGACGACGACGGAGGAGTACGAGTTGTATCTAGGTCAAACCCCGGGTACCTCCTCCCGACTATATAAGCAAGCCCCTGTGCCCCGGCTTCAATCAATCTCGGATCAACTCATCATCATATCGATCGGATCCAAATCTAGTCGACGGCCTTAGCTCTAGTTCAAGAACTAGAAGTAGAAGATTAGACAAGATGTAGAACTAGAAGCCTAGATTAGAGTTGAGAGTAGAGCTTCAAGTTGAGAGAATTAGAGCACGGTTGAGGCGGAGTTGAAGGAAGGCCCGAGTCGTCGGCGCCTCCATCTTCTTCTTCCTCCGGAGTTGGTGCCATTGGAGCGCAACTCGAGATCTTGTGGATTGTTCGACTTCCATTCGAGTAAGTGGTATTGTCTCTATTGTTCTTAAGGTTCGTATTTCTTTGATAAGATTACTTTGATTCTTGGTTGCTCTTGAGTTAAAGTTGTTAGATTAATGTAAGCGTGGTGCTTAGATTGACTAGCTTATTACGAATACCTTCTATAGGCCGGGTGAAGACACTTGTTAAGGCCGATCGTGGTGGTGACAAATATATTGAGTCCTTTGTCACGCCGCCCGTTTATAGAAATCATAGGAGCCCCTCGTTGTTAGCGTAGATTCCCTTTATTAAGAGTTTCTTCATGAAAACCCCTCTTAAGAACAATGTGCAAATGATTTACTTGAAGTGAGAACAAGACCTTCCTAATAGAACTCCTTACCTCTCTTTTTAATCTAGTTTTATAGCCACTCCGGATTTAGCTATACACCTTGACGTACCCTCTCACCTTCTCCCCGTGGATTCGATATTTAAAGCCCTATTCGGGTGAAGTGCTCACCCAGATCCGTTAAACTGCGGATTATATTCCCCGTAGGTTAACAAATACCAACACGGAGGTCCACCGAAAAGTAGGGTGGACCAAAGACACGAATTACCGCAGCTAAAGGGACCGGATTGGCGCCGCAAACAAGCGACTACCCTCCGCTGTCAAATACACAAGCGGAGGCCGCAAATAAAACCCGAAAGGGAAAACCAAGGATCTCGACAAGTGTGACAATCCGAGGACAATTTAGCAATCTCCGCTTTATTCATATAACATGTAACATTGCAAGAGTTATCATTACATCGAGTAAAAACTATAAAAAGCATGGCGGAGGTCCTTCCCAAGCTACGTCGTTTGTAAAGGCCATACGCTCATCCCCTAGGTCAAACAAAACGTCTTCGTACATTTCGTCGACACTAGGAACTTCGAAGGTCTCCTTCCAAAACCGCCAGAGACCTCCGTCAACATAGACACCATCGCGATAAAAACATAAAGGATCAACTTCCTGCGCAGGGACCTCTCCGTGAACCTGCAAGAGTGGAAGCATAGGTTCAAATAAAACATTAGGCTTGCATTCATCATTACTAAGTTAATTTTTTACAAGCGGAGACGGACATCCGCACAAAAGGCCCAATAAGCCACAAAACTAGAAAATAAAAATCCTATCCTTCTACACCTCTTCGTCATCCTTGTCGGGCGGAGGATCTACCCCCTTCTTTGGAGCAAGTGGCGGAGAAACCTCCCTCCGCACATCCTCCAAGACCGCCACCGCTTGGCCGGAGCTTCCAGAGAGCACCACTCTATGCAAAGAAACAACAAAACAATCGAAACTAGCTAAACAAGAAGCAACAAAAACTAAAGCAAAAACCGATCGGACCAAAAATTAACCTCGATACGAGATCGAGCCGAGACGCAGCCTCCGCGCGCCCATGGATCGCCGAAATTTCTTCATAAAGGACCCAACAAACTTTAGGGCACCGTTACCAAGCTCCGCAAAGGCGGGGCGGCTGATGGGTCTCCTTCACCGGACCGGGTAACATCTTCGCAGCCCTCGCTAGAGAGGATCCGAACGATGCTTGTCGCCGCGGACTGAGCTCCGAAGTCCGAAGCCCCTTGAAGCACGCCGGGAAGCTTGGCGACATTCTTCGCCATCCACGACATCACCCCGGCGCCCCCACCGGTGAGAGAAACGGGGTAACCACCGCTGACCGGCGGCAAAGCCCTCCGCGTACACTTTGGGCGGCGGAGGTGCTGCTTGCATATCGCGACGTCCGATTGCCGTTGACGCTCATCCGCCAAGGCGCCGAAGAAAGTAAAGGTTTGGCGTTAGCACCCTCGAGTTTCGCCTCAACGTCGCGAAGGGCCTTCTCGGCCGCTCGCGTGCGCGGCAGCACATCCCCGCGCCTCCTTAGCGGCCAAAGCCTCTTTTTGGCGAAGCTCTCGCTCCCGCAACAAGCGGCCCTCCAAAGAAACCTTCTCTTCGGACCGGGCGAAAAGCCTTAGCCTTCAGATCCAAAGAAAATTTTGTCACGTGCCACAAGCTCTGGTGAACCTTGGCACGAACACACTCGAGGCTGGTTGTCATCTCGCAAAAACAAAGTAAGACCTCCGCCAACAAAACAGAAAAGAGGAAAATGAAGATAAGAATCAAGTAAAACGTTCCCCTACCGAAAGACTCTGGTCGATGGCCTTGTTGAAGACCTCGTAAACATCTCCTTCTGAAAAATATTTACAAATAGTGTCTAATCAGGAAAATAAGCTAGACTCTATTAAAACCCAAACCAAAAATAGCGAGCTAGCGAGTCAAAAATACTTACTCAAATCGCCCGCGACAACCTTAGGGGAACTCACCCCTAGGTCGGCCACACCTCCGCTAATATCTGTTGTAAGAGAAAAACAACTCAATAACAAAAAACAAGAAATAAGAGCAACGATGAAAGGTAAAAGTTTAGAGATGCAAACCTGCACCATCGGCGTCAACACCAAAGAACGCGGTCGCGAGAACCTCCAAAGATTTGCGCGGCTTTGAGAACCTTCACGCCCGAGCTCTCCGCCTCAACGCCCACATCCTTGGATGCCTCATAGGCAGCGAAAGCCCCCGCATTTGGGCGAAAGTGAGATTCGCGCCGGTCGGGGCATGAAGGAGTCTTGAAGCGGAGGAAACGACAACCTCCTGATCCACGGCCTTCGCAGGCGACTTGATTGGGGCACATGGCCCGAGTGCTCCCGACTCCGCGAGATAGCGGAGCTCTCACTAGAACAGGGCAGGCCGGCCCGAGATTAGCCATGGCCCTCGTGACCTCCGATGAGGCTCGACCAACAAGAGCTGCCCGGCAGCTCAATCGGTCGGGGAGGCCGGATCCGGCCTCGGAACCGAGCCAACGCTCCGCCCCAATGAGAGCCTCCGCATCGGGCGGAAGAGTCGGCGGCGAGAACCCTCGGCCCCGCTGAAGCTCATCACCGCCAGCCGCATCCGGAGCCTTCCCCTCTCGCGCCCAATTGCTTCCGGGCTGGCGGGCCAACCGGTACTTTTTCTTTTTAGCCTCCTCCTTAGCCGTAGCGCCCGGCCCGCCACGGAGGGCGAGTGGAGGTCCCTTCCTCCGCCTTGGATTTCTTCATCCTCCCTCGTCGGTGGAGGGCTTTCCTCTTGTCGGTCTTGGCGGGCGGCTGCGAGGAGATCTCCTCCCTTCGCCGCCTTCTCCCGGCTTAGCGGCCTCCTCGGCCTCCCCATCTCGATCTCCGCAAGAACTTTACATCGGAACCTTATGGTTCCCGTAAACAATCCCCATTTCCTCGAAGACGCGGTTCAACCGAGGCATATTCCCAGCTTGTGACCTCCGCGAGAAACTCTTCGTCGAGATAGGGCCCAAAATTTCTGGGCTTCCATCTCAACCCTCATAACAAAAAGCGTCGGCGCCGATACCCTCGGCAACCGAGCTCCAAGACGCGGGCATGGGACCATCTCAGCGTCCCCGAAGACCGGAAGGTTCACCCTCTCAACATGATGATGGCGGCTTATGCGGCTGCAGCGGCGAGACCTTCGCCGCGAATCTCCTCCATAAGATCTCGGCCGCCCGAATATTTGCACGAGAAGAAGAAAGGCTTCGCGACTCTTCTTCCTCTTCTCCGCGGCCGGTTTGGATCCGGCGAGGGACAATGTCCACCGGGACAAGTTTCGACGCGAAGGGGTAGCGGCAAATTATCTCAAATCGTCAACAGTCCTCTCAATCCGTGAAGACTTTGCATAAAACCAATAATCCATCCAGCCCGGTTCCCACTTGTTCTTGAGGGCGTAAGAGAGATCTCCGTCTTCTCTCATCCGCCCTGGCGGCGCGGGCTGAAAGTGCGACATCAAATTGCGACCTCTTCTCCTCCCGTCGGCCATCTTAGGCTTCGTTTGCTTGTGGGCTCGTATAAATCGGCGAAGGTGTTGGTGTCCTCCTCCCCCACCGTGGACTCACAGGCCACATGACCTTCGCCAAGGCGAGGAACGATGGGGAGTAAGGCGGTGGATCCGGACTTCATACGACTCCACCACCGCGCTAGAAGGAGTCGTAAGGAAGGCGGAGACCACACTTGAAGAAGTCTTTAAAAAAACGATGCCCCATGCCTTCGTGGCTCCGGAAGCTCGAAAACGGCCGCCCTTGGGGAGCTTCACCTCTTGGTTGGCGCCGATGAAACCCTTCAACGAGGTCATCGAGCATGGCCTCGGGTCATCTTCGACGGACCAAGCTCGTAGGTGACATCAACGCCTTCGCGCCATGAGATCTCCCACGGAAGCCGACGCCGGAAAGGGTCTCCTCCGTGTCTTGAGCGCGAAAGCAAATCAAGCATGCAGTCCTCGTAGAGCCGGAGGTACCGGGTTGAGCGATACGGGAGAAGCTCCGCGTATGGACCAAACAACTCCCAACGGGGTAGCGCCCCCACACTATGCGAACTAGGGCAAGCGCGCATGCAACTAAACCAAGTGCAAAAACTAGCGGAGGAGGGTGAGCACGAGAGCGGGCACATGCAAGCAAACACGGTGTGTGCAAAAGCGAAGACAATGAAGCGGCGGCAAGGGTAGCCCTCCGTCAAGGGGGGAAGCGCCTTTTATAGCCACCCGTGCGACCCTTCGGCGTCCCAAAAATCGAATCGGACCAGCGGGCGAAAAGCGGTCACCTCAACCTCGGGAGGTGTGCCTTTACGTCGTTGCGAACCCGACGCCTCGTATTCTCCAACGAAGGTCCCTCGCGTAACCGTCCCCGGGGGGAAGGAACCTCAACACCTCCCGCGGTCGCGCATCGTTGAGAGCGAAGGCACGGCTCCGTGTGTGACCCTCCGCCCTCAAGGGGAACTCTGGGACACGGATCCCGGCGACCGTGGCGGAGGTGTTGCTCCCAGCAAAGAGGGACGGAGACGTACTAACGCGAACCCCTATCTTTGTGTTCTCTTCGGGGGCGAAGGTGATGACCCGTGGACCTCCGCTTGTACCCACGGCGAAGATGGCGACCGCCGGACCTCCGCTTGTTAGAAGGACGGAGACACGCCTTGCGGCTTGGCGGAATCTTTCATCTCACGACGGCTCCGCATGCCGTGATACCGGCGGGCCGGAGGTCACCACCTCCGGCGGGGCGGGCGGGCGGGGTGATGACCGGCTCGGGACCTCGCGAGCTATGACGCTGATTCGGGGAGGAGGTCTCTTGGTGGGAGCCACGAGCCGGGCGAATCAGGGACCGGAGGGCCGAGGCGGTGCTACGCCGTGTGAAAGTACGGATGAGCCCGCGTCTTTGTGTGCGTTCAAGGGAATATGCCCGGAATATTGAAGGGCAAACTTGTAATCCTTAATTCCTAGGCATTTGTAGAACTATAAATAGGGAGGAGTCCTCCCGAAAAGGGGGTTGGCGAATTCCATTTATGACCATTATTGTTTTAGCACTCGCGATTAATTCCCCGATTCGAACGACCTCCCCCCAGGGGCACCGCCCGGGCGGAGGTTCATACCCGTGTTGAGACCCCCAGCTCAACAATGGCAATCGTTTTTTGTGCCCTTCCTCTATCTAGAAAATAGGTTTTTTCATATAAATAAATAACATGTTCAGTTATTGTCTTATGCTTATTTTTCCTATTACAGGAAAAAAATTCGATGCAAACCAATTAATCTAAGTAGAAAGATCAGAGCTTGGACCTATGGAAAATATAATGGTTGATTTGCGATGAGTGTACGAGGTTCCAGTCATCAAGGTAATACATCCATGTATCTCTACATAAACAATGTAACTAAGTTATTCAATTTTCAAATTTTTATGTGAAAAGAAAATGGTTGTACCTGTGAGTAGGAGCCTCTGGCTCCTTTTATTCTTCAAAAATCACTTAGAAGTTATACAACCTACGAAGAAAGTGCTTCACTGATTAGAACATTTTGCAAAATAGTTTCCCAATCCAACCTCTTAAGGCCTTAACGTGTATGCATTAAAAAACACCATCCAATATATATTTAGTGATACTCTAAATCTTCATTTATATATGTCCGTTCAATCTGGGCGACAGTGACATATATTGTCCATCCTATCTATTATTTGAGATTGGGCAATCCTCGAGGAAGGAAATATTTGATGAAGATTTTTTAAAATATTCACCCTATGGGGATAAGTTTAATTTAGAAGGGTCTTGGATGTGAGGAGATACATATTTTGATTGAGTTTTGAAATTAGAACAATATGAATTCGTTAAACCACTTTATGAAAACATGTGATCATTGTTATTGTGTTATTTTTTGTATGTGATTGTGAAGGGATATGTTTTGACAAGGGACAATGGATATTGTTTTTTTAAAAAAATCGTAACAATCTGTTGCAATTACCAGTTAATAAGGAAAAATATCAAACAAGTCGATTACTACCGCATGAACATGACCAATCCAAATATTTGGTCTTAGAGCAACTCCAAGATATACTTTATATTTTTCCTAATTTATAGGAATGAAGATTTTGGTGAAAAAATTGCATCAACAGCCCCTTTAATTAGACCTTCAAATATAGACATTCTCTATTGTGAATTTCTCACTAGCCGAAGATTGAGAAAGAGGATGCCATTTATAGAGTGCACACAAGCTGTACACATGATGTACCAAAGCAGTTGCAGGGTACAAAACAAATTTTACCCAAGGTCTTGAAATATTGATTTATAAAGTAAATCTTAGAAAGTCTCTTGAGGATCCTCTCATATTGTAATCCTACAAAAATTTGGATGCTCTCTTTATTGGGTGTTTTATATTCATGAAGTGTCAACATGCTTCTACTACTACAACAAAAAACTACTTAACTCAAGAACGGTTAATGATGTTTGTAGTGCTTTTGGACGTTCATGCTTGAGCAAATTCATTGAAATGTGACTAAGCTGTTTGGACACTCTATGGGAACAAATGTACAAGTGCGTAAATATATCTCTTTTTCCCAGCTTAAAAAGTGTACTTAACATATTCAAGAGCTAGATGGAGAATAAGGTTTTACTAATTGTGGGGCTTATATTTTTATAAAGTTTCCATATGTTGCCACAACATTCTAAATAGTCTATACCCAAATTTTTATTGGAAACATTGTTTGTTCATTACCTATTAATTATGGAATCTGTTGTCTTTACAAAAATAAATATAGATTTACATATTGTCAGCCCATAGAAATGCTTGGGTTTGTGTTACAAAATGAATAGAGTGAAAACTGTACAGTTTAATATTAGTATCTAATCCTTACCCGTGCTTGGGAGCACGGGTTGATGCACTAGTTATCCATAGTTAGCACCTGGTCGTTTCACAGATCAAGAGAAATCTTAATCCCTTAGATTTAATTTTCACGGAAAAATTGTATAAGCACAATATTCAAGATCATTCATTATTTCCTCTTGAATGAACATCTTAATCATCCCTACACATAGGACAGGAATTATTGTTGATGATAATTAACCTTATTGAACTTGACAAGCTAGTATAGCTACCTCAAGCAATAGCTACTAGCAGGTGCAAATGATTCCAAATGATTTGCCTATTTATTATGATTTTCAAAGATTCAGCTGAAATAAATAAATAAAAAGACTCACCGTAGCAAAGCCACCCTTCATGGTAGCAAAACCACCTTGAAAACCACTCTACTAGGAAGGTAAAATACACGTTTTGAAAAATTAAGGGAGCTGGTTTGCCAGATTTTGTAGCTGAAGGAGGAATAGCTGCAGAAACGGCAAGTGCCCGGTTTCGAAAAAAAAAAAGGAGGAATAGCGAATTTTTCAAATAGAAAATTTGAATATAAATGATGACAAACAAAAATGGTAATATATATTGGGCCTTAAAGCCTGTGGGCTCTGTTATATATACTTTAAAAGTGTGTTTGGCCCATACCGACGTTGTGCGTTAAGTGGTAGCGACATTCCGTCGGCGACGAGGCGCTAATGATGACTTCGAGAATCTCCGGATCCGTCGGTGCTCGGTCCTTCGAAGGTGCTCATAGGGGTAGAGTTTGCGTGCGTGTGTTCATAAGGGTGAGTGTGCGTGCGTGTTGTGAGCGTCTGCGTTGTATTGTGTCATTTTCAAAAAAAAAAAAAAAAAAAAAAAAAAAAAAAACTACTCACACTACTACAAAAGGTTACTAAGAGAACGCCAAACCCGTTTACATTAGGGCGGTTCATTTTTCGAGCCGCCCCTATAGTGAGACACCATACGAGCCGCCCCTATAGTGACCACATTAGGGGCGGCTGGTGTTACGAGCCGCCCTACTATTACTAGGGGCGGTTCAATCACTGGCCGCCCTAATGCGGTCCACGTGGGGCGGCTCTATATTGAGGCGCCCCTACGATTGGGACTCAGAATTTTTAAACGAGGTACTAAAAATTAAAAATTAAAAAACGACCTCGGATGGAAAAGCTTCCTACATATGAAATGTAGATCTCGAAAAGTTATGAAACTTTGTAGTTGACAACTTTTTACTTTGAAATCATCTAGGCATGCAAAAGTCGTGTTGAAATGTCTCAAATTTGAAATTCGAATTTAAGTAAATGACCTCGGATGGAAAAACTTCGTACATATGAAATGTAGATCTCAAAAAGTTATGAAATTTTGTAGTTGACCACTTTTTACTTTGAAATCATCTAGGCATGCAAAAGTTGTGTTGAAATGTCTCAAATTTGAAATTCAAATTTAAGTAAAACGACCTCGGATGAAAAAACTTCCTACATATGAAATGTAGATCTTGAAAAGTTATGAAACTTTGTAGTTGAACACTTTTTACTTTGAATCCATTTAGGGCCTCAAATAGTCAATTTACACTCGGATTTGTATAATATATGGGACGCGGAATGGGATATGGACACATATGAGTGTGTAGCGCAGTGGTAGGGAGGGTCGCGCACAAGCACGAGGTCGCGGGTTCGAATTCCGCCGGCGCGTAGTCTTGATTTTACGAAAAAATGTGCGACTTGCGACGGGAGATTAGGTGCGGTTGCATACGGTAGGGGCGGTTGCATCACCAACCGCCCCTCCTCAGAAATCAGCTCGTAACAACGGGAGATTAGGGGCGGCTGGAAAAAAACCGCCCCTACAGAGGCTTACCAGCCGCCCCTATAGAACCTGTATGCAGTAGTGTCGGTACTCAAGACAAGCATAGGACGGAACCGTGGCAACTATTGCCTTTTGAGCTTGCAATAATCGTGTTCCTTAGTTGGTTGGATTTCTCTCCGGCTCCGTCTCTGGCTACGGTAAAGAAGTTGTACCAAATAGTTTAGTGGGATCGGAGCCGTTTAAATCCATTTTTCAGTCAAAAGAAATTGGCTTCTCCAAAACTTTGTTCTCTGCCTTCTCCGGAAAAGCCCTACTACAAATAATGTTTCATAATTTTTTTGTGGTTTTAATTAAATCAAGATAGTATTTAATTCATTAAGTTAGTGGAGGTTTCACGAAAATTGTATGGACATTAATTAAATGAAAGTTTAATGAAATGAAACTTATCTATATTGTATTTAACATATTAGAGTTTTGGGAAAACTAGGACATAAAACCTCTACTAACACTGGCCTTAGGGATTACAATTATGTAGGAACAGTACTACTGCTAACATTTCACAGTCGGGCCCCGTTTGGCACGGCTTCACTTCACTAGTGAAGTTGTTTTTAGGGCATCGGTTCCATGGACAACTCCATCGGTGGAGCTAGAGCCATTTTAAAAAACCGTTCGGCAAAACAGCTCCACATGTAAACATGCTCTCATAGAATGCCACGTCACGACAAGGTGAAGCCGGGTGAAGCTACTATTTTTAGCTCCATTCTACATCAAACATATGTGAGAGCACGATTCACTACTACACAAATGAACTTCCGTGGCGGGCAAAAATGATTTTCCGTGGCGGTTTTCGTGCCCGCCGCCACGGAGGGAAGGTCACGTAAAATCTGAGAACTTCGGTGGCGGTTATTTTGCCCGCCACCGTTAATAAAAAAAAAATTTAAAAAAAACCTAAAGCCCACCGGGCCCATCCAGGCCCAAACGGGCCCGGATCGGGGCTCACGGTGGATCCGGCCCGCCCGGTGCTGCATCCGACGCCGGGGTCGAGATCGGCGTCAAGCTCGCTACCGCGTGGATCGGGCTTGAGCTTCGCCGCCGCTGTGGATCGGTCGGCTCGCCACCGCCTCGTGGATCCGCCTCGATCCGGCGGAGAAGGGCCCGCGCCGCCCGGTCGCCCTCGAGCCGCCGGAGGCGCCCGCCGGGGAGGCGCGGCCGCGGATCCGTCCTCGAGCCGGCTGGGGGGGCGCCGCCGGGATCCGCCCTCGAGCCTCGCCGCTGCCCTCGTTGCTCTGCCGGGAGGGCTTCTCGTCCGCCCCGTGTTGGCCGCCCGCCTGGCCGCTCATGCCGGTGTGGGAAAGGGCGGGCCGTCGCCAGGAGGAGAGTTGGGCGGGGGGACGAAGGGAGGGAGCGGGCGCCGCCGGCCGAGAGGAGGGAGAGTTGGGCGCTGGGACGAAGGGAGATGTCGGGCTTTTTTTTTTTTTTTTTTACTTATGTCGGGCTGCGGCTTGGGGAGGAAGGAAAGGAGTGAGTGAAACCCTAGAAGAGTGAAGTGCTCGTATATATACCGGTGGCCGATAAAATGGGCTATTGGGCTGATATGTTGGGCTTTATTTTCCGTGGCGGGCAAATTACAAAAACCGCCACGGTTAATCTATTTACCGTGGCGGTTATTTTACAATGCCCCCGCCACGGTTAATAGGGATTAACTCGTGGCGGTTATTTTACAATGTCCGCCCGCGGTTAATCGATTAACCGTGGCGGTTTTTCCTCGGCCGGACGGGGTGCCAGGCCACCTATTTTCCGTGGCGGTTTCTCAAATGTCCGCCACGGAAAATAAAAATCGAACACCATGTAAAATCAATTTTGTAGTAGTGATTTAAAGAACTTCTTGACTGAAGCCGTTTTTGTGTTAACCCGTTTGACACAAAACGGTTCCAAATAACTCCCGAAGCCTATTTGCGAAGCCCCGCCAAATGAGGCAATTTTATATTTTTATTCAAACATGATATATTTCTTGCAATTTTGTCCCTAGATTCTTATAAGCGCTAGCTTTTTTAAGTTGCCTGATTCAATTATTCAATTACTCCCTCCGTTCTTTTTCTATATATCACGTTAATTTGTAAGGTGCCTTATCCCAACACGCTGTCTCTAGGAATCAATTTCTAGAGATGGTTGAAAGCGTGCTCCTAAACATGCTTGGTTAATTTCTACTATCGATGACTACGCGAGTAGAGGTGGTTTTGATAATCCATTTTGACTAATCATAAATATTTTTGTGCACTAGTTAGCAAATTCTAGAATGGTTTGAGTCCTCTTCGACTTGAATTTAAATGTTCTTTTAATATTAAAATATGATCAACACCTAGTTGGAAAAAAAGTGTGTTTATAACAATAATCAGCAGCTAGCACAAGTCACAACCGACAACTGATGTGGGTGATGAGCTGCTGTGCGTGCAAACGATCATCATCTTATCTCAAAATCCGGGTTACTCTTGACTGTCGGTGTATTTAATTTGTTACAGATGAGAACTACGATCAATGTGGTTATTAACTACGATATGTTATTTAATATATTCTAGAAAAGATTACATCATCGATATGCTCTCTAGCTTTTTTTAATTGGGGGCATACGTAACACACTTAATTTATTGTATATAATTTGTTCATACTTTGACATAAGTTATTGCACACTTAATATAGAAGTAGATACAATGCGTGTGATATCCAAAATAAATAGAATTTACGAATATAAATGAATAATACAACAGACATGATGATACTGGGCCTTAAATCCTGTGGGCTGAGTTATTATATACTCTAAAGGACCAGTTTTTGGATTGGGCCCTGTTAGAGTAGACAACTGAAGACAAGAAAATAGTGCCCTATTGGGCTTTGCAAAAATCGTGTTCCGCATTGCATTAGATTAATCTTAGTAGAGGTCTCATAAAATTAACATAGTATAGTATAGATGAAGAGAAATTAAATATGATGATAGTTTAATGAAATGAAACTTATCAATTCTGTTTTCAACATATTAGTGCTTTTTGAAAATTAGAACATAAATCCTATACAAGAGTGGCCTTTGGCATTGCGATTATATATGTGGGAACCGAAAATGCCCGTACTACTGTTAACATTACGAGTCAATTTCATTGAAACTGAAAAGATTTTTTTACAAATTCATCCCTGAATTCTTATAACCGCTAGCTTTATAAGGAGTCTATTATTCAAATACTTCCTCTTTTTCTTTTGTACGTGTTACATTAGCTTTGTTCTAATAAGTCAAATGTTATTATCTTTGATCAACTACTTTTAAAAAAAGAGTGAAATGCACGATAGATACATGAACTTGTCTTCTTTGTGTCAAAATAGGTCCATGGATTTAGAAACCGACCATCCCCCAACCCCCTCAACCCCCGAACCCGTTCACCCCAGGTCCATGGCGGTTTTACATGGCGGCATCGGTTTTTGTAATACCTTTTGCATCAGCGATGACATCATCACTTCTTTTTTAATTTGCGAAATTAATATCTTTTTATTGAGCTCCAAATATAGCAAATAATATATCAATTTTGATTGTCTCGACGAGCTCTTTGCAATGGTGTACTCCGTTTTGTTATTTGAGATAGTTTTTATTTCGTGTAAAATTAAATATTTCTATAAAACGAGTGATATTTTATTCTCACTTGCAATCGATATATATATGTGGTCGCGATTTAGTTCCCGATATATACATATTTGCTGGTTTTTGTCGTAAATATACATAGGGTATATATTGCGGCCGAAATTTACTACTCGTTTTATAGAAATTTTACCCTAAATATGTATACAAGCTAGGCACCGGCGCAATATATAAATATTTAGGCCAAAACATGCTACCCTAAATATGTAAGCGTAGGTGCAGCTAGCGGATGCATGCATCAGCCGGCCGAAGCAAAGCGGAGAGCTAGGGCGTCGCGCCTTGGGTGGGTGGCCCGATCGATCGTCCGGACGATGTACGGATGGGCATTGTCGCGGCAATATATACCCTATGTATATTTATGGTAAAAAACCGACAAATATGTATATATATCGAACTAAATCACGACCACCTATATATCGATTGCAAGTGAGAATAAAATATCACTCGTTTTATAGAAATATTTAATTTTACACGAAATAAAACTATCTCAAATAACAAAACGGAGTACACAATTGCAAAGAGCTCGTCGAGACGATCAAAATTGATATATTACTTGCTATATTTGGAGCTTTGAATAAAAAGATATTAATTTTGCAAATTAAAAAGAAGTGATGATGTCATCGCCGACGCAGCACCATGCAAAACCGTCTGCTGCCATGCAAAACAGCCATGGACCTGGGGTGAACGGGTTCGCAAGTTCGAGGACCGAATCGACGCGTCGTTAGGGGCGCGCAGGGGATCGGATCGATGCCGGGCGTCGCCGCTGCGGGGGGCATGGCCGCAAGCTCGGCGCCGCCGCCGCTGGGGGGCATGGCCACCCAAGCTCACGGCCGCCGCCGCCCGGAGGGGCGCCCGCGCCCGATCCAAGCCACAAAGGGCCGGATCCGGTGGGCGGCGCTGCCATAGCCGTGTAGCCCGCCCGTCGGCGCCGTGGAGCACGCCGGGCGGGGATTGAGGCGCCGGCGGATCCGTTTTTGGGGTCGCCGCCGCCGCCGCTGGCAAGGGCGGCGGCGGCCTTTGGGATGGGCAGTGGAGGCGAGGGCTCCCGGGCGGCTTGGGCGGTCGCCCCGAGTCACCCTTTTGGGGGCGTTGAGGGAGGGGAAGGTGCTTTTGACCAAGGGATGAATTGGTGGCAGCAGGCTCTACTGACCAAGTCTGAACAGAAAGCCTGCCTGATGCTGATGCAGGTGGCAGTGTTACTAATTCTTGGTCCTCCTCAGATAGACCTGCATTAAGATGGTAAACATGACCTAGCAGTTAAAATGGAATTATCATAAGAATTGACATCTCTTACACAATTGACATGACGGGATTATTTTCCCAGAGCAATTACAATAGCCCACATAACGAGGTACCGGGAGGCATTGGGTGAGTATTGAAGCTGTCTGAGCAAGATAAGATGCAGTTTGGTTTAAAGCTGGCACGGAGAGTAGTAGTTGTGAATCTTCAACTCTGTCAGCTGAGTTACTATCATCAACCTGGATTAATCAAACAGGTATTAAAAGATATAAATGAACCAAAGAGACAAAAATACCGTTACATAAGTTTTGCCTATATTGTGCTTTTACATACAAAAAAATCAATCAAGGAGATTTCCAGCAGATGCCTTGGCATGACGTCAGAAACTAAGTTTTTTTTTTTTTTTTCTTTTTTGCTACAAGATATATATAGAGAAACAAGAAAAACGCCAGGGCCAAGCCCCTGACTTCTACGATTATGAGCTTGGTTTCTCTGGATAAAGGAAGCTGCGAATTGTTGCCCGAATAGAAGCAGCAGAACAACTGACGCCCCAGATGCTAATCGTGGAACCGAATCACATCAGGAGATGGGATCGAACAATCTTAGAGCGATCTTCGGCGCCGACTAGTCAGCGCTAAAGACCGCACCGACCACCCCCAGGTGGGGCCGGCCCTGTAGGCCCGCATGGCCCACAGCCTGCTAGGAGCGGTCGACGACGCGACAACGACGCAACGGCAGAGGTGAAGACGACGAGCATGACGACGGCGAGCCTTCCCGGCGATGGCGTTCCCGCGAAGTTAGGTTCCGGCGAGCTCCCCTCCCCCTCTTCTTCTTTCCCCGGCTGTAGAATCCGGCCGGCCGGCCTGGCCGTGGCCGGTGATAACGACCGTGGGAGGCGCGTATATGTGTGGTGGTTTGGGTCCTGGGTGGACGGAAAACTAGACAGCTGAGGGGAGTCTTAAATTATGATGAAGATACTAGAGATCCATGCATGCCGCCGTGTTGTATATTTTTTTAAAAGGTTGTTGATTTTTGGGTTTCTATTTTACTCTTAGCTAGTTAGGGCGTGTTTGGCATAGCTCCGGCTCTGAAAAAACAGCTCCAAAGCGGCGGATCCGCGTAGCTCCATCTTGGAGCAGCTCCACGATGGATCTGAGATCCCGAAAAGTGTTTGGTACAGCTCCCGATTTCCCACCATCTCTATGATATCTAGGGCCCACATGCTAAGAGGATAGAAAAGAAAAAACTCCTCTTCTTCCTTCGGTGGATGAAAAACGCGAGCGGACGAGGCCCGCTTCCTCCAACGTCGGCGGGCACCTGCCCAGGCTGCGTTGCTCGTCCGACGACAGGGGGCCATTCCTCGGCGACGATATAGGCTTGACGCACGCCCATGCTAGGGGCGGCGCTCTCGTGTAGCCACACGGCGGCGTCGTCGCGCGGCGGGCGGCGGCGTAATTTGCGGCTGGGTGCCGGTGGTGGCGATCGCGTGAGTTTTCCCCGGCGCGCGAGGCGGGCGCGGCCATGGCACCCGTGCGGGCCGCACGCGACCTCACCGGGGGCAGGCGCTGCTACGCTGCCGCCAGTCCGAGCGCTTTGTGCCGGGTGGGCGACACGCGGGGCGGGCGTGGCGGGGTGGGGCAAAGACTCGCCGGGGAGGAAGGTGCGGCGCGCGCCCAGCGGTGCGAAGCGGCGCCGGAAAAGTACGCGAGGGGAGGAAACAATTAAAATGAACGGTCATTTTCCACTAATCGATGGCAGTGGTGGGTAATTTTTCTCAACCCGTCAAATCTGATTTCGTGGAGCACCCTTGAGGTACTCCATGAAATCCATGGATTTGGGGCCTGCTTCACCATTTTTAGAGCGCATCCTTGGTGGAGTTGTTGGAGCCGAAGTGTTTGGCTGAAAACCGCCATGGTTAATACATCAATTAACCATGGTGGTTTTTTTTAATTAATGGTAGCGGTTATAAAATCCGCCATGGTAATGATTAACAAAGGCAGTTTTTATAAAATATGGCTTATATGCGCAGCAAATATAGCAAGAAAAGTTCATCTCCTTACCCACTCCCTACTCCCGCACCCATCCCTCACAGCTCTCTTATATAAACCAACATTATGGTTTCCTCGCTACTCCCCTACCCATCCCTCACAGCTGCAACCTCCCTTCTCTCGTGCGAGTAGCGGTCCCTTTCCTTCTCCCGGACGCGCTCCCTCCCCTACCCTTCCACCATTCTCGCATGGCCGGCGGTGGTGCCTCGACCCTCCTCTATCAAGGCGCAAGGTGCCGTGGGTCGGTGGCGGCACACCTCCCCGGCATGGATCCGACGAGCGCACCTCCGAGGGCGGAGCGGGGGCCAAGGCACGATGGCCCTTCCTCCACCGGCATGACAGCGATGGTAGGGATGCCGGATTGGCTACGATGCTAGATCCAAGGCAGCGGGCGGTGGATCCCGGCGAGGAGGAGGAGCGCCCGCATGGATCTAGCACGAGCATCCTAGATCTAGCGAGCTCGAGTTGGATCTGGGATTTTATAAAAGCCTGCCACGGTAAATGGTTGATTTACCATGACCTTTGCTGCGTGTGGCAGTTACAAAAGCCGCCAGTAAATAAAAAAAAACACCACATAAGTTATTTTATGTAGTAGTGACAACTAAGAGAACTACATACTCTGGCCTTAGCCCTGTATCTTGATCTGTTTTAGTTCATCATTAACTTACCAAAACGACGAGGGGGCAGGTGCCATCTTGGGTATAGCTTGCCACCCTCGGAGGAGTGCGTAGTCATTCTAGAACCTTCACGCCTGCTACTGCTACTGCTACTTGTTAGAATGACGGGTGAAATGCTTCATAGTGGTAAAAAGGTAAAACTATAAAATAGTAATAAATGACCTAATGAAAGTAAAGCAACCGTTTAGAAATGAAAAGATATGAATAAATGGAAAATTTAAAATAATATAAGAAAAATAAAAAGAAGTAAAAGTGTAAATGATTTTTGTAATTTAAAAATATATTTTTGAGGGTTATTGCTCTCCACGCTTGCCGCGTGGTTGTAATTTAAAAATATGAGAACGGAATAAAAGGCTATGAACAAAAAAGAAAAGGGTAAAAAAAAAAAAAAAAAGGAAGAATGAAACTGGTAGGGCGATGGTTAGGGCTGGCCCAGGTGGCTTCCGATTCCCATAGCGCCACCGCCTAGCTAGGATAGGAGTAGGATTGCCCGGCTGTTGCGCTGCGGGGCAATATATCTGGAGAGCGTCTGTCGAATCTCGACCCCCCTTCCGTGTGTCCAAGGCTCCAAAGCCCAGACGCGAAAGCCGCGCGCCGCTACCGCTCCGTCGTCGCCCAAACAAATCCCGATCTAGAACCCCCGTTTATTTGGAGAGGGAGCCGACAGGTTAGGGCACGATGATCGTGTTTACTGAGGATTGCGATGGAGATCTCAGGAGGAACAAGGAGGCCATTGATTCAGACTCCGGTGACAGCGCCCTCAACAAGGAGCGTGATAGCTTGCTCAAGGAGGGTGAGATGCTGTTGCTGAGGGAGGAGTTATCAGAGGTGGAGGATCTGTGGATGGATGGCCTTGTCGAAGGGGCGCTGGATGGCTGGTTGGAGAAGAAGCTCACGCAGGCGCCCAACAAGAAGAGGAAGGTGATCAGGGTGCCTGTGCCCGATGCTTACATCCATTTCATCATGGAAAATCCCAACAACTTCATGACAGAACTCTCTGACGAGGAGATGGCCGAATATCCTGAGAGATACCGCCAGATGTATGTCATTCAAAAGATCTTCAATGCTAAGAAGCTCGCCTATCAGAAAGCCATCATTGGTCAGTACAAGACCTTTGGCTTTGCTTATGACGAGAAGGAGGTCACAGATGATGATGACGAAAAGGAGGTGACACCGGTAGCGACAAACTAGGCACCACTAATAATCTTCTACCAGCAGCATATGTTTAATTTGTCCAAGATCAAGCTACCATAAGTATTGTGTGATCCACCTATTTATTCTAAGTACCTGTAGTGTCTCTCCTCGTTTGTATGTAATCATCTTCTTTGTCTCATTTGCTACTGCTGTCATCATCACCTATGTGTTATCGTCTTGGACCTTATCTGCTACTGTTGTTTTACCTTGAAATTTGTGATATCCAAATTCTAATTAAAGATATGCAAAAGATCATTATTAACGAGCTTCTGTCAACAATACAGTCGGCAACAGGGAGGATATATCTTACTGTCAAGGCCAACAGCAGAAGCTTACTTTTCCCTTGGAACGGTGAAGCTTCATTCTGAAAAAACATGCGAAGGCACTATTTGTCCTATGTTTTCTTGAGAGGGGCTTCCAACCACTCTCTGCCTGACCGGATGAATTGGTGGCAGCAGGCTCTACAGAAGAAGTCTGAACAGAAAGCCAGCCTGAGGCTGATGCAGGTGGCAGTGTTACTAATTCTTGGTCCTTCTCAGATAGACCTGCATTAAGATGGTAAACATGACCTAGCAGTTAAAATGGAATTATCATAAGAGTTGACATCTCTTACACAATTGACATGAGGGGATTATTTTCCCAGATCAATTACAAGAACTAATCCACATAACTAGGTATAGAGAGGCATTGGGTGAGGAATGAAGCTGTCTCAGCAAGATAAGATGCAGTTTGGTTTAAAGCTTGGTAGTTGTGAATCTTCAACCCTGTCAGCTGAGTTACTATCATCAACCTGGATTAATCAAACAGGTGTTAAAAGATATAAATGAACCAAAGAGACAAAGTACAGTTACATAAGTTTTGCCTCTATTGTACTTTTTGCATACAAAATCAATCAAGGAGATTTTCAGCAGATGCCTAGGCATGACGTCAGAAACTAAGGGGGTTTTTTTTTTCGGTAGAGAAAGAAGAAAAAATGCCAGGGCCAAGCCCCCCGACTGCTAAGATTAAGAGCTAGGTTTCTCTGGATAAAGGAAGCTGCGAATTGTTGCCCAAATCACATGAGGAGATGGGATGGAACAATCTCGACCAGAACATGAACGGGAGCAAGGAGAACAAAAGATGATCCAATTTACCGGAGATCAATATGCTGGTCGGCGGTGGGCCGGTAGCCCAGTAGTTAATGGGCCTTCTACGTGGAGGGCAGGAAGGCCCACACAGGCTTTTCCACAACACATGATGAGCCGCCAGGGATGTTAGTAATCCTTTCGAACTAAATAAATTTATATAAAATTGATAATTTTTGTTAAATAAAAATACACATCGAAAAATCTCCCAGCGGCAGATACGAGTTTCCAAATATTCGCCCATATCTAGCTGACATTTCCAAATTTATATAACATAACAAAGCAAGAACACGTAATATTCGCCTATATCTAGCTGACATTTCCAAATATTTTTTTTTCTTCCTCTTAAGTAATGCACATGATGTGCAATGCTATAACTGATACACAATGTCGAAACAAGTCAATTTCTTAGTCGGCATAAGCAAATCCATCGTCCAACATTACCTTCACCTCACACCTCACGGTCTAGCTAGTCCCCTACATCTAAAAACCGCTTTTCACCACCACTTTTTTTCCCTTCAACACTACTCATCCTCTTCCACCTCTACTTCTTCCTTCTCATAGTCGGTGTCAGAATCTTCTTCGTCTCAAAAGGATCCTCGTCCTCAGAGAATTCAACAAGACAATCGAAAAGCAGATTGTCGATCTTCAGCTACATATTCGATATGGAATGAGCTTCAGCTAACCTAAGTAGCTATGGATCTCATTAGTTAGTTAAAGATAAATAATGATGGTATACGATTACCATTTTAATCATTTGTGCCGACGAAAGAAGATCCTAATATAGAGATAGGGTGCATGGGCTGAAACGGGCGTGACTTGGTCGGATGCATGTGCCGACCAGACGCGGCCCATTTCCATCGCACGGCCCAGGCCCCCTACCGAGCGCGCAACCCAATTGCTTCAGCACCGACCACACATAGCCTGGCCCGTTCCATTGCGAGGTGCGCGGCCCAGTCCTCCTCTCCAGAATTCTAGTATCAAAGAGAAAAACAAAACTTTGGTTTGGAATAAAAAAACTGTGGTTTGGACAGAAACAAACAAACTCGGCAACCTCACTTGCCAGGCCGATGCGCTATCTCACTGATTGAAACAGAACAGGTGCACGTAGGCGCGTTCGAGGCGTGCTTCGCCGCCGCTGCTCACTGCGGCCCACTCACCACTTCCCTCCTCGTCCTCATCCTCGTTCTCTTTGCCGCGGCCACACGCCGTGCGCCAAGGGGCGTTTCGCCATCGTCTCTCGGCGAGGGCCTCCCCCCCCGGCCCGTGCGCTGGGTTTCGCGGCGTGTGGCGGTGCATCCAGGAGCGTCCCGAGCTTGCCTTCCAGGGAGCACCGCACCGGTGAACGAGCTCGTCCGCGCCGAAGCTCGACGCAATTGGCGTCTCCGTGCTGCGTGGCCCGTCGCGCAGACGGGCGTCGTGGCGACTTACTCGCGCAGCGGCAATGGTGGCGCCGGCGATGATTGGCCCGCCGTCGCGCTCGTGTAGATAGGGGGGCCGCTTACCCTTGCAGGTCCGTAATTGCGAGCTCATGTTTCGCATCGGTTCCTCTGTCCTCGCTTGTGTTTGCGCCCGTTCTATTCATTTAATAGAACAGACGCAAGCGATTAATTCGATTGAACTCATGACAAGTTGCACTTCCATATACCGAGCGGGAGAGGGTACGGACAGAGTAGACAGTACGTAGCGATCAGGACTCGGAAGAGGCGAAAGAAATCTTAGGTGAAAAAAAAACGGCCGAAATTTTCTCTGTTTATTAGTAGGTATAGATACCAGCAAAAATGCCCGTGGCGTTGCTGCTGGGTTGGTCCATGGGCGGTGTCTCGATATGGTTTTATTTGGTATTCATCACCACCGGAAGCGTATCGAGGTAGGATTTGTTGTTTTGGATTGCTATCATATTTGGGATATGAAATGAATTAGGTTGGACACCTGAATTTTTTTCTGAGTGAACTTAAATTCTAAAAAAAATGAAATACTCTATTTTAGCAGTAAAAAGCAAAATGATGCAGCAGAGGCCCATGGTTGGTGCTCCATACGCGCCGCCTGTTGGAGCCCTTGGCCCATTAACAATCCAAGACGGGGAACCCTAGCCCTCCATAGAGATACTCAAACAAGCCATCTAGCTGGTGACAGCAGGCAGGCTGTCTGGTGAGTAGCGGGTCTTGGGACGCGATGAGGCATGACCAAGATTTGCTATGTATCTGATCTCGATCTAAATCATGATGGCCTCGATTTCGGTTCTCATTTGTGTTCGAATCCGAATTCGACAATATCCTTTCGTATCCGATCCGTTTTCATCCCTGATGAAGATACACCCATATATGGGCCTTAAACGTTGGCTCAAGCCCATGCACCCCTCCTCCCAACTCTGATGGGTGAGATCGGACGACATATTTGGTCTGGCTTTTTCGCAGCTACAAAAACAATACGGTACGATACTAAACAATCCGGTGATGTACGTCAAGCATCCATTTAGTCGTTGCTTAATAATAAATTAATCTTTGGTTCTGGAGGGAGCACGGCTAACGAATCGTGGCGGGTCCGGTCCATATCCTACACGCACGATCGACATAGGAGTGTACCTCTATCGGACATACACACGCATAGATTTTTAGTCCTCTATATGCATGGCATTCTCTCCCGGCCCGCGGTCAGTGATGTGAATGACAGTGAGGCTCATCTCTCTGTTCGCAACAACAACGCAAGGCATCTGCTGTAGCTCCGATGGATGCAGCGGTTTGCTTTGCTTTCACGGGTGAGTCCATCTCGGCGCTAACCACCTGAATCACAGTAGTCGCCTTTCGGCTTAGGAAAATCAGAGTAACAAACAAACTTGGATTGCGATCAACAAGCCCAATTAAGGCCCATATAGCGGCAAACAAAAGAAAAAAAAAGGTGAACGGGAAATTTTCTTTTTTTTATTAGTAGGTATAGATATAGATATAAATTTATTAGTAGGTATAGATATAGATATAGATATAGATATATATAGATATAGATATTAAATGTTGTTGTTGTAAAAAAAACTGAACGACGGACTTATTAATTTGCACGTCTATATAAACGGTGCCATTCTTGCATAGTTGACATCGATCTTGATTCCAGAGAAAGCATGGAAGCAGTTCAGCTGCTTAGCTTCATCGTGGGCCATTGTTATCGTTTCCCTTGCTCAAGTACCGGGCGGTGGCGCACCGCACGCTCCCACCTGCAGCTGACCATTAAAATCCGTGATGCCACCGTCGCTTGGCAAGCGCTCATTGAGCAGGCCGACATGTTCTCAAACCGCCCGGCCACACCCTTCCCGGTGCCGCTGATCACGAGGCCAGCGCCCGCGCAGCCGAGCCATGGCCTCACCACCGCGTGCCCTACGGCCCCTACCGGGCGTGCGCTCCGGTCCGGCCTCAACGCTAGCGATACTCCGACCCTGGCGGCAAGGTCTCTATTGACACCTGTTATAGCATAAAATTACTAGTCAACTACCATGAAATAAGGGCTTAATTTGAATATCAATATAAGTCTAGGGGGTATAACTAACATAATTCCATGAGTTTTGGTGATTTATATATTTTCGAGGGACTTAACAGGAAAATGCAGAGAATAATGGAGAAAGTTCCGAATATACAAGACCTATGATGACAAGACTTGACCGTGAAGTAACTCAACCCGAATTGTGGACTAAAACATTCTAGAAGACACCACAAGACACCACAAGACACCCGGGGAAGGAGGCGACGGCATGGGCCCACCATGGCCCGGCGCCCACCAATGCCACCCTGGCGGCCGCCAGGTGGGTCCCACCTGTCAATCTCCTTTCTATGGCGGTTTACCACCGACATTGAGGTTGCATCTACACCGTTGCCAAGGTCGGTTTGATCCAAGGGTTCACGTTCATCGCCAAGGCCTATATAAGAAGACCCCGCCTCTGGGGCTAAACCCTAATTCATTACTATCTTATTCTATCTCATTAACTCTTAGTAGTAGAGGGGTCCCTTGAAAGGATCAACTCTCTCTAAGGGATTAGTGAAGTAGAATTAGACATGTAATTAGAGCTTAATTAGACATATAATTAGAACTAGATAAGATTATATCTAATTAGATCTAATCAAGAGTGAATATCAAGTTGAGAGATTAGATCAATGAACTTAATTAGAGTTCTAGATCTATTCTTGAGAGCAAAAGAGTGAGTGGAGGAGAAGAAGGGGAAGCACCGGACATGTCGGTGACTCCTCTACGCTTGTACCTCTGGGATCAAAGGCTTTATGGGCACTTGATCCTGAGACTTCTATGGTGGATCAACTTCTTATTTGAGTAAATATCATATTATCTTCAGTGTTAGTATTTTTCTTAATGTTCATAACTCTTTGAGTACTTTAATCTATGGGAATCTATAGATTAGAGGTGTATACTTAGGTATAGGCGTGGTGCCTAGATCGAAGTTACTTATGAATGCACCCTACCTTCCGGATGTGGTAGCTCGTGGTAGTGACAGTACTATTGATTCCTTTGGATTCCACATCCCGTTGGATAGGACACGTGGGACAATGTTCTTTGGGAGAATAGTAAGTTTAAGCCCTTACTAATCCCTTGAGTACGTCCCTTTAAGATCAATATCAACATAACTTACTAGAATGAGACCTAGACAACCATAGGAATCTTCTTACCTCTTAATCCTCTCCCATCCTTGATTGATGCTCAGGGATTAGTTATATGCTTCAGTTATTCCTCACACCATCCTCCCTGTGGATTCGATATTTAAAACCCTCTCTCGGGTGAAATGCTCACCAAGATCCGTTAAACTTGGGATTATTATAATATTTACGTAGGCTTAACAAATACCAACGGTCTCCTCACTCCGCTCGGCGGAGATGCCGTTGACGCCCTCATCGTCGCCCTCAGTGCCGGCGACGTGGTCATCCGTCACAAACTCTACCCAGCGGTGTTTGCCATGCTCACGCGCGTATGCCGGCGATGACGTCGATGCGCCACGTGCGCTCCATGGAGCACATGATGGTGGAGTTCACGGGAGCCATCGCAGAAGCCAAGGTCTTCGCCGGCTCGACCATGGCGAGACTCGCACCGAGGCGGGCGGCGGTTCCTCGGCTTCCGCACAAAGCAGGCCGCGCTGTTGGTCCCTCTCATCGCGCGGCGCCCGTCGTCAAAGAACGGCGCCCGGCGGCCGTGGTGGTGGAAGTGGCCAATGATCGTGCGTCGATTCGCTCATCGACAACCATAGCATCGCCGATGAAGACGATCCCCGAGCCAGCGTGCCCTCAAAGAGGGTGAGATGGTGAGCCTCATGGTGGAGTTCTTTGTTGTCGCGGAGGGCGTGGTCACCGCTCTGGAGTGGACGTTCGCCCATCTCGTCAACCAGCCGGAGGTCCAGGCAAAGCTACGCCCGTGAGCTCATCGCCGAGAAAAACCATGGTGATGACGATCTTGGAAGGTCGACATACCTTCACGCCGTCGTTCTCGAAGGCCTCCGGCTACACCCGCCGTTCCCGCTGATCATGCGAGAAGTTCGTTTCGAGGGCGCGGTGGTGGGCACGTAAAACCTGTCCAGTGGTGGCATGCGGGTGCGATTCATTCTAGAGGACATTGGGAAGGATGAGAAGCGTGGGCCGGATCCCGGCGAGTTCCGGCCGGAACGGTTCGTTGCCGGCGATGAAGGAGAAGGCGTTGGTCTTATACCGCCCGGGCCAAAGGAGATCGAGGATGATGCCGTTCGGCCGCGAAGGCGGGGCGTGCCACTGGCGCGCGCGATGGCCGTCTGGTTCATCAAAGCCTTCCCTTGCCCGCTGCGTGAGTTTCGGTGGGCGCCCGGCGGTCGGAGAGAAAGGCGCCTATGGTGGTGGTGTCGACATGGTGGAGCTCTATGGGTTCATCACGGTGATGAAGTCACCGCTCGAGTACACATCACACCTGGCCGTAACAAAGTGTACCGCCATGCTTGTTCATCATGGACCAAATAAACGGATCATTGAAGGAAAACTAAAGACGTTGTACTGGGATCCTCGCCCATCGAAGCCCCTAATGTCCACAAATCCGGTGGCATGGCGCTTCCTGCACATGCTCTCTCTACCCTCTAGTATATTGTAATTGTATATCTCAATTGTCTCATATGTTTCGGGTATGTTCTAGTTTAATTATATGGATGTTGTAAAAGGAGATTGGGGATGTTGCACTTGCTGCATTTGTGTTTTGAAAAAAAATGTTTCAATAGTATGTTTCGAAAGTGACGTATGTTTCATCTCATGTGTTTTTTGGACATATTTTGAAATTGTGTTTGTTGGATGTTGTCTATATATGTTTCAAAAATATGTTGTATTTGTTTTATTCGGATGTTGTGTATGGTTGCAATGGTTTTCAAAGGTGTTTCAAAGGCCCTTTAGAAGTGTTTCATAAATATGTTTCAAGTGTTTCATCTACCTACGGACATATGTTGCAATGGTTTTTAAAACTGTTTCAAAGGATGCTTTCAAGTGTTTGAGAAGTATGTTTCAAGTATTTCATTTACTTCAGACATATGCTACAATGGTTTCAAAGGTGTTTCAAGGGCGCTTTTCAAGTGTTTCACAAGCATGATTCAAGTGTTTCATCTATGTTCGGACATATGTTGCAACCGTTGTTTTTGGATATTTGAAAAGTAGATTGGTTGTTGCATATTTTCTCCTCCAACCTTCTTGTTGCATCTTTTTCTCCTCCTACCTTCTAGTTAAACTTTGTCAACTTTAACTAGGTTTGGTGAAAATACGCACAACATTTAAATCTCTAAATAAATTTATTAAAAACAAATTAATTAGCATAAACATTTATATATTCTAATATATAATTGCTGGTATTTTGAAACGTGCTCACAAAACGAGAATGACATCTATTTTTGGGGACGAGAGAGTAAATCCTTTTTAAGGTGTCTAATCCAAAGAAGACATCACATTTCCTTTAAAAAAAACATCACATCACGGGGTTGACCAACGAAGGATCTGCAGGACACGACGCAGAGAGACTTGTGTTCTGCAGGCCAGACCAAATCCGGCCGGGACGCCAAGAAACGCAGGCATGGCTCGCCGGAGCTCTGAATCTCTCAACAAGACGTGCAGTGCAGGTGCAGGTGCAGCACAACAATGTCGGAGGTCAGAGGACGAAGCTACTGCACTGGACTAGACTGGACTAGACTATGGTGTCCCGTCTCTCTCTAATCTTGGACAGAACCCCGGCACCTAACGACGAAAGCTTTTTGCTTTTTTCCCTGTCTCGGATCCTCCTCGCCGAACGAGATCCATCTATCCCCAACCTCTCCTCTTCCCAGCGGCAAGATCGGAGTCTGGCTGCCGGCGCACATTGCCTCTGATCCCACGCCGTCCAGCATTGCCGTGCCTCAGCCGGCGACCCAAGACCATCTCCCCCCGCCGCCGTGAGCCGAGACGAAATGGGGTCGTTCAACGGCCACGTGCTGCCGGGAACACTCTTCCTGGCGGTGGGTCTGTGGCGGGTCTGGTCCGCGGTGGCGCGCTTCGCCGCGGACCCGCCGTCGTTCCGCGTCCGCGCGTGGTGTCCCCTCGACCTCCCCGGGCGCCTCGCCTCCTGGAGCTCTACGTGGTGGCTGGTGGCGCGTTCCTCGACATGTGCCTCGAGCTTGGCGGCGGCGTCCTCGCTGGCCGTGGTGGTGGGGGAGGGGTCGCGCCGGAGTCCAGCCTCATTTACCTTGAGCACGCTGGCATGCTCCTCATGTTCTTCCTCTTTGGCGCGCTCGCTCTCCTCTCCCAGAAGTGCACCAGGTGTGTGTCTTGCCCGTCGTTCTACGCATTCCATGGATCTGTCAACTCTGTTCTTGGGTTGATGTAAATTGTAAATGCCATTGTTCAGATCACTCAAAATTGGTAGATTTTTGTGAAACTGGTAGCACCAAAAGTCGAACTGAGACATAAATTTGGTAATGTTTGATTTGGTTGCATAATAATCTTGTGTCAAAATTTGGTACATTTTGCCTTCAGTAAACACCCAGTTTAAGCTGAGCTCCCTGCAATCGCGAGTGTCACTTTTAGTATATTATTATTAGCCAGTTTCAGATAGATTATACTCAAATGTCACAAGCTCATTGCAACTGCAATGGATCCCCGCAGGTACATGCCTCTAACCGACGGCGAGCTGTGCCTGGTGGCCGCGACGGCGTTCACGTCGGAGTTCCTGCTCTTCTCCTACCACTCAGCCACCCACGCAGGTCTGGAGGGCTACTATCACCACCTCCTGGTCATCCTCATTGCCCTCTGTATCCTCACCAGCGTCCTCGGCGCGCTCTTGCCGGCGAGCTTCCCCGTCGACGTCGCTGCTGGAACACTCATCATGCTGCAGGGGCTGTGGTTCTACCAGACGGCGTTCACGCTCTATGGCCCCATGCTCCCGGATGGGTGCGAACGCAATGCCAAGGGCGACCAGGTGGACTGCGGCAGCCGTGCCGCCGAGGAGCGCGCCGAGCAGCTTGCCAATTTCCAGCTGTTTGGGGCGGTGTTCCTCGCCTTCGTCTACGTGCTTGGGTGTTACGCCGTCGCCGCGGCTAGGTATGGGCATCCGGACTTGGTGCCGGTGCATGGGGAGCACGTCGCCGCCCTGGAGTGCCGTGGCATCGGCGGCGGAGGACGCGCAGAGGAGTGCGTTGTCTAGTGGCGTCTGATGAGTGCATATCTGCAGCTCTGTTCTTGCGTCAGTATATTCAGTATTCACTAGCAAGTGCAGAACATGGTGTGATATGTTGTTGTTAGTGTTTTATCAATTGTGAGCGAAATTTGAAAAACTTTACAAATCGTTAAGAGATTCAAATGAAAAATACTAGATGGATCAAAAGTTTTGCCGCCTTTGCTGATGCTTCAGCGTTCTGAGTCACTGCCTCCTTCTACTGACATTCTAGCCTGTCTTCAGTGATGAATAGACAATAAATTATTTTGGTGTTTCACGATCAGATGTTTGATCCATACAGCTAGTGATCCATACGATTGGAGAGCAGATATGTACACATCCATATGTTTGATCCATACATGCTCTCAATCGTATCAGTAGATATGTACTCATGACACGACAGTATAAGTGCTACACCACTGCACTCAGACTGAAAACTGAAGATTACAGTGTCTTCCTTGACAACTGAAAATGGCATGTCTTCCTTGGAAACCCTTGCAAGCTATTTTGGGCCAACATTTTTCTGAAGTGTTAAGTCTTCTAGGTTGTTGACGTGAGCTTTATGGACCATAGTCTGATGAGCTGCCAATTTTTCTCTTTGAATTGTGAACATTTGAACTTGCAATGCACACATTAACTGTAAACTGGTGAAGGTTCCTCTCTGCCTGTCATGGTAGATTCTGTGAGGCTTGCCGATTTTCATTATGATGCCCAAAATTAAACACAAATTAATGACTGACAGTTCATGGAGCGCATTATTAATATCATACAAATTGTTTGCTTCTCAACAATATCAACCATACCAATCTACATCCAGTGGCGGACCCACAGGGGGGTCTGGGGGGTCCACCGACCCCCTGTGGCCCATGTGCGGATCCCAGCGGCGCAGCAGGTTCCCGTGCGCGTTCGCGAATTCTTGATCGCTCCACCGTTAACTTCGTATCGTGCGCCATTTCGCGAATTCTTGACCCACAGGCGCAGTAGGCCGAGGCCCAGCCCACGTACCAGGACTCCAGTCGTATCCTATCCTCGTTCGTAGAGTACGCCGTGGCTGCTGGGCACGAGTCGCGCGACACCCGCACTGCGTCACCGCCGACAGGGTTTGGCAGGACTGCGGGTCTGCGGCGACAAGGTTTCTGCGCCTTTGCGGCATCGCCGTCACCAGCCGATTCGCCATCGCCACATTATTTGCTGATCCTGATCGAGCATCGGCAACAACACTGATCGGCAATTTGGTAATCGTGAGTGCTTACATCTTGTCTTCCTAATTCCTAAATCTAATTTCGTCAAATCATGAAGACGTGATTATGCAAGTCGTGAGCGCTAATTGTTGTACTTTGTATTTTATATTAAGATTTAACGTCATTTTACTAAGTGATAATATGGTTGTATTGAATTATAATATAGTTTTATCGAATTATAATATGGTACCGACTTGTATATAAAAATTTTCGGTGCACCCCCTGTGCTCAAAAGCTAGATTCGCCACTGTCTACATCAGAAGAAACAGGGAAAGGAGAAGAGTTGCACCTTCGTGTTTAACAGTTCATGATTCATCACCAATCCAGAAAAAGAGAAACAAGGGATGTCTAGGTTTGAAGAAATGGGTAGGAAGTAGATAGGCGACAAGGAACAAGCAGAGCAAGTATCACATACATCTTATTCATCGATTTATCTCGTTTTGAGCACAACACAGAATTGCAACAAGTCAAGATCAGCGAGCATTGGCATAAAACGGACGTGGCCGACTCTATCCATGGTTCAACCTCTAATCTGACAAGAAAGCAAGAAACAAAAGATACTTAGATTCGAAGAAAGAGGTAAAAGGAGATAAGGGAGAAGCTACAAGCAGAGCAAGCAACATGTAATTTACATCTCAATCAGAAGAAGCTGTTTACCTTAATGGTCTTTCATGCAGCAGTATGGCGTTGGGAATAGCTTACGTCAAGGGTGGGATGATTGGGGTGGACTTCAATAGCATGCCTCACCGCAGCCTCTGCTTCTTCCAACTCCGGCCAGCTGGTGCCTTCACGTACTAACCAAACCTTCAAATCCTGCAGCAGCGGCAGATTCCTCAGGCCCAAGTCAAAACCACCGTCGATTTGTCTCATCTCCCGCACTGGCAATTTCAACGTAAGTTTTGAGAGCCTCGGCATAGCTCCGTCCTGAAACACCACTGGCCGTATATTGATCTGCCGCAACTCGCAGCGTACCAGGCATGGGAATGAACAAGCACCAATGGTGAATCTCCTTTGGTTCCCGGGATCCATATGATGTACCTTCAACTCTAGAGAGTAGAGAGCAGGCAACCTTCCGAGAATTTCGAGATCCTCCTGCTGCAGCACCCTCACGTTGATGCGGAGGAAGGAGAGATCAGCAAAGAGTGAGGGATCCACCTTCAACCAAGAAGGCAGCATAGAAAACCAGCACCTGGACCATATGTCCAAACAACGGAGATGTTGTGGGGCAATGACGACCCAACTATCTAAGCTGCATTCACGAGTATCAATACCGATATCTAGACTCTGGATATTATGCAGCTTGTTTAGGCACTCCCCCAGGGATTCAATCTGGACACTGTTACATGCAGTTTTGCTGGTAATTTTCAGCCCCTTTAGCTCTGATAGATTGCCCAGCTCTTTTACGATGTCTATGAAGTTATCGGGATGAATGGTTAAAAATGAAAGCTGTACAAGGCCTGTCAAGTTCCCAATCTCTTTTGGCACTCTTGTCTCTTCATCTATGAGCAGGCACATCAATTGTTTTAGCCCAAAAATACTTGATGGCAAGCTAGGAATTGGATTCCAATAGTCTTGTACATCTAATGACTGTAGAAATTGAAGCTTTCCTATTTCTTCAGGGAGCTCACCAATACATGTCTGTTTTAGTCCTAAGTACCTCAAATGAAGTAAATTCCCAAGGAAATTAAGCCTACAGCCTTGTGAAAGATCACATCCTTCTAAATCCAGCACACGCAAAACTTTGAAGCTCTCAAGTGGTGGTACATGATCAGTAGCAGATGGAACGACAATAACTGACCTCACATGTTCTTTTCTCAATGTAGCCTCAGGATTACCATGACTAGCCATGCCATTTTGAAGGGATAGCCTTCGGACCTTTTCTAATGCAGATGAGTATGGAGCCATATTGTTCTGAATAGCAACAAAGTTTTCTTCACTTGATAAGGAACGGATGAGATCAAGCACCAAATCATGTACACGACAAGATTGTACCATGCCAGTGTATTTGTTATGCCTGGGTTGGATCATGCTTCTATTTATGAGCTCATTAAGGTAACTCTCCCCCATTTCAAATAACTTCTTTTCTTGCCTTCGAGATTGGATAAAACCTTCAGCTATCCACAACCATATCAAACGATCTTTACCAATTTCATAATCTTCTGGAAACATACTTAAATATAACAAGCAGGTCCTTAGATGATATGGCATATCATAATAGCTGAATGACAAAACCTTCCTCATATTCTCTATGGTATTATTCTCCTCTAGTCCTGCACCAATAGAGTTGCACACATCATACCACTCCAATTTGCTTCTTCCTTTAGTAACCAGCAAACTAGCTATTGTAATAATAGCTAAAGGAACACCACCGCATTTCTTTAGTATCCTATTTGATACTTCTTCTAGCTGTTCATTAGGACATTTGCCTTTGTCTCCTTTGCCAAATATTCTATCATTCAGTAATATTCTAGAGTTGTCGGGAGAAAGGGGCTTCATCTGGTGCGCTTGTGCCAATTTGCTCAACAACAGTGAAAATACGAGTAGTTGTGATGATTCTGAAATCAGGACTATCATGGGGTAGTGCACATCTAATCACATTCCAATCTGTGATCTTCCATATGTCATCGATAACAACGAAGTACCTGCACATATATAGAACAACAAAAAAGGCCATGTCGTCATCACTAAGCAAACCGTGGAAAAAAATATAATCAATCTTTTCTTATATATGCGTTGTGCCATGCTGATCAGTAACCGAGAAGACTAGTAGTCTAGTACAGAATGAAGTTTTATATAGTTAATAATCAGTCTTTATGCATGTATGATAATTCCTTGAAGAAAATATGTATACAGCATTGCTATCTGTTGGATGGTTCGGAGTCGAAATTCCTTGATCCTCTGACCGACCACTGAAATGACGAGTCTACCATGCGAGTTAATGGCCGGCGGCCAAGGATTTCATTCAGCAGCTACACCTGACCTACGTGAGCGCAGAATATTAGACTAACCCTTGAATTCTTCTTTCTAAAATTTCTGAATCCTATTCTTAAAATCCATTTGATTTGATACGAACCTGCATGCACATGTGCTGTATTCATATTCAATTAACATATGCAATTGGACGAAGATATTTTGGACTAGTGAAGGATTATTTTGTTCCCACCCAGCATTTGCATTGGATACTGAGTGTACGACTACTACTTTTATTAATTTCTGAGTGAAACAATGCAAATTCTTTCTATTGGGCTGATAATTATTTTCAGAGTCAATCCCCACCTCAACAAATCCTCTGGTTTTGCTCAAATAAAGCTAACTAGGCCGGTGTAACAAAAGTTCCACAAGTTTCACTCAAAATTCTTTGTTGTGCGTATCCACACTTGATTGACAAAAGTTGGCACTATACATGGATCTCCGGTGGTACAAGATCAATACATGGGCAGAGATATGATGTCATCTAGAGTACCAGAGGCTAGATAAAGAAGCAATTTGGGTCCTCTATAGCAAAACCCACTAGGACATAAAGTATGACAAATAAAGGAAATGAGATGCAGTTGAGCTGCCAAAGGATGTTGGGTTCGGTTGGTTACCCAGCCCAGTCTGGACACTCTAGAGGCACCCCTCAGGTCCCGAGTTCGAATCCCAGTGAGAGCGAATTTCAGGCTGAGGCATTATTAAAAAAAACCAAAAATATAAGGGTGGGGGTTTCCCTTCCTGACTTCGGTCAAAAAAAAAAAAAGATGCAGTTGAGCGGCATTGGGCCAGAATGTTTTTATCAATGTCATTATTATTAGGATAATTTCAATTATAACTACAATACCAAACTGCCTTAACAAAAACTTCATATAACAAATTGACAGCTATTTTTTTGTGATTTGCTCATACCTCTTCCCCTGAAGGAATTTTCTTAGTTCGTCGATAACATCAATACCTTCAGCATTCTTCTCGGCGAGTTTATAAAACATGTCCCGGAATAATCTATCCATATCAGGAGTTTGAGACACCGATACAAAAAAGCTGAGCAGTCAAACTGTGCTCTAATCTTTTCATACACAACATTAGCAAGAGTTGTCTTTCCTAAACCTCCAAATCCCACAATGGAAACTACCTTGTTTTGTTCCTTGGACGCTTCATTTCCTTCAATCAGAAACTTGATTAACTCGTCTCTTGACTCCTCAATGCCAACTAGCTCTGTCACCTTCTCATACCGAACTAATGCACGAGCATCAACTTTTACAGGCTTATCGACATTGTGGTCAACCTTGTACCTGTCATGCCGGCTGTGCACCTCTATGACACGACTCTTGATTTCTCTGATGTCAGTAGCAATCTTGCGACGAATCTTGGGCTGCATCAAGGAGCCAAGGGTCTTGTCAATGAACTTCTTGAAGCCATGCTTTTTGGCAGACTGATGGCCTTTGACTTGCACCATGAATGTGTCGATGTTGTCCTCTATGTCATAGGATAACTCTCTCACATTCCTAGCCCAGATCTTATCCCCATCAGGAAGCTGGTCAGCTGGAACCTTGGAGATATGCTCAAGAGCACCCTTCATGCTCTCGAGCTCATCTCGGAGGAACATGATCCCCCCTTTCACCTCCTTTTGCAGCTTGTACTCATCAGCAAGCAGCTCGCCGAGCTTGGGGAGGAGGCTTGGCAGTGCCCCAAACACGACCTCCATTGATCTGCTTCTTGGCAAAAGGAGCCAAAGTTGCAGGGGTGTGGCTGAAGCCTTAGAGGTGAAAGAAGAAGGATGTCAAGTGGCACTGGAGGTGGCTGCGCTCGGCTAGTGCTCCATATATCGCTCCAAGCTAGAGCATGGAGATATATCGCTGGTGGTCTCGTGTCATCGTTGTGCTCAATGCAAGAGGCCTTGCTTGCTTCTTGTCGTTGAATTGGCTTGCATTTAATTTCGATGCCAACCAACAACCTACTCCAGTATACTACGTAGTACCGTCTCTTTTACTATCCTCCACATGCTTGGTTTGGCGGTGATTTGATCGCTTGAAACATAGTACACCTCGTCCAGCACTCTTGTGGCTTTCAATCCTTCATGGTAGGTGCGAATTAATACGATTATTTGCTACGTACGGATCATTTTGATGAGCCGGCCCGCCGTATTGTTATTTACGAATGTGAAACTTTGTGGCTCTACACGCGTTACTGTCGATCCGTGCATCCATTCACGTGTCGTCGTCCTGGATCGTGATCATTGTTGCTGAGCGTTGGCAGTTGGCACACGTACTGTGATAATAAATTAGCTCGCTCGAGGGTGCAGGGCAGCACTTGATCTCACACACATCAGCAAAGGAAATGGTGGTTGTACAAGTATGTATTGGCTGAGGCGGAAGTGAGGCCAGTGCAAGCAAGACCAATGTCGTCGTGTGTCCCAGCAGTGCTGCACTGCAGCGTGCTGCATTATTGCCGCGACACACTGATTCAGAATGGGCAGTGTACCATCGGCTTGAAATTTAAGTTTGCATCTGGTCACCGTGGTCCTTACGCCAGTCCGGCACTTGATTTCGTATTTACTGAGAAGACACGTCTACAGAAAAAAAAATCATACTCCCTCTGTTCTAGTGAGTTCGTCGTTTTTGACTTTTGAACTTAATGTTTGACCATCCGTCTTATTCAAAATATTTATATAAATTATAAAATAAATTAATCAATATTCAAGTATCTTCATTGATAAAATAAGTCGTAACAAAAATAAATTATATTTGTACAAAATTTTTGAATAAGGCGAAGCATCGAATAAGATGGCACGGAATCCGGGGTGACAAAAACTCAGTGGGACGGAGGGGAGTAGAGCACAAAAAAATTATGGGAGAGACTGGAGGAAAAAATTTCATTCGGGGGATCAAAAGTGGGCAGCACATTATATTGGAAACAGAGTGAGATTTTACCAAGAGCGTTTTGTGCCATAGAGTGCCGTCCGAGATGAGCACCGTTTGCATGAGGGAGAACGACTTTTGGCCAAAACTAAAAAGGGAAATCATAGTCCTTTAATAATTAAAAATTAAATTTTGAACAACTATTTGAAGCATAAATTAATTCAAATGGAAAAGTTAAAATAACAAAGATTCATTACTTTTGAGATCTATAACTTTTATTTTGGTTATTTCTCCATCAAAGGTCATTTTATAAAATTCAAATTTTAATACTTCATTTTTAATATTCAATATTTATTTATTGTGACGCCTCAATATAGAGCCGCCCTTACAAATAGACGTCATTTGTAGGGGCGGCTAATAACACCAACCGCCCCTACCAATTGATTTGTAGGGGTCGTTTGAAAAACCTACTTGTTGCAACAACTAACAGCAGCGGCCATTCGGCACGGCCGGTAGAGCTGCATCGATCGAGCACGTGGGACGAGGAAAGGGTCGCAGACGAGGAACTAACTACCACTCCTTTCCTAGCCCCACACTTTTCTCATTTGCCAAACAAAATTGCCAAACTATTGAAGAAAACTTTTTTTTCTTGACATTTGTATTTGGGAGTTGACAAACAAGGTCAAATACCAAATTAAAAATGACAAACTGTTGTAGTTGCTCTTAGTTCCCGTTGCCATCACAGTTGAGAGGGGCAAGGCCGAAATTGGTAGAATTTTTGTGAGATGGTTGATCTCGTAGCAAATCTTGTGTTAAATGTCACATTCTGCCTTCTTGTGTTAAATCTTGTGTTGCCATCACAGTTGAGAGGGGCAAGGCCAAAATGTCACATTTTGGCGGAGTTAAGACGGCAACAGGCCGCAGCCGGAGCATCTTCAATTTACTCCACCACATTTTTTTTTTTTAATAAAGGAATTAACATTCCGGCCTCTGCGATAATGCACACAGCCTAAAGCTTCTACGTGATCACACACAACCAAACTTATTACAAAAACTAAAAATAAAAGACTTATGAAGACAAATGTACTAAAAATCTATTACATCCAAAAAAGAATTGAGTTTACTACTCAAGACAGTGCTTAAAGATATCGATGTCGCTTCATAGCGGTCTTCGAATCAGAACCACCACCTTGAACAACGTGCACCAAAATTTACTCCACCACATGGATGCTGGCCCAGTCACTGCAGCGTGCTGCATTATTGCCGCGACATTTTGATTCAGAATGGGCAGTGTACCATCGGCTTAAAATTTAAGTTTGCATCCGGTCACCGTAGTCCGGCACTTGCATTCGTATTTACTGAGAAGACACGTCTACAGAAAAATCTTAGAGCACAAAAATTATGGCAGAGACCGGAGATAAGTTTCATTCAGGGGATCAAATCAAAGTGGCCAGCACATTGGTAATAGAGTGAGGTGTTACCAAGAGCGTTTTGTGCCACAGACTACCGTCCGAGGCGAGCACCGTTTGCAAACGACTGCTGCTCTGTCTTCTCTTCAGCTCAATGACAAATGCTGCTTAAGTATGAAAATAACTTCTTCGCATAAAAAGGCATGAAAATGGCTACCTACGTATCTAAAAAAGGCTGATGCTATTTGATTTCATTACTAGCCCCCGTTGCTCTGTTCAATATTACCAGGAAAGTGTATGAAACAAAAACAAATCGGCTGCAAAATTGTAGGCCGGGCCAGTAACTAACCAATTGCGATCTTTTTTTTTTTTTTTTTTTGCGACAAGAAAAATTCCATTGATACTAAAGCAAGTTACATCCTCTCATTACAAAAGTAAACCAAACTACTCCAACTCCATTGATGAGAGACAAGAAACCTTGAAAAAGCCATAAATTCAACCATCTAGGATCATCATCCCAAACGGATATGCCACGGACGCAAGCTCCGATCTGAACGACTAGGGCCATCTCACCATCCACCGTCGTCATTCTCATACCCATCACTTTTGCAAACGAGGAGTAAACTGCTAAAACTCCACGTGCAAACATGATGAATTTGGCGCCGCCGAATACGTCATCGAACTCATGGTCGTCACCTTCACCAGATTCGTCATGGTAGAACACAAGTGCACCCGACATCCAGATAGATATCGTTGGAAAACTAAATCTCCCAAGCCCACCGCCATGGCTGCGTAGAACCAAAGCGAGACAAAGGAAGGGCTGGAGTACCTTATTCTCCATCAATGATGATGTCTTCGTCTTGCCATCACCGCTGAGGAACGACATGCTCCATCGATGATCTTGACGACGCCTTACGCCGGGGCCAATTTCTTCGATTGGATCTCCGGAGAAACATTAAACCTTGAAGACTCGATCTACTAGGGAAAAATTTATTAAAAATGATGGATCCCCACTCCCTTCAACCCCCGGCGTGATGCGGAGGAGAAGGAGGGGGACCAGCGGTGGTGGGAAGGTGAGAGCGGTGGCGTCGCCCCTAGGGTTTGTGGCGGCGGCAGCCCCAGCGTGGTTATGCCAAGTCGGTCTTGATACAATTGCGATCTTATCGATGAAGTATTGGACGATCGTTAGGAGCACGCCAGCGCGGGGAAAAGTGGTGGGAAACGCACCATGCGATTCCTTGGGGACCTTGAGGGAGCTCGAAACACATGGAGGTCCCGCGTCCCCGTCCATCCAGCGACCTTCTCCTCCCCGCGTGGCCCGATGGCGCTCGCGCCCGGCTGCTGCGAGGCCACAACGAGGCGCGACGACTTCCGCCGCCCGGCGCCAAGACCTCGCCCGGTGCTACGCCTCGTCCACCTCCCTCTACTCCCTCCCCTCCGCTTGCACACTCAACGGGCCCCACATGCGGGTGCCGGACGCCTACGAGGGCGCGGGGAATAGCGGATAGACGGCTCGTCCAGGCACGTACTACGTAGTGTACACGATAGCGTGCACTGGTTTGTCTGCTATATGGTCCTGGAGGGGTGGCGTAGCGGATGGCGCTGCAGTCAGCCTTACAGGTCCGTGCATAATTTATTCAGGCCCTATTTAGTTGGTGAAAAATTTTCACCCCTAAAAATCTCACCTATCACATCGAATGACTCCGGCACATGCATGTGGCATTAAAAAGCGAGATCAAATGTAAAACTAATTACACGGTTTGGCTATACACGACAAGACAAATCTTTTGAGCATAATTACTTCATGATTAGCCATAAGTGCCTGCATGTGCTAATGACGAATTAATTGTAGTGAAAAGATTTATCTCGCGGTCTCAAGCAAGTTATGAAGTTAGCTTTTTAATTAGTCTTTGAAAATCTTTTTCAACATCCAGTCAAATTTCCTATGTGACACCAATAAATTTTCACCCCATAAGTTTTTCACCAGAGCTAAACACGGCCTCACGCATCGTCCTCCACCGATCATTGTTGCTGAGCGTTGGCAGTTGGCACACGTACTGTGATATAAGCTCGCTCGAGAGCAGGGCAGGGCAGCACTTCATCTCACACACACAGAACACAGATTAAATTCTGCTCCTGCCGCCGTTGTCGGGTCTTGATAGTACTACAGACCGACGACGACTCCACTCACAGGGTCTTCCTTATTGGCTGCATGCGGAGGATGTGGTGGACAGCCATTCTTTAATCGGATCCCATCCCCATCCCAATCGGATGTACTAGGTGGGAAACTGTCATAAAAATTAGACACATCTGGCCATAGGTTGATATATAGACAGAAGTTCTAAGCCAGCATGAAATGTTTATTCCCATGAAGGAAAAAGTGACGGACAAGAAGCGTAACCAGAATAAACCGAAGAAGAATTTATGGATTAAACCTAGATGGAGTCAGGTTCCATAGTTTAATAAACTTTCGTTTTTAAAAAGGAAGTGTTGTCTGGTGTTGACAAGCATTAGTAATCAAGTGGGCTAGTAGCTCTAATTCAAATTACTATCAATTTTTTTTTTTTTTTTTTTTTTTTTGCAGCCAAATCTGTTGTTTAGAACCTTGCAGTATATTTTTTTTTACGAACGAGATTATTACTTTTTGAACATTAATTAAAACAACATTTCCTATCCTAGGACAAACCAGTAAATAATCTTGAACGTCACTAGTGATGAGGTAATGTACAGGTAGGGCCATTGATGAATTTGCGTCAGGTTGGTTGGTGCTGTCCACGGTCAATAGTTTTTGTTACAGCCCTATACAGCAATTTGTCAATCAACATTAGCTTCAAATACATCCTCTGAATTGCTGCAACAAACATATTGTTCTCCTGAGAAGTAAAGATATGGGGAAAAAAAGTCAGAAATGCGTCGTTCTCCGTGCTCCATGCATCTGTCAACTCTGTTCTTGAGTTGGTGTAAATTGTAATGTCAATCTTTATATAGCTCAAAATTGGTAGAATTTGTGTGAAATTTGTAGAATCTCGTGTCAAAGGTCACATTTTGCATTCAGTTAACACCCGGTTTAAGCTGAGCTCTCTGGAACTGCAGTTACATGCCCCGGGCGAAATGGGTGCCTCAGGGTAGACGTATCCCCCCTTATCTACGGCTGAGAAAGGATAACGGCATGAAGCATCGACGGCTGCGATGGGTGCGCGATGCCCTGACCGACTAGATTATAACAAACGCATGCCGTAATACTAGCTGGTTAGTAGTGGTCCCGGTGATTTGAGACCGACCAAACTAACACCAGTTGCCTAGGTGGTCCAGGTGATTTGAGAACGACAAAACTAGTGCATTTAATTCTAAAAAGGACCACAACGAAATCAGTTGGTGCGAATCTCACAATTTGCAAAATGACGATACAAGGCCCCAAAAGGTAGGGAGCATCCCTTTATATTTTTCTGCGACACATGACAATAATCAATGACGATATGGCCATTCCATGGCTTAAATTAGACCGAAAATTCAGTGCATGCTTGGGATTGGGTGGCAACTCTGCATATCTCAAAGAGATGAATCATATAAAAAAAAAACGTCAAGGCCGGGATGCATACTCCCCATAAGATTTGATAATGAAAGCCCTGCAAGTATAAATACGGAATAGATTAAGCACACAACAAAGAAGATTTGACATAATAGAGTTTTTATGACCAAGGAACCAATATCTTAAAACAACTACTAAGTGATATACTCACAATATGTGTTAAACCTACTACAAAATGTAGAATTTTGGATAGACCAACTATTATATGCACCCTTAATAATTCCCAACAAAAAATCAACAAATCCATTAAATATAAGGAAACACCTCATGACATGGAATAAAACATATGCCGATAATAATGCACAATAAACTATAATAAGTTAAGAAAATCCAAAATTCGCTCATAAAAAACATGGAAGAATAATTACAAGTGTCTTGAACCATCTTATCTTACTATTACTAATTGGAGGCTCCAACGGAGGCATCGCGTTAATTCTCACCGAACGCAGCTAGAAAAAAAAAGATAAATGCTAGAAATTCTCACATTAATTAGAAACATCTAGAATGTAATATATACCTATATAATTTGTACCAAATTATCCATGTCAACCATTGTAAGGAAATAACATAAATCTATCCAATCTACATGTATATATTACTATAAAACTTGGTTCTACATGTATATATTACTGGATCTACATGTATATAGTAATATATGCTATTATGAAAAAATAAATCAACATCCAATAATTAAACGTACATTAGTACAAATATCTATTTTATAAGCTTATCAAGCACGGTAAAATATCTATAATTAGCAAACCACATAGTAGTAATATTACAATTAAATTTAAGATATGTTAATGCCCATAATAGTAATTTGTGTAAGTCATTGTCTTCAAAAAACGTTTAAATATTTGATTGTATTGAATATTACTAACCATTGTAAATAATAGCCATTGTATATGAGATATTAATGAGCTTAAAATTTGGTGAAAAGAATCAAAATGTAGGTTTATGTCGTCAAAGACTACAACTAAAACCATCATAGTTTAGCAAATGTTTTTTTGTCAATGCATATTGGAGATACACAATGCTATGCAATGAAAAAAACTATGAATATGGATGAAGACTACATATTATTTTTTGACCGTAACTACATATTATAATAATAACCAAAAAGAAACCATATTTAATATAAGTTATTTTTATTAGTTAGAGTCTCATAAGATTCTAACCGTGCGGGAGCACGGGTTGATGGACTAGTTAATATATATCGAAATTTGAATAAAAAGGAATTTCCTATTACGAAATAAATGAACCAACCGAGGATTTGCTATCCTAGATCCTTTTCTAATCAAATGAAAGAAAGGAAACAAACTAATTTAGTTGCAGCCTAAAGTAAACTTATAAACTCCGTGTTGGGCTCTCACATGAGTAAAAATGAAAATATCTATTGAACCAGCAATACAAGGCTGATCAACGTGGAACCAGTTTATCTCGCCTCGCAAGGGCTGCCATTCTTACAAATTTCTTATTCCATGCTAAAACTCAAGATGTTACTCAGACTAAAGTACAGATTGAAAGGAGTGGCATTTTTGGATAGGTTTAATGCAAATTAACAAACAACATGAACTAATTCATCTGCAAAAAAATTTTACGGGGTGATTAAGTGAGAAGGGAACATCCGTAGCCAATCCAAAATAAAAAAAATATATAATAATACCTAAAAGCGTTATTATTATTTTTTTTCACGATCAACTGCAACAGTAACAAATCAACATTGCTTCGCAATTGTACTAGAAAATTTCAAAAAGATCAGAGAGTCCATGCCGAAGCATAATTCAAAGACCTATGGTTTTCAAATCTTCAAAACATAGCCAACCAACCAACGTATCTCAACTCCCAACGGGCAGAGAAGTGAAGGGAGCCGTGCGGCAGTGAACAACGAAATACGGCGTTTACAGTTCCTTGCCGGCTTGCACGTCCGACCCATGCCATCGGTTCCAATGCAGCTACAGTACAGAGTACCGTCCCCTCCTGGCTCATCCAACAATGGCCACAAGGTCAACATTTGTACAGTTCGAACGAATCGGTGACCGCCCAACCCCTAGTTCTATGCCGTTTGGATGTCAACGGCTGCTGTTTCAAACTTCAAAAAAATGAGAAACGGCCGGCAAACAGTAAGGGTTCTCTCACTCTTGGAGAACAAGCAGCCAAGGCACATCAATTTTATCTATGGCTTAAAAACTTTACACGGATCTCCACCATTAAAGCACAGCATGGATGGCAGTTATGAATCTAATGCCAGTCTCGGTGGAGAGTTTCATAGCGTTGTTTCCAAAACTGCCACGTGTGTAGAAAAATAAAACCGAATGAAACTCTCCATTGAGAGTGAGAGTTTCATTCTATAGTTTCATCGCATTAAATTTCATGACTCATAGAGAGTTGTTATTCGTGCCGAGAGTTTTCATCCCCACGACACTCATTTCTTCTCTCTCTTCTTAAATATGGTGCCACATCATCCATAATGCCTACATGGCAGCTCATTAAATGCAAATTAGAGTTTCATTTGCATTTAATGAGCTGCCATGTAGTGCAGGTTAGATGGGCAAAGGCATGGATCTCATGGCGCGAACTCTATCTTAATTACTAATCATTTATTCCTTTCTTGATTTTAGGTTAAGTTGAAAACGAATCTTAAAAATGAACAAAAGGCCACAGCTGTGATCCTGAAAGAAAAAAGGGCCGATCAATGGAGGGGCAGCAGCAGCAAGCTTCGATGTTTTCGGTCAAGCACCGTCATCATTTATTCCTTTCTTGATTTTAGGTTAAGTTGAAAACGAATCTTAAAATGAACAAAAGGCCACAGCTGTGATCCTGAAAGAAAAAAGGGCCGATCAATGGAGGGGCAGCAGCAGCAAGCTTCGATGTTTTCGGTCAAGCACCGTCAAACAAAAGGCCAATCGGGGCAGTGGCCCTGTTTAGAGCCCCAACTTCCTCCTAAAATTTCACTATGCAAAAAGAAGATTCCCCATCACATTAAAATGCCGGCACATGTATCGAGGACTAAATATAGGTAAAAATAAAAACTAATTGCACGGTTTTAGATATGCGTTGCGAGGCGATTCTTTTGAGCCTACTTACGCCATGATAGGATAATATTTACCACTAACAAACGAAACGTCTTCACGATTAATCGGATGTGACATCTTCAGGAATTTTACACCAAATTTTGGTGATCTAAACACACCCAGTGTCTACATCCCTGCCACTACAGCGTTCACATAGAGAACTACTATTTATGGGTCCCTTGTACTGGACCATTGATGCCATCACTGCATTGCTTCAGGCTTACACTGGCGTGCGTTGATTGCTCCGAGGCCACCAGCGATCAGTCCATTGAGAAAAAAATCGTCCGAATCCTATAAACAAACATAAATATTATATTCACTTTTACAACCAAATACGTGTAGAAGAAAACAGCCAAACATCAAGCGTTAATCGGCATGACACCTCAGAAAAAGTTGCTTGAAAAATCATAGCTAATGATTGCACGCAAGACCTAATAGTATTAGTAAAAAAACATACTTCGCGTAAAAAGATACTCAAAAAACTTAAAAAAAAATTTAATGAAATTGCTGAAGTCAAGAACTTAAAAGAAGTTAAGAAAATAGACCCCATACTAATTAAAGACGGAACACGAACAGCCTTGTTTAGATGGCTAAAGTTTCTAACTTTTTTACTTTCTCTCTCTCATCACATTAAATACACCAAAAGATATATATTTGGAGTATAAAATATAGGTTAAAAAATAACTAATTACACAGTTTAGATGTACATTGCGAGACGGTTCTTTTGAGCCTAGTTACTTTCCATGGTGGGATAATATTTACCATTAACAAACGAAACGCGTCTTGTGTATGATGTGACATACGGAAAGCAAAATTTTAGCCATCTAAACAAGGCCCCGGTCCTGCTTCTGCCTGCAGAAAACGGACAAATGAAAGCGCTTAAGGAACAGTGATAGCAATAAATGATAGACCCCACCACTACCTGCGTCGGGTTTCGTAAACCAAAACAGCAACTTCATAATGAAACCGTAACCACGGAATTTTTGAATTTTGCTGGGCAACCTTATATTGATTCGCTAAACAAGAACGAATCTCCAAGAACCACAGACGGTAGATAAAGTGGGGATACGTCCCGCCGGAGGCACCCCGACATTCGGCTGACCGACGGCGAGCTGTGCCTGGTGGCCACGACGGCGTTCACGTCGGAGTTCCTGCTCTTCTCCTACCACTCGGCCACCCACGCAGGTCTCGAGGGGCTACTACCACCATCTCCTCGTCATCCTCATCGGCCTCTGCATCCTCACCAGCATCCTCGGCGCGCTCTTGCCGGAGAGCTTCCCGGTCGACGTCGCCGCGGGCACGCTCATCGCGCTGCAGGGGCTCTGGTTCTACCAGACGGCATTCACTCTGTTTGGCCCCATGCTCCCGGACGGGTGCGAACGCAATGCCAAGGGCGACCAGGTCGACTGCGGCAGCCGTGCCGCCGAGGAGCGCGCCGAGCAGCTGGCCAACTTCCAGCTGTTCGGGGCCGTGTTCCTTGCTTTCGTCTATGTGCTTGGGTGTTACGCCATCGCCGTGGCTAGGTATGGACACCCGGACTTGGTGGCGATGCATACCGAGCACGTCGCTGCCCTGGAGTGTCACGGCATTGGCGGCGGTGCCAGAGTAGCAGAGGAGTGCGTCGTCTAGTGGAGTCTGATGAGTGCATATATGCAGCCTGTTCTTGCGTCAGTATATTCAGTATTCAGTAGCAAATTCAGAACATGGTGTGATACGTTGTTGTTAGTGTTGTGGTAATTGTGAGCGAAGTTTGAAAAAAAAACTTTACAAATCGTGAAGAGATTCAAATGAAAAATACTAGATGGATCAAAAGTTTTGCCGCCGTCGCTGATGCTTCAGCGTTCGAGTCACTGCCTCCTCCTACTGACATTCTAGCCTGTCTTCACTGATGAATAGACAGTGAATTGTTTTGGTGATTCACGATCAGATGTTTGATCCATACAGCTAATGATCCATACGATTGGACAGCTGATATGTACACATCCATATGTATGGATCAAACTGATCCATACTGCTCTCCAATCGTATCAGTAGATGTGTACTAATGACGACATGACAGTATAAGTGCTACACTACTGAACTCACACTGAAAACTGAAGATACTACAACTGAAAATGACATGTCTTCCTTGGGAACCCCTTGCAAGGTATTTTTGGGCAAACAGTTTTCTGAATTGTTAAGTCTTCTAGGTTGTTGACCTGAACTTTATGGACAATTGTCTGATGAGCTCCTAATTTTTATCTCTTTCAGTTGTGAACATTTGAACTTGCAATGCAACACACATTAACAGTAAACTGGTGAAAGTTCCTCTCTGCCTGTCATGTTAGATTCTGTGAGGCTCGTAGATTTTCATTATGATGCCCAAAATTAAACACAAATTAATGACTGACAGTTCATGGAGCACATTATTTAATATCATACAAATTGTTTGCTTCTCAACAATATCATCCATACAAATTTACATCAAACGATACAGGGAAAGGAGAAGAGTTGCACCTTCGTATTTAACAGTTCATGATTCATCACCAATCCAGAAAAGAGAGAAAAAAAAGAGATGTTTAGGTTTGAAGAAAAGGGTAGAAAGGAGATAGGCGACAAGGAACAAGCAGAGCAAGTATCACAAACATCTTATTTATCAGTATATATAGTTCAAGGGTGGGATATGGTAGGGATGGACGTACTTTAGAGGCACTTTCCTAATCGCAGCCTTTGTTTCCTCCACCACCTCCTTGCCGTCAAAACAATCATCGATTTCTCTCGTTTTGTGCAGAACACAGAATTGCAACAACTCAAGATCACCGAGCCTTGGCATGAAACGGACGTAAACCTTCAATCTGATAAGAAAGCAAGAAACAAAAGATATTTAGATTCGAAGAAAGAGGTAAAGGAGATATGGGAGGAGCTACAAGCAAAGTAAGCAGCATGTAATTTACATCTCAATCAGAATGTCTTACGTAAACGGTGGGATGATTGGGGTGGACTTCGATAGCATGCCTCAGTGCAGCCTCTGCTTCTTCCACCTCCCCCATGCTGGTGCCTTCAGATTCTAACCAAACAATCAAATTCTGCAGCAGCGGCAGATTCCCCAGGCCCAAGTCGAAACCGCTGTCGATTTCTCTCATCTCCCGCACTGGCAAATACAAGGTAAGTTTTGCAAGCCTCGGCATAGCTCCTTGCTGAAACACCACTGGCCATCGTCTGTAATCCCACAATTCGCAGTGTACCAGGCATGGAAATGCACAAGCACCAATGGTGAATCTCCTTTGGATCCCGGGATCCTCATGATGTACCTCCAACTTTAGATAGTAGAGAGCAGGCAACCTTCCGAGAACTTCGAGATCCTCCTGCTGCAGCGCCATAAGGTTGATGCGGAGGTAGGAGAGGTCAGCAAAGACTGAGGGATCCTCCTTCAACCAAGCAGGCAGCATTGAAAAATGGCTGAAGTAACAGAGGTCCAAACTACGGAGATGTTGTGGGGCAACGACGACCCAACCATCCAAGCTGCATTGACGAGTATCGATATTGATTTCTAGACTCTGGATTTTATGCATCTTGTTTAGGCACTCCACCAGGGATTCAACCTGGACACTGTTACATTCAGTTTCGCCGGTAATTTTCAGGCCCTTCAGCTCTGATAGATTGCCCAGCTCTTTTACAATGTCTATGAAGTCATCATCATGAATGGTTAAATGTGAAAGCTGTATAAGGCCTGTCAAGTTCCCAATCCCTTTCGGCACTCTTGCCTCTTTGTTTATGAGCAGGCACATCAATTGTTTTAGCCCAAAAATACTTGAAGGCAAGCTAGGAACTAAATTCAATACCCATGTACATCTAGTGTTTGTAGACATTGAAGGTTTCCTATTTCTTCAGGGAGCTCACCAATATTTGTATTTTTTAGTCCTAGGTACCTCAAATGAAGTAAATTCCCAAGGAACTTAAGCCTACAGCCTTGTGAAAGATCACATCCTTCTAAATCCAGCACACATAAAACACTGAAGCTCTCAAGTGTTGGTACATGATCAGTAGCAGATGGAAAGACAATAACTGACCTCACATGTTCTTTTCTCAATGTAGCCTCAGGATTACCATGACTAGTAGGCATGCCATTTTGAAGGGATAGCCTTCGGACCTTTTCGGATGTAGAAGAGTGAGCCATATTGTTACGTATAGTAACAAAGTTTTCTTCACTTGATAAGGAGCGGATAAGATCAAGCACCATATCATGTACACAACAAGATTCTACCATGCCAGTCCTTTCATCATGCCTGGTTGGATCATGCTTCTATTTATGAGTTCATTAAAGTAACTCTCCCCCACTTCAAATAACCTCTTTTCTTGCTTTTGAGACTGGATAAAACCTTCAGCTATCCACAACCATATCAAAAGATCTTTATCAATTTCATAATCTTCAGGAAACATACTTAAATATAACAAGCAACTCCTGAGATGAGAAGGCATATCATAATAGCTGAATGACAAAACCTTCCTCATATTCTCTATGGTATTATCCTCCTCTAGTCCTGCACCAATAGAGTTGCACACATCATACCACTCCAATTTGCTTCTTCCTTTAGTAACCAACAAACTAGCTATTGTAATAATAGCTAAGGGAACACCACCACATTTCTTTAGTATTCTATTTGATACTTCTTCTAGCTGTTCATTAGGGCATTTCTCTTTGTCTCCTTCGCCCAATATCCTATCATTCAGTAATATTCTAGAGTTGTCAGGAGAAAGGGGTTTCATCTCGTAAGGAGTGCCAATTTGCTCAGCAACAGTGAAAATACAGTAGTTGTGATGATTCTAAAATCCGCACTATCATGGGGTAGTGCACATCTAATCACATTCCAATCTGTGATCTTCCATATGTCATCGATAACAATGAAGTACCTGCACATATATAGAACAACAAAAAAAAGCCATGTCATCATCAGTCATCACTAAGCAAAATGTGGAAAAAATATAATCAATTTTTTCTTATATAACGGAGAAGGCTAGTACAGAATGAAGGTTTAGTTAATAATCAGTCTTTATGCATGTATGATAATTCATGAATAAAATATGTATATGGCATTGCTCATGTCCTTTCTGCTGCACTCCTATCTGTTTCGATGGTTCGGGTTGCTTAAGCACCCTTGATCCTCTGACCGGCCACTGAAATGGTGAGTCTACCATATATACGAGGTAATGGCCGGTGACCATGCCTAGAAATGCAAGAAAAATTAAATAGTAGTCCAATAGCCCAGAATACTAGACTAACCCTTAAATTCTTCTTTCTAAAATTTCTGAATCCTATTTTTAAAATCGTTTTGATTTGATACCAGCTCTGTAGCCATGCACATGTGCAGTATTCATATTCAACAGACCTATGCAATTGGACGAGGATACCCATTCGCATTGCATACTGAGTGTATGACTAATGCTTTTATTAATTTCTGAGTGAAACAATGCAAATTCTTTTTATTCGGCTATTAATTATTTTCAGAGTCAATCCTCACCTCAACAAAGCCTCTGGTTTTGCTCTAATAAAAAACTAACTAGGCTGGTGTAACAAAAGTTCCACAAGTTTCACTCAAAATTCTTTGTTGTGCGTATCCACACTAGATTGACAAAAGTTAAGCACTTCATGGATCTCCGGTTGTACAAGATCAATGCATGGGAAGATATAAGAGGGTCTCGAGTACCAAAGGCTAGAGAAAGAGGCAATATGGGTCCTCACTTAATAGCAAAAACCCCACTAGGACATAAAAAGTATGACAAATAAAAGGAAATGTGATGCAGTTGAGCGGCATTAAAGTGGGCCACAATTTTTTTATCAATGTCATTATTAGGATCATTTGAATTCTAAATACAATACCAAACTTTCTTAACAAAAACTTCATATAATAAATTGACAGCTATTTTTGTGATCGATGTGCTCATAACAAAAACTCCATGGCATCTCGCTATGGATTTGCCACAAGTCGTGTATAAACTTTTCTAACTCCTCTTAATGAAGTACGAGCTAAGCTCGCTTTAAATAAAAAGATGTTGTTGAGCGGCATTCATTTGAATTCTAAGTAAAATACCAAACTTTCTTAACAAAAAATTTCATATAATAAGTTGACAACTATTTTTTGTGATGTGCTCATACCTCTTCCCTTTAAGGAATTTTCTTAGTTGCTCGATAACATCAATACCTTCAGCATTCATCTCGGTGAGTTTATAGAACATGTCCCTGAATAATCTGTCCATATCAGGAGTTTGAGACACCGATACAAAAGCTGCGCAATCAAACTGTGCTCTAAGCTTTTCATACACAACATTAGCAAGAGTTGTCTTTCCTAAACCTCCAAATCCCACAATGGAAACTATCTTGTTTTGTTCTTTGGATGTTTCATTTCCTTCAATCAGAAACTTGATTACCTTATCTCTTGACTCCTCAATGCCAACTAGCTCTGTCACCTTCTCATACCGAACCAATGCACGGGGATCAACTTTCACAGGCTTATCAACACTATAGTTAACCTCGTACCTGCAGCGCCGATCATGCACCTCCTTGACACGACTCTTGATGTCTCTTATGTCAATAGCAATCTTGTGGCGAATCTTGGGCTGCATCAAGGAACCAAGGGTCTTGTCAATGAACTTCTTGAATCCATGCTTTTTGGCTGGCTGATGCCCCTTGACTTGCACCATGAATGTGTCGATGTTGTCCTCTATGTCATATGACAACTCTCTTACATTCCTGGCCCAAATCTTATCCCCAGTAGGAACCTGCTCAGCTGGAACCTTGGAGATATGCTCAAGAGCACCCTTCATGCTCTCGAGCTCATCTCGGAGGAACATGATCCCCCGCTTTCACCTCCTTTTTGCAGCTTGTACTCGTCGGCAAGCAGCAAACCGAGCTTGGGGATGAGGGTTGGCAGTGCCCCAAACACGACCTCCATTGATGCTCTTGCCGCAATTCAACAAGGAGCAAAATGTTGCTGGTGTGTCTGTGTTTTGCGGAGTGAGCAGTGGTGATGGGAGTTGTTGAGTGGTAGTGTTTAAGATAGCTTATACTATTGTATTACGCAGACCTCGTCTTGGAGGTAGTCACGGGTGGTCGATGCACGTCGCTTTGCTGCTAGATTTATGATAAAGAATTGCATTCCGATGACGAGAACGTGCTTGCACGTTGCAGCCCTCGAAAGGCGTTGGCATACTGTGCGTGTGTATGTGTCGAGGCTCAAGATTGGATCTACTGGCTTTCGCTGTTCAGTGTTGAGTGGTGCTACGGTTCTTAAGGTTCCTTATTATTTCAGAGAAGTGACCTAGGAGTTCGTCCAAGGGGACGGTGGCCGTCGTCCATGGATGCATGTTGGTCTGCTGCTAGTAACGATATAAAATTCCATCTCCAATGACGAGAACGTGCTTGCACGTTGCAGTCCTCCAAAGCCGGCTGCTTGCCGCCGTATGTGTCGAGGATCAAGCACCAGCACTGTACGTTTCCATTTTTCACCCCGACAAATGCCTAGGTCGACTGCTAACGAATAACTTTAACCTTAAGACTTTGTTTGGATGTTGCCGGATTTACCTAAATCCATATGTTTTGGGGTGAAATTTAGTTCTACTCCAATTCACCTCAACACTTGCTCTCACGAATTCACGATACATGTGAACCGTTTACCGTTACCAAGAAGACAAATAAAAGTTTTACCTAATATGCTGGCACAGAGTACTGGGCAAATTTAGCTGCGTGCTTTGTGGAATGAGAGTACGTAGTGCTAGTGAAGGTAGAGAATGGGATGGTATCCACTTTTGAGTAGACTAGCAAATTAACGTGTATGTATGCACCATCAATAAACCAAGGCCCATTTACTTAGTACATGACTAACTTGCCTCTTGTACTAGCTCAGTCGGCAATGTCATTCTAATAAAAAAATACATGTAACACACAGCTTGTATGCACATACGTGGAATCCATACACACTTTGCTAGCTTCTTATCTTTTCTTCTAGCTTCATAATCGCACATACAAACATAAACGCAAATTAATTAAGGAAATTTCGTACAAAATCTCGTCAAACAGTTACCTAAGGAGGCTAAGAGTGCACCTGTGTATGAAGAGGAGAATATGTTGAGAGTGCACCTGTTGATGAAGAACTGGCGAAGAATTTATCTCTTTTACTTGGAATTGGAAGGAGAAATAACCTTGTTATTTTGAAGTGCTTTGTAGGCGGTCTAGTTTGTTTAGTTCTATTGGGATTGTCTATCTATATTGTGTAGAGACTCTAAATGCTCTGCTACATATTTTGCCTGCAGATCTAATTAATTCACAATGTCTATAGTGTGCATCTTTCCAAGTTTATAGCTAGAATTATTCAAAATAATTCTAAAAATTATGAAAATACTTGGGATCTCTAATATCGCCACTATGAACTTTGCAAACCGACAGTTACACTAGGCATGCAAAAGTCTAGAAACACAGTACAATGACTAGTCATAAAACCTTTTAGATCAATGTTACAACCCGAGTCAGCAACCACATTGTAATATAACCACCACAAAAACATTCTTCTAGCACCTGAGTAGGGTCTCGGAAGTGAAAGAGCTTGCCAAAGAGGGTGGAAAGAGCCAACTAAGGTAGTTTGAAACCCATGATAAGCATCTGGCCACCAGTATCTCAATTCAGCCTGGGCGTTCGGGTTTTACCCAAAATTTCGGGTCGGGTTTTTTGGGTTTTTTGTTCGGTCTTCAGTCTTCGGGTTACCCGAGATACTAGAGTTCGGTCTTCGGGTTCGGGTTCGGGTTTGTTCGGGTAAAACCCAAAAGACCGATATGCTTATACAGGTATCATTTAGGACATGCATATGTAAGGCTGCAAAGCTGCAACTAAGGCATCTAGCACTTCGTCAACACATCAAAGATGCTTACATCTCAACACATCAGCCTAGTCTGATCCAATCAAAGTTCACAGAGTACTAGTAGTCTCATAACAGAGAAAAAAAAGGGTGATAATGCAGGACAAAGCTAGAATAACACTTAGTTTAGTTCCAACTCTTCCATAACTTATTAGCTTCACTTGCAGTCATGTTGAATCAATGGATGGCCCTCTGAAACGCAAGCGTCTAGGAGGCAGCAACAGCAGAGGACAGCCAAACTGTTCAAGCACCAACACAGTGAACTATTAGATAAATGTCCAACCAAAGAGATAATATATTACACAACTGCAGAGTATAACACTTAGTTCAGTTTCAAAGCAATGGACAAGCAGAAGTCCAACCAAAGAGATAATATATTACACAATTTTAGTTTTTTGGCAGAAGTACAAGGAGCTTGCTGCATTTCATTCAGACAAGTCTGAACAGGCCCTTGAGGCCCTGACTGAAATACCAGTACTCCTATTCTCAAAAAAAAAAAGATGGTTTTCTCTTATTCACAACAGAAAAAAAGAAGGCAACATAATTAGCTACCGAACCTATTGACTATTGTCTGATTGTCATGCCAATAATATTTTGACTTATGGTATACAGATTTCAGAGTCAAGCATCTCATGTCATAGTATTCAGAGTCACACTACAGATTTTATGTCACATTACAGAATGGCTACCAATTCATTAATACTGACCAAATGAATAATATTCTTTTAGAGTAGCTCCTGATGACTACCAAGTAGTACAAAGTTACAGTGAGATGGGAAACATTGCATTACCTCTGCTACAGCAGCCACTAGACATTAAGCCACCATCTCCACTTCAACTAGGAAACGTAGGTGTTGGTTGATTGTGAATCACCCTTGCGTTTACCTTGCCCATCAGCATATTCTTCAATCAACTCTGAAATTGAGATGAAACAGTTAGTGCTTATTCCATGTACAGTACAAACAATATGAAGAGACCAAAGTATCCTAAATACCTCTCTCTAGCTCACCAAGCTGCTCCATGTCCTCCTGGATATTCATGGGAGTGGCCATTCGCAACCAATCTTGAGTACAGACTAGTGCCTCCACCATGAAAGGAGTGAGGGAAGTCCTGAAGTCATCAAGTATGCGACCAGTTGTGCTAAATACTGACTCCGATGAGACGGTTGATATCTGAATTGGTAATACATCCCGAGCCAATTTTGCTAATACTGGGAACCGTGAGGAATTAACCTTCCACCATGCTAGAATGTCAAACTTGTTGTCTTCAGGTTCAGTATCTTCACTAAGATACTTGTCCAGTTCAGACTTGACACCTCCACTTGCAGCACCATGCCGCTTCAGCTTCTTGGCAATTCTATGCTTCACTGCTTCTGCTTCAGGTGGTTCTTGCGAATCATCAGTTTGCATTGTCGCATTGGACGATGGAGCATATAATGTTCCTATATTCTTCAAATAGGTCATGAACACAAGTTTTAACAGCAGCCCAAACTTTTGGTCCATTTTCCTCAGTAAATATCTCATCAATTGTTAGTTTGGTGTAGTCTGTCAGCTTGTATCTTGGGTCAAGCACTACAGCAACAAAGATCAGCATGTTTAGATTCTCCTTCTCCTTCTCCTTGTCCTTTCCCTTCCCCTTCCCTCTCTCATTCACATGTCTAACTTCAGCAGCCGGCTGATCATGCCAATTTCCCCAATATTTATCAAACTTTAGTTTCATTCTCTTCCCATTTCTTGCCGCAAAGGATCCTTACTGCTCATCCAGGTGCCAATCAAGAAATTGATTTGAGCTATCTCAAACAGAAAATTGTGTGCGTTGACTTGCAAATTTTTAGAGAGACGCTCGGTGAGTCTGTAGAAGTGGCCAAGAAATTCAGCCATCTTCTTTGCTTTCTCCCAGTCTTCTTCATCCGGATGCCCTGGACCTTTGTTAATTGGTGACAAGTCAATAGTATAGCGAGGATCATCATCACAGTACTTTTTTGAAATACCTTGTCACAGCTAGTGGCTGCTTGCAACATTAGGTATGTGGAGTTCCACCTAGTGCAAATGTCTAGGTTCATAAATGCCTTGGTCTAAACCTTCTCTTCCTCGACAAGCTCCTTGAACTTTGCTAATCTAGAAGTACCATCCTTGATGTACTTAACAGCGGCTCGAACACGCTTCACTGAAGTATCCACTTCTTTAAGGCCATCTTGTACAATAAGATTGACAGTGTGGGCTGAACACCTAAAGTGAAGATGCTTTCCTTCAGCAATACTTGTTTTTGCACTATTCATGAGCCTCCTCAAGTAACTTACACCGCTATCATTGGAGCTTGCATTGTCAACCGCGTGACACACATGACCTTTTCTAGCCCCCAATCAAGCAAGCACCTTTGCAAATTCTTTCCAATGTCATCCCCTTATGGCCCTTTACTTTGAAGAAGCTGATGACTTTCCTGTGATATTGCCAATTCTTGTCAATGAAGTGTGCAGTCACTGCCATGTAGCATTCTTGTTGTTGAGAAGTCCACCCATCAGTGGTTAAGGAAACCCTTTCACAATTATCCTTCAAAAACAGCTTCAGCTTTGCTTTCTCTTGAAAATAAATCTGAACAATGGACCTAGTTGCTGTCCTTCGAGATGGTGGACTCCAACCTGGGCAAGCTACACTCATAAATTTCTTGAATCCTCTTTTCTCTCCGGTTACAAAAGGCATTTAGTCTTCTATCACCATTTCGCAAAAGCTTTCTTCATAGCTTTTGGATCATACTTCCATGTAATGCCTTCTCCTTTAGTTGCTGCCAAAGTTGCCGACTTGGGATCCTTATTCTTGGCATCAGGATTTTGCTTGCAAATATTTAAATGCCTCTTTAACGCAGAAGTACCATTTTGATATGTATCTGCCTTGAGTTCCCGACCACAGTACTTGCATTTTGCTTTCTTCACCACATCATTGTCATCTTTTATCTTGGTGAAGTGCTGCCAGATTTCAGACCTTTCTGCCATTTGTTTCCTTGTATTTCTGTCCTTGCCATTGCCATCTTCATCTTCACCATTCTCTCCTTGTTGTTCCTCAAGTTGGGCGACCTCCATCTTGCGCCTTCCACCTGTATCCTCTAGATCCATATCCTCAGTTCTCATTCCACTGCCCTCTTCAGTTGTAGAGGGGATCTACATAAAGATATATGTATAATCAAGAATCAGTAAAAGAGTTGAACAGATAAATCATTGAAATAGTACTGTTCAGAAGCAAAAATAGTACTGTTCTGACTTGTGAGCATTGGTATTTCAAGACAATCATTGCAATGGCAAGCATCATTGCAAATTAGTATCATGTAACATGTTATGTTTCCTGAAAGGAATTTATCTCAAACTTATGTATTGTTTCCAACAGGAAAATTCGGCTAGTGCAAAAGCACTGCAGAACCTGATTGAATCTCGTAAGTTGGTATATACTGATCATCATGTTTAGATAAGGACTGATCACCATGTTTAGAACAAAAATTTAGTGAACAGAAACTGATCAGATAAGGACTCCTAAGCAACAGGAGTACTGACCTATAAAATGGTACCAACCAAGAGGAGTCCTATTGCAGTCATAGTATATTCTACCGTTTCAGTAGTAAAAACAATTTATTATTGTCTCACTAGCATGCAGCAAGGGTCAAGAGTAATTCCAATCAGCAGCTGCAGCCGGTAAGTAATTCAATCAATCACCATGTTTAGAGCAGCACTAAATTTAGCACTCATCCTGATCTGGGTAAATATACTGTGCAGTTAAAGATGTATGTATGACAAAGAAAGTGGTACCACTGCAGGAATCTGAAATTACCATGGAAACAAGAATCCTGATCTGTGTAAATATGCATTGCAAATGTGCAAATCCCCAATGTCAGGCATCATGAAAATCCCAGATTATGCAGTACAGGTAGGCGATAGCTGTTAGGTAAAGATTAAGCGCCAGTGCATCTGCATCTTTGCATCTGAATCAAAGGAATATAATAATATTGCTACTAATCTAACCACCCTAGGATAATGGACAAAACTGCAAGCTGGATGTGTTGCATTCAGAGTCACACTGTACTAGATCCACACAACCAGACAGGAATCGGACCCAAGAAGACAAAATACAGCAGAGCAGGAGCAAGATCTGAGTACAACAAGAAAGAACAGGTGGACATACCTGGCTTGTTGTCCTCGACATGGCGCAACACGAGTACAGGACGGTGATGAGCTCCCCAACACGAGTACAGGACGGCCTTCCTCCGCGTCCTCCGGAAGACAGATCGGAGCCGACGTAGACCGACGGCAGCGGCGCCGTGCGTAGACCGGCGGCAGCGGCGGTGCCGGGCGTTGACCGGCGGCGGCGCCGGCGCCGGCGCACGGGTGCTGCGTCGAACTTCGAGTGGAGGCCGACTCGAGTGGAGGCCTATTCGGTCCAGTTGTATGTACCCAAACCTATTCAGAAGTCGGTCTTTTCGGTCTCTCAGGTAACCCAAATAAAACCCCATAACCGATGTCGAGTTCGGTCTATTCGGGTTCGGTCTAAGCGTAGGACCGAAGACCTCGGGTTCGGTCCGCTCGGGCTCGGGTTCGGTCCGTTCGGTCTCGGGTTTGGTTAGTTCGGGTTTTGCGCCCAGAGTGAATCTCAATGTAGGCCCAAGAACTGTTAAGAGTCGTGATGAGCAACTCCATGCTGCTGGCTCAACGTAGACACATAACTAACCAGGGGATAAATAGGTAA
>JADLZK010009313.1:0-81451 GCA_015847255.1 Hyparrhenia diplandra | reverse complement strand
TCTTCTCGATGAATTTCATGGGCATCCTAGGTGTCCTTGCTGGTCCCAGGAATCATTCGCGCATGTTCTCCCGATGGATCCTTTTTGAGGGCGTTCCGGCCGCCGTTCGGCCAGATCAAGCTCCACATCGGCCCTACCGCTCCCTAGATCGACAAGTCGCCAATTTGTGATACTTGATGATTTTACATGTTGTTTACAACCTCGCGGGCGCCCAAGGCCCCGCTGCGTGTTGGTGCTAGAACGCGCAAATTGCGGCCGCGTCCCATCGTACTTTATTATGCGCCACTACTACAGATATGACATCACCGCCGGTCCAAACCTCCCTTCACTAACTGAAATGGAACCCACAAGAGGGAAGGTAGCTGGGATACCCGATGCTGTTATCCTCTTAAAAACAAAAAAAAAAAAAGGCCAACAAGGATGCCCATGCATGTCGCACTAGAGCATGCTCGCTATCCCCATCCTCTATACCTATCCGCCGCGCATGGTGGTCGGCTATCGCTACCGCCATCAAGCACTTCATTCAGAACAAATTCCGTACACTAAAAGAAAGAAGAGATTCAACACATCACAAATTAACCTTCTATCTCCATAAACGATTCATTCATAAATCACTTGACAAAGGAGCAGATCAACACACATCACAAATTCACATAGGAAAGAAAGCATGTAAGAGGGAAATCATTAATCCAGAAGTTACGCCTCCCCGGCCATGCTCCGCATCCTGATCTTGCCCCCATGTGGGAACAACATGCACGCACCATACCAAAGATTAGTTATTTATTAGAGAAAAATCGCAGAGCAACTAAAAATAGAACGCAATTGAAGAGAGACAATGAAATCTCATGTTTGGTTTTTTGGAAATTGATGACACACTTGTTATGCTAACTTTGCTCTAAGTGTGACTCGCTGAGAGATAGGATTGCATGGATGTTGTGGAGCATGATGATCATGAACATGGACGATGATGATGGACATGATGGATCATCAAGCTCGGTTTTTCGGTTTGGGAAGGAACCCGAGATCAAGGCAAAGGTATACTTCCATAGGGTTTTCTTTTCGTGATCAAGACACTATAGAGAGTGTGATCACATTATAGGATAGATGGTCGACTATCAAGAGGGATGCCACGGCTAATCCAAAGAGACAAAGGCTCTAGGTTCATGGTAACTTTTGCATATGCATTTAGAATCTAGCGCACTAATCTCACCCTTGTGATATCATCGCGGTATCCTAACACACGTGCTCACACGAGACACATTTCGACGTGTTGACAACTTGAGACAAAGAGGCGAAACTTGAAAGTTGGAAAGGATACGACGCCGCGTTGAAGAGGAGTTTCAACAAATGGGCGCCGACGCCGGGTGGCCGCTGGCGCTCGGGCGCCCGCAAGGCAAAGGTTGAATTCAAATCAAGGCGCCACTGGACGCTGTCCACGACGGCTTAGGCGCCACGCGTCATAATGGATGCCGGCGTCCGCGCGAGTCGACTTCGAAGTTTTAACGGGCGCCGGTGCGCCCGCCGCGCCGCACGCGGGTCCGTAGAGCATGTCGACCCCCCACGACGGACGGGCGCCGGGCGCTGGCTCGGGCGCCAGGCGGCGCCGACGCCGGCGCTTCGGGTGCCCCGGCGCGGCGCCGGCCCAGCGTTTAGGGCAACTTTGGACCAACGGCTCTATTTGACTTTGGGTCTATAAATAGATGAGTGGCCGGTTCATTGTCTCTCTCTCTTGCACATTTGAACACTCCTACTTGCTTGTGAGTTTGAGATACTCCTCCACTCATCTTCTTCATCCTTACTTCGAATCTTGGGTGAGATTGAGAGAGATTGAAGTGCATTTGCTTGATAGCTTGCATCTAGAGGCACTTCTTCCTTGGAGGAGAGTGCGGGATTTTGTTTCTCTTGGGAATTTGCTTGGTTCCCTAGCGGCTTGAAGGTTGAGGCGGTGTTGAGCTCGATTGAGCATGTTCGAGGCCACACCGGTGAACTTGTGAGGGGTCGTTCCTTACCCCGCAGGAGATTCGAAAGGAGAATCCACATCGGATTGCTCGTGGCTTGTGAATCCTCTCTTCGATTGTTTCATTGAGCTCCCACCGGGGATTTTGGCACCGGCCATTGCTTGTGAAACATCAAGTGAGTGTATCGCCACAACGGGGACACGTGCGGCAAGAAAACACGTGAACCCGACGATGAAAATCATCGTGTCAATCTTGTGCTTGCTCGTTGGAGATTTCATATTGATCATGGTGATTGGCTTCCACCTCTACATGTCGACGCCGTATATAGATCACACTTACCTAGCATTTACATTCGATATACTTGTGTAGCTTGTGTGGTTCAATATAGCTTGCTAGAATTGTTTAGCTCCTAGTGCTTGAATTAGTTAGCTTTTAGTTCACCTAGGAGTAATTTAGCAACCAAGTCTTTTCTTGTGATTAGAGACAATAGAATTGACTTGTGGCTTGCATAGCTAGTTTGTAGCACCGCTATATTTGCTTCGCCATCTTATTTACTAACCGCCTTGTTTAGTTTTGTTGCAAAGATTTTTTAATAGGCTATTCACCCCCTCTAGCCATTAGGACCTTTTCGGACAAGAGGGAAAATCATGAGTCCAGGAAGCCAGCGGCGTTACATCTCCCTCCGCCATGCCCGCATCCGGTGGATCTTGCCCCATGCCGAACCACATGCATGCACCATAGCAAAGATTAGTTATTTATTAGGAGAAAAATCACGAGCAACTAAAAATAGAAGGAATTGAAGAGCGGAAGAAACACGCGTGAGGGGATGCATGGATGTAGGATGTACCCCGAGCCATCGATCGCCGCTTCTCGAGTATCCGTCCGTCCAAGATCCATGACGAAAGTGGATCTCGAGGACAATGTGAGAGAGGAGAAAAGGGGGAAACACTCAAGAAACAAGTCAAGATTCATGGAGAGAAAAAGGAGGAAGCTAAGGAGGGCCGCTACATGCATGGATGGGAGGAGAGGGAGTGTACCGGCACATGGAGAGGAGAAGATCTCGGAGGGGAGGGAGGGGAGACGGCCTGCGCGCCTCTCTCTTCGCGGCATGCGAGAATGAGTGGTTGATGTGGAGGGGAGTGGGGATGCGGTTGGGGAGGTATGATATTTTCTGAGAACCGCGGACGCGAGGCGAAGTTAACGAAGATGAATGAAAATTTCAGGTGTGAGTCCATATATTTACGCCGGTTGGCTGATACAACCAACACTAGTAGAGTTTCACTTTGTCGGTGTTTATACCACCAGCGGTGGATCGAGAGTTTCACCGCCGGATCTTGGTTAGTCCCAATTATTTTTTGACTTTGAAGCCACAAAAGGGCCTTCACCGCCGGTGGGCTGGATTTCGGCAAAGGATGCCGGGCGTAGTGATGACCAATCTGTAGTAGTGGCTGGCAGGGATGGATTGCATTAGAGCCGAGTATAACAGTAGGCTGTAAGAAGGCTAAATGCTAATATGGAAGAGATAGGATAGGAGAGAGAAAGTGGGTTGTAAGCTTATAGCCAGCTTTAGACACAAGAACCGAGAAACTCTATGAGAGAGACATGTGGACCATGTGTTAATGTTGAAGTGCTAATCAACTACTATATTGGTAGGTTGAGAGGTAGCCCTTTGCATGCAGCAGCCGGTTGTATTGTATTATTATTAGCCTGGCTCTCCTGGTTTTATTGGATGAGCATCCGCATCAGATGGCTCTTATTGGATTGGGCTTTTCTCTCAATTTTATGAAATTCAGGAAACCCCATGAAAGCGAATTGGCTTATAGTCCAATGGTAGGACGGTCCATTGGGGACGCTACCCACCCGTGGTTCAAATCACGGTGCTCGCACCTTTTCCCGGGATTTTCCCAGGATTTTCCGGCGTTGTGCATTAAGTGGTAGCGGCGTTCCGTCGACGACGAGGCGCCCATGGTGACTTCGGGAATCTCTGACCTGCCGGGTGCTCCGCCCTTCGAGGTGCTCATAGGGGTAGGGTTTGCGCACGTGTGTTCTTAGGGAGAGTGTGCGTGCGTGTTGTGAGCGTCTGCGTTGTACTGTGTAATTCTCAAAAAAAAAAAAGGAAACCCCATGAAAAGAAATACAGAAACTTCAAGTTCAGAGCGCTCAAATTAGGGATTTGTTAGCGAAACATCATAAACTTGCTCACACATGTCGAAGCACAGATTTATCCTAATAATTTGAATGAAATTGCAGCGCAAAGCCAAGAGTGAAAATTCCCAAAAAATCCCAAGATATATAAATTTCAGTGCATGAGAGAGAGAAAAAATTCACGGAATTGGTCCTTTTATTATTAGATGGAGATGTTTGGTTACAAGACACTTCTAGCCTAATCAAAGCATTGCATGACGTAACATCAAGATACATAAAAAGATAGTCTGAACCTGGATAGCCAGAACCATAGCCAAAACGACTATTAAATAGGGACGAAGGGAGTATATTCCATAGTAGTGCCCTGGTGACGTACAACAGTGAGACTCGAAGCTGTCTATTTATTCAAGGGACCCATTATTGAATGAAAATTTGGACCAAATTTGAACCATCTGCCAACTGCCAAGCACACAAAGTGCACTAATTAATGCATCAAATGGACTAGCTATGCCATCCTTTTCATTCCTGCACTATGCTAACTTGGCCTGTGTAGTCAAGTCGCGAGCGCTGGATGAGATCGAACAACATGCGGACAACGGTGAGGACCAGCTCGCGGGCGAGGCGACTCAAAGCATCGCCATAGCATACTACTACTCGACATTGTCATTTATGAACAACGAGCTGGGTAGAGGGGATAAGTAGTCTTTCTAATTATAATAGCTGCTATAGCTAACCAAAACAGTGTGGAATTAAACTATTTGGTCTAGCCTTGACTATACCCATGTGAAATCTTATGCACATACAAAAGATTCTATCCAAGTTGTATCTAAGGTGCGAAGTTTGTAGGTGCACTTACTCAAGTCAAGTTAGCAAGGTCAGTTAATCTGGTTGGTAGTTACAACCATCCCCGTAGTCTTGACCTGATGGAAAGTGTCGAGGCCTAGTGTTCTAATCCGAGGCTCAAACAGGGAAACAAAGGCCCCACGTGGCCTCGGATGGCCATGCGGAGGCCTAGTGAAAGAAAAGTTGTAAAACAACAAGATATAAAGTTTGTCTCCATCCAACTTTATTTGATATAAAGTGTGTCTCCATCCAACTTTATTTAAAAAGTCAAGAATTTTATTATGCTACACCCATTTGTAGAGACGGCTCAAGATCCAAATTCGCCTTTAGAAATCGATTCTTAGAGGCGGCTTTAGATCCGACACCTCTAGAAATCTCTTTCAAGAGGCGGCTGCATCTAGAGCTGCCTTTAAAGATAGGGCATTTGTAGAGGTGGCTGAAAATAACAGTTTGTTCCTTCAAATGCATTTGTAGAGACGTCACGTTTCGGGAACTATTTTTTACAAAGCGGCTAACATTGAGCGATTTTACAAAAAAAAAAAAAAATGAGGGGTCTCTATAAATTATATCTCAGTATTAGTGTGATCCCTTGGCCCAAAGAGCTTGGAGCAAAGGCTGCAGGGGTATAAGTATATATGTTTGTGCGCTATGCGGTGACTAAGTGTGGTTCCAAAAGTTGCATGGTGGTGCTCATGGTTACAGTTGTATGAGCTCTATCTAAATAAAGGCGGCAGGGACCTCAACCAATAGTTATTGAGCTTGAGGTCTGTTGACATCCAAAATTGTCCAAGCATAGTTTTGGAAGCTTGAGGACGTAGAGAAGGACATAGACATGCCAAGGTCAAGCGACATCGCCATAAGGGCAAGGAAACACGAGGAAGAAGAAAGCGAGCCACAACAGGCCGCCAAAAAGCTTAGCCGGTTCGGGTCGGCTTTAGCCGGCTGGTCCGGCCCGGCCGGCTCATCCATCTCTCTGGCCGGCTTAGCCGGGTGAGGAACCCGCTAAGCCGGGTCTTCACCGAAAGCCACGGGGGCGGCTTGCCCGCACCCGAAAATCCGGGCTTAGCCGGTTGAAGGGGCGCTAAGTCGGTTCATCCAGTTGAACCGAAGCAAACTCGATCTAATTCGATTTAAGGTCGGTTTTGGTGATTGAAAACATATCTAGGTCGTTTCCTAAGGAGATAGGACCACCCCCTCTATAAATATAGAGGTTCACGTCTAATTTGATCCCATCTACCCAAATCGACAAAAAACACAATCTATCTCTCTTTGCCCACATGTTCTATTCTCCAACCCTAAACCTGTTGTCCGACGATCTTCTCAACGACTTTCATGGGCATCCTAGGTGTCCTTGTCGGTCCTAGGAATCCTTCTCGTACATTCTCCGATGGATCCTTTTTGAGGGCGTTCGTCGTTTGACCAAGATCAAGCTCCACATCAGCCCTACTGTTCCCTAGATTGATTAAGTCGCCTCAATTTGTGATACTTGATGATTTTACAGGTTGTTTGCATATTCAGTAATAACATTGTCATCGTCCCCTTCTTCATCTTCACCTTCTTCCTTTATGACACCGGTCTATCCGTGCTTGGTCCAACAAACATAGTTTGGCATGAAACCCGACTTAAACAAGTGTAAATGAATCTTTTGTGAGATGGAAAATTCCATCTTATTCCTACATGTAGCACATGGGCAACACATAAAACCGTTTAAGCTTGTTTGCTTGGACCGCACATAAGAACTCACGCACCCCATGAATGAACTCTCCGTCGCGCCAATCTACGTTGTACATCCAATTTTGGTTCATCTCGTAGTTTCACGACATACATAATCACCATATTAAAAAAACTTACACATAATTAGTTATATTAAATACACAACATGCATGAATAGTACAACTGATTAATTTACGGGTAGCCTACAACTTTTTGTTTGGTTGCATACAACAAACTCCACTAAAGAAGAAAAACAATAACCATAGTCATCAATTAAAGCAGAATATTCTTCATAGGCCACGGAGCAATGATCCTAAGAAAGTTATATTTCTAGCTGGCATCTCTTGAATCTCTATTGCCGGTCCTTGGTCATTGTTATTTGGAATATTTGCACCATTGTAGGCTGCCAAAGCTTCGGCTTTCGTGGTTGTATTTTTGTAACAATTTTTCAGGGTAGCGATGGACCTGATCATGGAAATCGACCGGGTTCGATAGATCCCGACACACGACCAACGTGCACTACATACCATGTCATGTTGCCTACACATGTAACCACATTAAGTTGATTCCTAAATTAGATGAATTTCACATTTTGGTAAACCAATGTAAATTTCTCATTTTTCTAAACAAAAGAAATTAAACAAACAACAATATTTATATAAATTGCAAAAATATGAAATTAATGATGAAAATGAGGGGGCAAAGTGAAATTGGCGAACCTTTATTCCCGGTTTGAGTGAACGGAGTAAAGGGTGTTGTCTAGAGATTTGGTGAAGAAAAACAACTGAAATTTGAAACGTTGTGGTTGGTATATATAGACGTGAACATTATTCCCGGTTAGAAACACGAACGGGGAATAAAGGTGGAGCTCTACTCCCGGTTGGTACGCCCAGCCGGAGTAAAGGTTTTCCTGGCTAGAACTCCGAACGGAGACCTGCCACCACGCGTGGCCTTTTACTCCTGGCTGGGGAGTCCAACCGAAGTAAAGGTTCCTTTTCTCCCGGTATATTTCTAGTTTTTACCCTCGAAAATAGAAGTCGGGCTTCTGCAGTAGTGAATCTAGTGATATATAGGAGTCGGTTCAGGTATATTTCTAGTTTTTACTCTCGAGGAGAGTAACATGTGTGTCCACTCACAAGTTGGAGCCAAGCCAACAGATGGGGTTTGACACCACACACACACGTCCCGTTGGCCACACGGAGGGATCGGAGGTGTGACGTGGTGACGCCGCTAGCTTTGGCTCGAGCAAGCGGACAGGGGAAGGCGCGCGATCCATACCATGCGTGGCGGATATAAATAGGATGGACCCGTGCTAACTAGCGCCCGGCAAAACCCAACACGACGGTGCGTGGGTGGAGCTGCTGCCAAAGAAATTAAAGCAAAGCAAATTAGAGGAGAGGAGAGGAGAGGAGAAGAGAAGAGGAGAGGAGAGGAGAGGAGAAGAGAGGGAGAGGAGAGGAGAGGAGATGAGAGAGAGGGAGAAAGCAGGGATTGATTGAATTGATTGGTCGTCGTCATCCCTTGCCCGGCGCCGGTGCCATCTCGTGTTCGCCGCTTATTCTCTCTCGCCGGCCGGCGCGCCGCCCACATGGCACGTTGGCCTTGCCTCTTCTTCTGCCTTCTTCGATTGATTCCAGGCCGGCCATACCGGCATGCCGCCTCCGTGTGCTCTCCCTCCCTCTCCGCCACCGCGACGGCAGGTGGTCAACAATCCGCCGCTACCGCTGCCTGGTGGAAAACGCGTACATATTACATACATAAAGCAAATAAGATCGATTCCGTGGCGAAATCAACCTGACAATGGTTTGGTTTGAACCGGTTTTTGGTTTGGTTTTACATGTGGTTCAACTTGATTTGGTTCAAAACGGTTTGACATCTATAGTGGTTTGGTTTGGCTTGGTTTAATAGTTTTAATGGTTTGACAACAATAAAGTGCAACTACTAGGTAAAGCGATGCCACCTGCAACTGGTAGCTAAACCATTAAGCTGTTTTTTAGCTAAAACAACTAAATGGTTTGGAATGGTTTGGACGAATGAGTCAATGGTTCAAGATTGGTTTGGTTTTTAAGTGTAGTATAGTATAAATGGATTGGTGTGTTTTTGCTCTAGTTCTTGAACCATTACCAGTTTGACTGGCTGAGTCGAGTGTGGCCCTGAGTTTCCTCTCCATCGCTTGCTTAGCTTTGGAAATTTTCGCTAATCGAGTAATATAGCTATAGATACGGAGTACAGAAAGAAACAGCGAAAGGAAAAGGTCCGTTTACACAAGATCCGCTTGCTAATGCTTTGTATGCTCCCCCATCAGGCAACGCCGAACCAGGCATCATTTATGCTCGGCGTGGCATGTAAATCAATTCAACGAACAAAGATGCCTGTTTTGTTTTTCTTCTTTTTTCCCCGGCCGGCAGCCCCCTATTATTTATACAATTTGATTGATCGACAGAGAACAGGAAACACCGATCGAGTGAATTTTTCCCTATCTTAGCCGCGCGCTAGCTTCTTTTTGTCACCTTACCTAGCTTTCACCGAATGCATGCTATGTATATTTGGTCCGCGTATATGTATATACGACACTCCACAAATAATACACAAATTCCACCGACTACCACCACACCGTGTTACTTAATTGTACGTACCCTCCACAGTCAGTCTTGTTTTTTTTTTTTTTTTTGAGAATGAACAGTCAGTCTTGTTAGTTTTCATTTTTGTTAAAAAAGGATGTTATTTAAGCTGACCAATTGGACGCTGCTGTGTGTGACTCTGGTGTGATGTGATGTGATGTGATGCAGGTGGAGTCGGAGGTCGTGGCGGCGTGTCGCGGCGGTGCTGACGCCGCCGCTGTCGCTGGAGGGTGGTCTCGCCACGGAGCTCCGCCCGGCAAACCTCGTCAAAGGGTGCTCAGCCTCTTCCGGAACGTCCGCCCGGGCTCCGACCTCTCCCACTTCCAGGTACGTGTATGTGTGCATGCGACTGCCATCATTTCACATTATTCTGCGTGATTGAAGTAAAACATGATCAAAATCAAGCACCAGCAACATAACATGTGTCTGAATGAAACTCAAAACGTGTCCGAATGCATTTGCAGCTGCCGGCGACGTTCAACCTGCCCAAGTCACAGCTCCAGCTGTACGGCGAGGGCGTGTACTGCACCGGCGGCGGCGAGGACCTCATAGGCGGTCGCGCCGCATGGGGCCAATAGCCTGGAACGCCTCGCCGCCGTGGTGGCGTGGAGCATCTCCCACGACAGCGCCCGCCCATCTTCGGCTTGGCGCCCTGGCCCGATGCTCGGGGAGACGACCACGTCTCCACCTCCACCTCCACCTCCGGCGGCACTAGACAACTCAACGTCCTCCTCGAGCAGGTCTCGCGACCGCCCTCCCGTGGACGGCTCTGCACGCGACAGACTCCACTGGCGATGTCCGTCTCGTGTGGTGCCAGAGCCCCGCCAAAGTTCCACGGCGCCGGCGTGAGGCGGCGGTGCGCTGGGCGCGGAGCTGCGGCTGCCACGGCACGCCGAGACGACGCCGTGGGTTGTCCCAACCTGGTGATCCGCCTCTCCCGTCCGCCGGCGCCGAGTGGGCCGGGCGGCGTCCGCCGCCGCCTCGCGCCGAAGTCCGGGCTCGAGGCACTGCTCAGCTACTGCCGGACACGACGCTCTTTCCTCGGTTTCGGGCGGGCGGCGACGCACGCCAAGGCGTCAGGGGCAGGATCTTCCGGTCCGGCCGCGGAGGAGGAGACGTTGTGTGAGGTCGATGGGTTCTGGGACCGCAGGTCTCGATCAAGGACATCGCCATCGGTGACGCCTCCGTGCTCTCGACGCACAGCGCCATTGGTGACCTCGCCACGCCCGTGGTGCAGGAGCCAAAGGTACGAGAGGACATGGCTGCTAACTATAGGATCTGATGCTGATTACTGATGCATGTTATTGATCGATCGTGTCACTGTCACAGAGCGTGTCGGCGTCGGAGTCGGCGGTGGTGTGTGGGGCGAGGTGAGCGACGCGATCCTGAAGAAGGATTGGGAGACGGCGGCGGCAGGCGGCGGCGGGTGGAGGACACGGCGAGGAGGCGCAAAAGAGAGGAACGAGAAAGGGAGGTGTGGACACCAAAACACTTCTCGTTGTCACAGAATAAAGACGGCGACTGGGAGTGCTGGCCGCTGGAGGAGACGGTGCTGCCGGCGCCTATTCTTGTCCCCTCCTCCTCATCACCATGACACTGCTAGTTGTTATTTATGAACAAGGAGATGGGTAGAAGGGATCAATAGTCGTTTCTAATTCTAATTGCCCCTATGTCTAAATCTTATGCACCTTACAAAGATTCTATCCAACAAGTTGTATCTAAGGTGCCAAGTTTGTAGGAGCTCACTTAAGTTAGCAAGGTCACTTAATCTGGTTGGTAGTTTAGGTGCCAAGTTAGTAGGAGCTCACTTAGTCAAGTCCAGTCCTTTGCAACACCCTGAACTATTACCTAATTTAAAATTCACTAAAATTGAATTTTTCAAAACATTAAATAAAACAAACAAATATAATGCACCTAGGATTTTATTTAGCACAAATAGGTCAATTTAGGGATAAGACTACATGTGTGAAATTGTGTGAATGAATTTTTGTTTGACTTGTTGGACATATGGTGGTACTCTCTACCCATTTATATTTCAAAATTTGAATTCAAAATCATTTCAAACCATATAGTGCAAATCTTGGAAATACAAAAGGATAAGGAAAAAATAGAAAAATGATCACAGGTTCATTCTCTCCCCTCTCTCCCTTTTCGGCCCGAACCAGCCCACCCTCTTTTCCGTTCCCCTGCTCATATATCCCGTGTTGGGAAGGTCCGGCACCGCGGCGCAGCGGCTATGGCCTAGCACTGCGCCGCGTCCCTAGCCGCGCACCGCCCCCTCCATTTCCCCTCCTCTTCTCACCGATAGACGGGACCTGCATGTCGGTGTCGCCGCTCACCTCGCCACATGGTAGAAATATCAAGTTGTTGCCGTGTGCATCAACACTGCCGCCGCCGTGCCCCGTCATCCTTGGCGCCAATCGATTCGACGGCGGTGCACCAAAACACTGTGACCCACCCATTGCACCTTCCCTCCGCTCTTCCCTCTCACTTTGTCATCGTGTCAACGCCAACACCATGGTTGCCTCCGCGCCAAAACCACCCTGGTAGGCGTCAAGCCTCCTCGCCACACGAGCGGGCAGGAGCACGCTGTGACAAACCGCCATAGTGGATTCAAATGCGAGGCCCCGCCAAGCGGATAAGCTCAGTGCAAGAAATAACTTCGCCGCTGAGAACCAGGTTAGATGTTTTTGAGTTTAAGCTGATTTTTCTATTTTCTAGCCAAGGAAATACTAATAATATTTTAACTCTTTTTCACCATGGTCTTCAGTTTTTCTATTTTCAAACTCAAGTAAATAATAATAATCTTTTAACACATTCATCAGGGTTTCCTTTCATGCTTAGCAATATTTTCTATACCTTTGTGACACGATTCAATTCAACAACTTACAAGTGCATCATAAAGTGAGTGCTTGAGGCATGAAAATTAGTTAACTGCCAAGATTGAAAATTTCTCTTTCTTTATTTTTCATGTAAACCATTACTTTTACAATAATTCTCATGTCATTTAATAAACCAGAACATGGGTTCAACGTTTTCCCCTGTTGGCCTGTTGAACATGTGATTGCTAATAAAATGTTCAGAAAAGAATTTACATTCCGATCATCTAGCTTTCGTATAACCTGGCATGTTACAGAGTGTGCCCGCCGACACAAGTAGACTGATGAAATCCCAAGCTCCATAGTAGTGGATAAATACCTGAGTTGAAGGCAGCACCTGAGAAAAATATTTAAAACAATGTAAACGACAATGAAAACAATAATAATAATAATGCTTGTAGGAACAACAGAGTTTTGGTTTCAAGCAAGAAAAATTATGAGAAGCGTGACTGGAAAAAGTTTTCAAAAAGAAACGTGACTGGAAATGTGCATTTAATCAGGGCATAAGCAGTGGTGCTGAATCTCAAAAAAAAAAAAAAAAAATGCAGTGGCGCTGAACCAAACTGACATTGTTCTGACACAGTTCGATCTAATGCAGATAAAGCTTATTCTTGTTTGGTGCAAATCTTACATGTAAATTAATCATGTCAAGGGCATCAATGTCAAAACCAAGATAAAGCTTATTCTTGCTGATGGAGCGCTTACTCACCATTTTTGTGTCATGTTTTGCTAACAAAACAACCAAAGAATCTGGTGCTGTCAGGAGCATTTTGTCGGCTGAGTTTCCTGCACAAAAGGAATAAGAATAACCATATGAGAATTAAATACTCATGAAGCATAGATATCAACAAGATAGTAAATTTGCAACATGACCAGCTGAAACAAATTCGTCATCCCTGCAATTCACTCTATCAAGCTTATCGAATACTATTATCAGAAACTGCTGCAGCATGTCACGAGAAGGTTCGAGTAAATAAATTATTAAACTGCTGCAAGCCGTGTGTACTCAGCGGGCTCCATTCTTCTGCCGGAGAGATAAATGTACCACGTCGGCTGCCAGAGAGGAAGAAATGAACCACAGTTCATGAACGGATACATGGGCTATGGGGACAGGATTGTGGTTCAAAACTTTTTACTCAGCGGGCTCCATTTTACATGCAGACGCACACATGAACCCCAATCCAGACCTAGACTAGGACGGGCATCTGGGCGGAGACGCAGCGCCGCCACCACGCGGGCCCCGCCGCTCTCTCCCTCCCCTCCAATCTCAATCGCGCCGCCGCAGGCCGCGCCGGCGCTGGGGATGGCGTTGCCCTCTCAGCCGATGGTGTGGCCCATTTGGACGACGCTGCCTGGGTGGGGGGCCGATCGCCCGAGCCGCGTGGGGCCTACGGTAGCCGACGGCGGATTTGGACCTGCGGGCCTGGACTGCGTCCCCGGGTGCGGGCTGGTGCTGTCCCTCTACGGCAGTACCACCGCTCCGTTGGTGGTGGATCGTCGGCCGGTAGTTGGCGTGCCGCTCGTCTGGCGGTGGTGGCGGCGGTCAGTTGAGCCCCCAGGTGCGGATTCGTCGGCCGGTCGGGCCTGTGCTGTCCGGGCCTACGATCGTCTCGATGGTGACCTTCCGTGAAGGCGATCTTCGATGTTCCGGGCACAAAGTCGACGATGGTGGCGTGTGTCTTGGGCGAAATCCTTGCACAGTGTTACGTCGGGCGGCGGCGTGGATCTTACGTACGGCCACGCACCTTGTTGAAGCGCCCGGCTGGACCCGTTGGTCGGGCCTGTCCCTTGCTACGCCCACGGGCATTCAATAATCGGGTGAAAACCGAGTCCGGTTTCTCCGGGGGCGGCGATGGCGCAGCACGCGTCATCGGTTCTTGATCGCCAAGGCCGGCAAAGATTCCCGCGTGGTTACCTTGTTCGGGTGTTCAGCTCAAGGCGGAGGTGGCATTTGATGGCTCGGCGTTTGGTGGTCTACACCAAAGAAGAAGCATCCAATCTTCAATGGTGGTCGGTGTCCAACGTTTTCAATACCTTTATTAGGTCTGACAAACGCGTTGGGCGGCTTCATCTTGACTTTGGTGATCTTATTGTGTGGAGTCGACATCATGGTGGAAGTTAGAGGTCGCATAGGACTACTTGAGCTCCTTGTTGGGGATGTATTTTTTCGGTCAATTTGTTTCTTTACTTTTTGTTACTATAATATTTTAGCCTGATTCTACGCACGGATAGATGAAGCCGGAAATTTTCTATCCTTTATATTAAAAAATAAAAAAGATGAACCACAATCCTGTACCACGCCGGCTGCCGGAGAAATTTATTTCCCGTCGGACACAGTTCATGAACGGATACATGGGCTATGGGGACAATGTTGGGCCCAATTTTTTTTTTTTTAAAAAAGGGCCAAAATTTTTGGGCTGGTACAGCATTTTACCGGGCCTGACCGATAGAAACGGATTTCGCCAACATTCGGCGAATTTCAGAAGAAATTCCGAACTATTCAGCACACAGAGTCGGCGGCTAAAAGCTTTGATTGCCTCAACTCGAGGAGCAAGAAGGCGCTCACTGGAGTATGCTGTCTCCTGTCACGTGTCACCCCAATAGGGTGCGCAACGAAAAGATAAAAGGATACAAACTGTACTCCCAACTACCATCCTCACCAGCATCCTCGCCGCGCTCTTGCCAGAGAGCTTTCCTGTTGACGTCGCCGCAGGAACGCTCATTGCACTGCAACGGCTCTGGTTCTACCAGACAGCGCTCACTAGGTACGGTCCCATGCTCCTGGACTGGTGCAACCGCAACGCCAAGGGCGACAAGGTCGACTGCGGCAGCCGTGCCACCGAGGAGCGCGCCGAGCAGCTGGCCAGCTTCCAGCTGTTCGGGGCCGTGTTCCTCGCCTTTGTCTACGTGCTTGGGTGCTACGCCGTCGCCACGGCCAGGTATGGGCACCCGGACTTGGTGGCGATGCATGGGGAACACGTCTCTGCCCTGGAGTGTCGTGGTGTCGGTGGCGGCGGCCGCGCAGAGGAGTGCGTTGTCTAGTGGCGTCTGATGAGTGCATATCTGCAGCTCTGTTCTTGCGTCAGTATATTCAGTATTCAGTAGCAAGTGCAGAACATGGTGTGATATGTTGTTGTTAGTGTTGTGTCAACTGTGAGCGAGGTTTGAAAAAACTTTACAAATCGTGAAGAGATTCAAATGAAAAATACTAGATGGATCAAAAGTTTTGCCGCCTTCGCTGATGCTTCAGCGTTCAAGTCACTACCTCCTTCTACTGACGTTCTAGCCTGTCTTCACTGATGAATAGACAATAAATTATTTTGGTGATTCACGATAAGATGTTTGATCCATACAGCTAGTGATCCACACGATTGGAGAGAAGATATGTACACATCCATATGCTTGATCCATTCCATACATGCTCTCCAATGGTATCAGTAGATTTGTACTCATGACATGACAATATAAGTGCTACATTACTGCAGTCAGACTGAAAACTGAACATTACAGTGTCTTCCTTGACAACTGAAAATGACATGTCTTCCTTGGAAACCCTTGCAAGCTATTTTTGGGCCGACATTGTTGTGAATTGTTAAGTCTTCTAGGTTGATGACCTGAACTTTATGGGCCATAATCTGATGAGCTTTCAATTTTTCTCTCTTTCAGTTATGAACATTTGAACTTGCAATGCAACACACATTAACAGTAAACTGGTGAAGGTTCCTCTCTGCCTTTTCTATGAGGCGTAGATTTTCATTATGATGCCCGAAATTAAAGACAAATTAATGACTGACAGTTCATGGAGCACTTTATTTTTTCTGATAAATCGAGGGGGGGGGATCCCACTTGGTTGTATCATCAAATGGCTCTGAAAGGCTAATGTTATAGAGCATTACAAGGTTTTTCCAGTATGGTTTTACATTGCCAAAAACAGTAGATGACACCATTTGTCTGCTATATCAGAGTCCTTAGGCAGCCTTGCCTTCCACAGAGAGTAAGCTTCCTCCCTGCATTTCATTAGCGTACCCCAAATAGAGCGCATTATTAATATCATACAAATTGTTTGTTTCTCAACAAATATCAACCATACAAAGTTTTACATCAGAAGAAACGGGGGAAAGGAGAAGAGTTGCACCTTCATGTTTAAAAGTTCATGATTCATCACCAATCCAGAAAAGAGAGAAAAAAAGAGCTATCTAGGTTTGAAGAAACGGGTAGAAAGCAGAGCAAGTATCACATACATCTTATTCATCAGTGTATATAGGTCAAGGGTGGGATGGACTTCAGAGGCACTCTCCTAGTCGTAGCCATTGCTTCCTCCACCTCTTCCTTGCCGTCAAAACAATCATCGATTTCTCTCGTTTTGAGCACAAGATAGAATTGCAACAATTCAAGATCAACAAGCCTTAGCATAAAACGGACGTGGCGGAATCTGTCTTTGGTTCTTCCTCAAATCTGATAAGAAAGCAAGAAACAAAAGATATTTAGATTCGAAGAAAGGGGAAAAGGAGATGAGGGAGAAGCTACAAGCAAAGTAAGCAACATGTAATTTACATCTCAATCAGAAAAAGTTGTTTACCTTATATACAGGACATCTTACGGAAAGGGTATGTTATATGCAGGATGTCTTACGGAAACGGTAGGATGGTTGGGGGTGGGACTTCAATAGCATGCCTCACCGCAGCCTCTGCTTCTGTCACCTCCTGCCTGCTGGTGCCTTCTAATACTAAATAAACCTTCAAGTCCTGCAGCAGCGATAGATTACCTAGGCCGAAGTCGAAACCACTGTCGATTTCTCTCATCTCTCGCACTGGCAAATTCAACCTAAGTTTTGCGAGCCTCGACATAGCTCCTTTCTGAAACACCACTGGCCGTCGTCTGATCTCCCGCAACTCGCAGTGTACCAGGCATGGGAATGTACAAGCACCAATGGTGAATCTCCTTTGGATCCCGGGATCCTTATGATGTACCTTCAACTCTAGAAAGTAGAGAGCAGGCAACCTAACGAGAATTTCGAGATACTCCTGCTGCAGCACCCTCACGTTGATGCGGAGGTAGGAGAGGTCAGCAAAGAGTGAGGGATCTGTTGATATTTATTACACGATCCCAATTAGGAAGGCAAAAGAAATATATATGGGAAATCTATCTAATCATGTTAGCTTGGATATAGGATTAACCTCATGATCCAACAAAGCGAGTTAGGCGGTGTTAGTAGTGGGATGTAAACTTAGCATCATTATCCATAGTGGAGTTAATCTCACCAGGATATGTACTCAAGGTATACCACTCATTTCTAAGCATTACCTATACACTAGTCTGTCACCCTAGCAATAACGCTCAAAGAAATGCGGGGCATGGTATTCTTGATTGGCCTTGATAAAAGAGTGAACATGATATCTGCAAGCGCACGTATAGAAATACCAATTGTAGCACTTCACGGGGAGTAATCCGGGTATCGTATTTATATTTTACCATGGGGAAGGGAGTCTATGGAAAGTAGAGAGAAAAAAGGATATCTAATGATTTATATTGTGATTTAGTTATGAGATCCACCTTACAAGTAGTGCAATGCGTAGTAGCCACATGCATTTAACATAACTCAACAGGATAAGTCACAGGATAAAGATAATTATATAAATGATAAATACCCAAGTCTAAGATCATCATAAGCCACTAATATCATACGAGCTATTAACATGTTATAGAAAGAATAGAATGAATATTCCTAAGATACTCCTAATCATATATATCAATGAATACTACAATTAGTGCAATACATCTAGCTATCATGGCAAGATTGGATTACTTCTACACATGGCAAGCATTACCAATAACAACCAAGGACTAAAACTTGATCATTACCGTAATCAACTCGACTAGTCCTACATTCGAGGGTGGATTCCAAAGGACTCAACAAATCATCACTCCCGCGATCTACCACACGGCCCGGAATGTAGGGTGCAAATTGCGCATAAACGTTGTATAAACACCACGTTTACACATTGCTTATCACCCACATAGTGATCATCTATATGGATGCTATACAATTCCATGCATAAAATATAAAGCAATCTTACTAAACTAAATATATAATCATAGCAAGCATAAACACATATCAATAAGAACATAATAATTATAAAGATCAAAGCCATAACAATTGTATTCTAAATATAAGAGTACTTACAGATCGAATACAAGAGAGAAGTCTCAAGAACGATGATCCTTGCTACTTCTTGACTATCAGGAACTCAAGATGAACTTGATCTTCAACTAGAACTAGCTAGATAGCTAACTACTTCTAGTATGAACTAGGGCTTAGGTCTAGACTTGGCTGGACTAGATGGGTATGAGTTGATGAATGAGTATGATAATGATATTCTTCTCAGCCCTGGGGTCAGCTGGTCTTCTTATATAGTACTTGGCGATGAACGTCAACCCTTGGATCAAACCGACCTTCAACAACGGTGTAGTTACAACCTCAAAGTCGGTAGTAAACCGACCTAGAAAGGAGAGACCGACGGGGTGACCCCACCCGCCGGCCTATTATGGCACTGGCGGCCGCCAGGGTGGAGTGCCACCTTGGCATCCCGTCTTTTCTGGTGTCCTCTGGTATCTTCTAGAATGTTTTAGTTCACTTTTCGGGTTGAGTTACTTCACGGTTAAGTCTTGTCTTCATATGTCTTGTATATTCCGAACTTTCTCCATTCTTCTCTGCAATTATCTATCAAGTCCCTAGAAAGTCACAGAATACCAAAACTCATGGAATTATGTTAGTTAAACCCCTAGACTTATGTTTGTCTTTGACTTGAGCCCTTATTTCATGTTATTTAACTTGTAATATTATGCTATAACAGGTGTCAACAAGCTCCCCAAGCTTACCTCTTGCTAGTCTCTTAGCAAGACACATAATATTATATTAAACTACTTACTTGGATCAGGAGTTGCTGCAACGCTATCACACCTTTAAAAAGTACACATGCTTTTAAACAAAATTTCTCTCGTGATAAAGATAAACTTTTTAAAACTTTAACTTACCCATATTACCTCTTACCTTTTTGGGGGTTTATATGTTTTTCTTCAATCTTGGGTAATTGAAAGATAGAACAGTCCAAGTCGAACACTATATCTCAAACTCTTTTGATCAACTATCCTTCTAGAGTTTTTGCTGATTTTCAAATAAAACTCAAAGTTCCTCAGTATGACTTTCTCTCTAATCTCTCATTTGTGGTATTTGTGGATCCTTTCTAAGGCAATAAAGTAGTGTTGCCCTTCTCTTATAGTATGTAGTATTTTTGGCTAAGGCGGTAGCACACTATGCCTTCTTCTCTCTCACCCAATATCTAAGGCTTATATGTGGAGTTCATAAGTGGGAGAAAATTAAATCTGCTTACTAAGCATATATTGTAAATTCAAGCAATGGATCCAAAGTTACAAGTCACACTGATCAAGTGGTGCATGTGTATAGTGGATAGGATATAGATGGTAGAGAATGTAGTAAAGTATGTAATGAAGTGGAAAGAATAGATGAGGGAAATCTTACTTTTGCTCCTTGAGGAATCTTCTCTCTTTTTTGAATTTGGAAACTTTATAGAGAACCTAGGTTGTATCTTTTTTTTCTTTATTTTTTTTTTTTTTTTTAGAGAGGTGGGCTCGTTTTGCCTAGACTTTTGTCTTTTATTTCCTCTCTTTAAAGATGTGGGTTCTACTCGCCCGTAGGACACTTGTCCATTTTTCATCTCCCTTTCACTTCTCTTTTTTTTTTAATCTACAACCCAAATCTCTTTTGAACTAACTTTTGAGAGGTAAAAATGTAATGGAGCTTTTGTAAGATATTGGCTAGCAATGAATGAGTGGATGGGTATAAGGAATATTTTTGGTTGCTCTCTCCTAAAATAGGAGTAGAACATTTTTGCTGGCTAGAGTGAATGGTAGTGGTATATATATATAGTGGGTGTATATGTGGTGGATGCGTACTTTCAGGATGGAAATAGCATATGTATATGGAGTCGAGTGGAGTGGAATGAAGTGGAGTGTATATGATCAGTATGACAAGCTTCTAAGGGTCGACAAAGATTGAACAAACTCAATGCAAAGCAAGCAGCCTATATATATATCTCAAAAGGTTTTCCTAATCTAAGTAGCATGTATATATGGCTGTGGTAGGAGGTTCACACTCTTGTCACACAGAACTTATCATGTGCATTTTCAATTTTCAAAATATAAATCTCCGTAAATCTAGTGTCACTAGGAGTAAGATCAAATAGCAGCTCAGACTATCATATATCATATCCGTCAATTACCTAGACTTAGTTTCAGGTTTTTTAGAGTAAATATCAAAGTAATTTTGAAATGGAGCTCAAGAGAATTAAGCTTGAAAGCTAGGTACTAAAAAAAGTATAACAACGAAGCAACTATTCATCATCTCTATGTTGGCAGATTTTAAGGTTCCTTTTAGTTGAGTAAAGTAAACTTTAGTGTGCACTCTCTTTCGATCCTTTTATTCACACTCTAACAAAAGAATCTTTTTAAACTATTAGACTCTATAAAACTAGACTCTTAACAAACTTTCTAGCAAACAAAATATTTAACTAATAATATAATATAGATAATAAGATAGTAAGATACTTATCTGGATAACTGGGGTTGCACTCCCCAAGCTAGAGTGTAATCTTCGATGATGTAGAAGTTGAGGTAGCCGGCAACAAGAATGGCGCCTAACATATCTCTTCTCCTCTTGAAATCTGCTAATCTTAAATAGACAACAAAGCTAGTGGAACTTGGTTAAGCATTAGGGGTTAGCCACATTGCTTTAGTTTGCAAAATATTATTTTTGGATTTTTATTATTTTTCAAATTTTTATTTTATTTTTATATGCAAGATAAGATAAAATATTGATGCATCTTTATTTTATTTTTATGCCACCACAAAGAAATAACCTAGAGGTGTTTAGCCTCGGGGATATTAGCATGGGGCTTAAAGGTTTTCACAAAACAAAAAATATTTTTGTTATTTTCAAAAGCATATATAAGATACTAAAAGATAAACATGATATGGAAAGAATAAAATATGCAATGCGGGGATTTTATTGATAACTTACCGACTTACCTTTCGGCGAGGATTTGGTGTTTAGAGTCCTCCGAACAGGACTTCAAGTTCTCGCACTTTACTCCCATGGTATATCATTTGTCACAATCGGTGGCACCGATGATTCTATAGTATCTTCTCGATGATGTTCGGGGAGATGTCTTCTTCTTCCTCCATCTTTTGGATGATAAACTCTTCTCCGAGTACTTGAGTCTTCTTTCTCCCGTGGATGTATTAGGTGTAAGAAATTTTACCTTTTTATCTTTTAATTCTTTTGAGCTTCTCTTAGCAAGGGAGAAAACTTGTTGGTCTCTGTTCCACCAATACTCATCACGTGCTTTTTCATATTCTTCCCATGATTCTCCTAATTCTTCAGAACTCATCACTGCAGCGAGACAAAGCTGTCTTTTCTGGTGAAAGTCGAGCAAGTTTTTTCTTGATGTATGCAAAGTCTTCCTTTATTTCCTTATCTAATTTCTTCATGGCTTCTTTGTGTCCCTTAAGATGATGTCCTATTATTGAATCTATTGGTAACATTGTATCATCTTCCAGATTCTTGATCCATCGTCTATTATGGCGTGCGATTGAGCTGCCCTGCTTTTTCCTAGGATTTGTATATTCATTATAACTATTAAAGTAAACACGCACCTTCTCTTTAGGAAATTGGAAATGAATCTCTCTTGTATGGATGTAGATGATTGCACGAGTAGTGTTGAGGAATGGTCTCCCAAGCACTAGTGGAGGATCTTCTTCTTTCCCCATGTCCATGACTACAAAGTCAGTGAGAACATAGTGGTTCATGATCTTGACTGGCACGTCTTTGGCAATTCCTTCAGGAACTCTATAGGATTGGTCTGCCATCTGTAACTACACATATGTTGGTTGCAATGGCAATTTTCCAAATAATAATTCATATGTAACCTTTGCCATTAAATTAATTTCAGATCCCGTATTGCAAAATGTATTATAGAAATTCCACTGATTAATAGAGCAATGAATAGTAGGGGTACCTGGATCATCTTGCTGACAAAGCATCGGAGATTGAAGTAAATGGTCATTATAAGATGTTGTTTTATTTACTACCATTACCTTTGTAGACTGTGCCGTCTTGTTCTTGTTCTTGTTCTGATTCTTCCTTCTGTTCTTGTTGTTGACTTCCACCTTTGGTTCTAAAACATAATGATTGGAATTCTAGGAACAAGTAAGAGAGGTGTGTACCTAGTTCTTGAAAGTGAATTTCTCCCTCTTCCCTTTGATATTGAAAACAATCTTCGCACTATCTGCGTAGATGACTGCTTTGGCTGAGCATAAGAATGGTCTTCCAAGTATGATTGTTGCTCTTTCATTTCTTCCCGTGTCTACAACTGCGAAGTCTGCTGGCACGTAAGAGCCTCGATTCCCACACACACGTCTTCAAGGATCCCCTGATAACAAAATGATTGATCTCAAGAAGTTTGCAAGCACATATTCGTTTTCAAAGTGGTTCACTATAAATCTTTTCATAAATTACCTTTGGTAGTATGTTCACGCTTGAGCCGAAATCACACGAGAGCATTGTCAAATGTGTATTGTCAATCTTGATTGTAATGACCCGGCCTCCCTGGATCTTTCTTTTTTTAGGTGGCATGGAATCATCCAACCAACACTTCTTCTGAGGTCTCTCTATAGTAACGACTGCATTATAAATATCGATAAGGTTTGCTGGTTTCTAATTCTTCCTTGCCTGGAATCTTTCCTGGTGTGGTTAGTGGAACAGATAACGAGAAATCTGAGATTCTATCATCTTATTAAAATGGTCTTGATTCTTTATAGTGAAGAAAAGCTTTCTAAACGAGTATTGATAAGTTCAAGAGCTTTATCATTGGTTGCTATCTTTCTAGACAGATTCTCCATGGTCTTACCTTGGTTAACAACAAGGTCTCTTAAAGAAGGTTGATAAGTATTAAAATTGTTACCTGGATTGTTACCTTGGTAGTTTCCTTGATAGTTGGGCCTCTGTTGATTCCAACCTTGATTACGTTGAGGGGAAATTATTGTTGTTATTAATGAAGTTGATGTCCTCCGGGATCTCTGGACAATTCTTGCCCGGTGTGGCCTAAGTTTTCACATTCTTCACATGTCATGCATGAGTCTTGGATTTGCATAACTGTCTTAGGTTGAGGATCTCTATCCTCCTCTAGCTTCTTCATGATAAGGTCCATTTTAGCGAGATAGAATATCTACTTCTTTTCAATTTGGTGCATTCCTCTTTTGCGAGTTTGACGCTCTTCACTCCAACCTTGGTTTGGAAGCCATCTTCTCCACAAGTTCTATGGCACGAGTTAATGTAAGTGATAAGAAAGCACCACCAGCTGCAGCATCCATAGTTTCACGAGCACCGAACTAGCCCATGATAGAAAGTGCGCATCAATGACCACTTCTCCATCCCATGGTGTGGACATTAAAATATATTCTTGGAAATGCTCCCACGCTTAGGACTGATTCATCATGCTGTTGCTGAAAATTCGATATCTTCCCTCTTAAGGCATTTGTCTTGCCTACAGGAAAGAACTTAGCAAAAAGGTTGTGGAACATATATCCCATGTTGTATTCTTATCTTTCGTAGCATAAAACCATTGCTTAGCTCTTCCCAAAAGTGAGAATGGAAAGAGGTGGAGCAAGATTGCATCTTCGGATACGTCCTTCATAGAAAATGTGCTGCAAATCTCCAGGAAGTGTTGGAGATGAGCACTAGCATCTTCATGTGCCTTTCCATAAAATTGACTAGCTTGCACCATATTGATAAGCCCTGGCTTAAGCTCAAAAGCCTTTGTCTCCAACCTCTACCTTCGGACCAATGAGAATGTTGTCCCGTGGTAGGGCCGAGAACTCACGAAGTGTCTTGGTTGCCATAGCTTCAAATTGAGATGTCAAGTCTCTAGTAACTTGATTAACTTCCGATTCAGTAGGTCTTGGATTCTCGGACAATGATGATGATGATGATGATGTAGGTCTTTGGAGTTTGTCCGAGTTTTGCTGCGGTCCGCTGATTAATTTTTCAGGGATCTTCAACAAAATTCTCTGGAAGGTTTTTATTCATACAACTCCCACGCATAAGATCAAAACAAATAGAAAACAGGGGGTGAACCTGTTTGAGTATGTGATAATGGGTTCTCAATGCATTAGGTGATGTAAGGGATCTCTACGGTTTCCTTATATGATGTGTTTATAGGATTTTTGGCTAGCACCCTTTCTAACTAGTAAAGTCAGAAACAATACCAACTTAATAGGAATAACACTATCTAAGTTTTTGGCTAATACCCTTCCAAACTAGAAAAGAAAAGAAGCACTAGAAAACTTTTGAAGTTTTGAAAACACATTTTGAAATTTTAAAAGGTTGACTATGCTCTCTCTAAACTAGGAAAGTTTTTTGAAAAACAAGTCAAGAAAAATTATTTTCTCTAAATAGACTACGCCTTTCCGGCAACGGCGCCTTAAATGCTTGTTGATATTTCTTACACGATCCCAATTAGGAAGGCGAAAGAAATATATATGGGAAATCTATCTAATCATGTTAGCTTGGATATGGGATTAACCTCATGATCCAACAAAGCGAGTTAGGCGGTGTTAGTAGTGGGATGTAAACTTAGCATCATTATCCATTGTGGAGTTAATCTCACGGGATATGTACTCAAGGTATACCACTCATTTCTAAGCATTACCTATACACTAGTCTCTGTCACCCTAGCAATAATGCTCAAAGAAATACGGGGCATGGTATTCTTGATTGGCCTTGATAAAAGAGTGAACATGATATCTCGCAAAGCGCACGGATAGAAATACCAATTGTAGCACTTCACCGGGAGTAATCCGTATCGTATTTATATTTTACCACGGGGAAGGGAGTCTATGGAAAGTAGAGAGAAAGGATATCTAATGATTTATATTGTGATTTAGTTATGAGATTCACCTTACAAGTAGTGTAATGCGGAGTAGCCATATGCATCTAACATAACTCAACAGGATAAGTCACGGGATAAAGATAATTATATAAATGATAAATACCCAAGTCTAAGATCATCATAAGCCACTACTATCATACGAGCTATTAACATGTTATAGAAAGAATAGAATGAATATTTCTAAGATACTCCTAATCATATATATCAATGAATACTACAATTAGTGCAATACATCTAGCTATCATGGCAAGGTTGGATTACTTCTACACATGGCAAGCATTACCAATAACAACCAAGGGCCGAAACTTGATCATTACCGTAATCAACTCGACTAGTCCTACATTCGGAGGGTAGATTCCAAAGGACTCAACAGGACTGTCACTCCCCGATCTACCACACGGCCCGGAATGTAGGGTGCAATTGCGAGATAAACGTTGTATAAACACCACGTTTACACATTGCTTATCACCCACATAGTGATCATCTATATGGATTCTATACAATTCCATGCATAAAATATAAAAACAATCTTACTAAACTAAACATATAATCATAGCAAGAATAAACACATATCAATAAGAATATAATAATTATAAAGATCAAAGCCATAACAATTGTATTCTAAATATAAGAGTACTTACGGTCGAATACAAGAGAGAAGTCTCAAGAACGATGATCCTTGCTACTTCTTGACTATTAGGAACTCAAGATGAACTTGATCTTCAACTAGAACTAGCTAGATAGCTAACTACTTCTAGTATGAACTAGGGCTTAGGTCTAGACTTGGTTTGGACTAGATGGGTATGAGTTGATGAATGAGTATGATAATGATACTCTTCTTCGATACTGGGGTCAGCTGGTCTTCTTATATAGTTCTTAGCGATGAACGTCAACCCTTGGATCAAACCGACCTTCAACAACGGTGTAGATACAACCTCAAAGTCGGTAGTAAACCGACCTAGAAAGGAGAGACCGACAGGGTGACCCCACCTGGCGGCCGGCCTACATGGCACTGGCAGCCGCCAGGGTGGAGTGCCACCTTGGCATCCCGTCTTTTCTGGTGTCCTCTGGTATCTTCTAGAATGTTTTAGTTCACTTTTCGGGTTGAGTTACTTCACGGTTAAGTCTTGTCTTCATATGTCTTGTATATTCCGGAACTTTCTCCATTCTTCTCTGCAATTATCTATCAAGTCCCTAGAAAGTCACAGAATACCAAAACTCGTAGAATTATGTTAGTTAAACCCCTAGACTTATGTTTGTCTTTGACTTGAGCCCTTATTTCATGTTATTTAACTTGTAATATTATGCTATAACAGGTGTCAACAGGATCCACCTTCAACCAGCGAAAGATAGAAAAAACCGGCACCGGGACCATAGGTGCAAATAACGGAGATGTTGTGGGGCGATGATGACCCAACCATCTAAGTTGCATTCACGAGAATCAATACCGATTTCTAGACTCTGGATATTATGCAGCTTGTTTAGGCACTCCACCGGGGCTTCAAATCGGACAATCGTTACATTTAGTTTTATTGGAAATTTTCACCTTCCCCTTCAACACCGATAGATTGCCCAGCTCTTTTACGATGTCTATGAAGTCATCGTGATGAATGTTTAAATGTGAAAGCTGTACAAGGCCCGGTGAAGTTCCAAATCTCTTTCGGCACTCTTGTCTCTTCATTTATGAGCAGGCACATCAATTGTTTTAGCCCAAAAATACTTTCGACGGCAAGCGATCAATTGCATTCCAACTAAAATCCTCCCCGCACATCTAACGTTTGTAGAAATTGAAGGTTTCCTACTTCTTCGGGGGAGCTCACCAATCTTTGTATTTTTAGTCCTAGGTACCTCAAATGAAGTAAATTCCCAAGGAATTTAAGCCTACAGCCTTGTGAAAGATCACATCCTTCTAACTCCAGCACACGCAAAACTTTGAAGCTCTCAAGTCTTGGTACATGATCAGTAGCAGATGGAAAGACAATAACTGACCTCACATGTTCTTTTCTCAATATAGCCTTAGGATTACCATGACTCGCCATGCCATTTTGAAGGGATAGCCTTCGGACCTTTTCTGATGCAGATGAGTGAGCCATATTGTTCTGTATAGCAACAATGTTTTCTTCACTTGATAAGGAACAGATAAGATCAAGCACCATATCATGTACATGACAAGATTTATCATGCCAGTCCTTTCATCATGCGTAGGCTGGATCATGCTTCTATTTACAAGGTCATTGAAGTAATTCTCCCCTTGTTCAAATAAGCCCATCTCTTGCTTTTCATGTTGGATAAAACCTTCAGCTATCCACAGCCATATCAAATGGTCGTTTCTTTATTTTTTTTTTTGAAAAAGAGATACTTTATTAAGCTTAAGTAGCAAAGTCACTATAGGAAAGAGTGACAGTCAACTCTGGAAAACTAGAAAAAAAAAACACTTGACTCTCCCTGGACCTAATTCCAAATTGCGCCAAACTATGCGCCAAATTATTCTGAGCTCTACTAATCTGAGCAAAATTTATTTGATTCAATTGACCCCCAACTTCTCGAGCCTCCTTAATGAGCTGCCAAATCGCGGACCGATCGGGATTATTATCTTTGAGTTTAGGGACAACAGAATGGCAATCTGACTCCAGAACCATAGGGATGGCTGGCCACCTATGCGCCAGATGGACACCCTCTAGGCAAGCACGCGCTTCAGCTTCTTCGCATCCCTGCAATGGAGTATAACACGCCAGGCGGTTAGTTGCAAAGCTCCCAGCCAATCTCTAATTACCACACCAATTGCCGCATCACCCGTCTGTTGATTGAAAGCAGCATCGACATTAATTTTGAAAGTTCCATCGGGAGGAGGGACCCATCTCTTCTTAATCTGACAAACTGCTGGTCTTTTGCTCTTGCCTAAGCTCTGTAACAGACTGCGTTTACCCTTGTTATCTAATGGATCCCCATGTTGTCTGATATTAAACAGTGAGTGCATATATCTATTCAAGAAAAGGACCGAGCTACCAATAAAGGCTGAGGCACCCTCATGTATTATTTTATTTCTTATGTTCCAAGTATGCCAAAGCAGCAAGAAGAAGGAAGCCAATACCTCTATAGTGTGATTATGAACGATCTGCAGTAGCCACTCAGGACCCATCCAGCCAAGAACTTGTTCTGATGGCAAGGAGCAATGGTCGCGCATAGCCAAACGGAGTGCAGCAGCGTGAGGGCACTTGATCAGAGCGTGGTAGGCATCTTCAGCTTGGTCGCCACATAACTGACATATGTCCTGCTGTTCAAGATGTCGGTACTTCTTATTGACACGAGTAGGCAGCCCATTATTGACTACTTTCCAGATAAAAACATTAACTTTAGAGGGGACTTTGACACTGCATACCTTCTTCCAGACTGCCCGACCTTACTCGGAATTTAAACTGCCACCCGTTTGACCCACACCATAGTGGTTCCAGACAGCAAGCCTATAAGCACTTCGTACAGAAAACAAAACCATTTTTTTCTCATAATGCCAAGCAACAAAATCAGCATTGCTAGAAGCTGTTAATTTAATCTTTAAAATTTCTGAGACATCACATTGGTAAAAATACCTGCACACAGTTGTTTCATCCCAAGCGCCATTATCGATCAGTTGATGCACCCATCGGAGTCTACAGGATCTTCTCGGACCGATTGGATTGAGGCCATGTCCTCTTGGAAGCACTACCGAATCAAGTGATATCCCGTGAGGATATGTTTTCCCGTGAGCTAACAGAACATAATCACGGGATATCACTAGATATCCCGTGAGCAGGGAGAAAACATCACGGGAAAGAAATTGCTCACGGGGATACCTGATTTCCGTGATGGACAGCTCACGGGAAATCCCTCATCCCTTTCCCGTGAGGAGTGTGCTCACGGAAAGGGGAACGCCGTGAGCCCGTGCCCGCCTCCGTCCCCCTCCGTCCACTCTTTCCCCCGTGATTGCTCCGTCAACTCACGGGATACCTCTTTCCCGTGAGCTGCATTTCCCGTGGGCCAAACGGTGGGCCTCGGCAAAGGGTGCCCTTTCCTGAGAGGTTTACCCCGCTCCACGGAAATAGGCTCACGGGATTTTTTTTTTTTTAGATTTTCATCTCCAAACTTTTTCTGCACTTGTTTTATATCATATGGCACTCAATATTAAAGTTTGGTGAATTATTGACTTTATTTGATATATTTAGGTAATTATTCTGTTTTATGGGAATTTATGAAATGAGGCCAAATTTGAACTACAAGTGGTTCAAATTTTTGAAAACAATTAGTAGAAAATTTATATTCCTCATACTCAACACAATGTAAGGCCTTGCATTTAAAAAAAATAATGAAATCTGGAACATCTTAATACGAAATCATCAACTCTAATCCCCGTCCCGAAAGTGGTATAAAAAATTCTAGAAAATAAGCCGATGTGCAAAAATCATGAAATTTGATAATCTGTCATGACATCTTATGCCGAGGGCTATGATAAAAATTTGGAACGTTTCGCACAAGTTGGCACGCACAATGTTCACAGTGCTCCAACATCTACGTAGAAGGTTCATGTTTGTTGAGAATGATCCAAAGTGATTTCATGTGGATGTGGTGGTCAAGTTGTGATCTGGCTACTGAAACTTTTTTCTATATGCAAATGGACCTCGGATATTGTGTCATGTCGATTTACTGAGAATTTTTGGATTATTTTGGTAATTATTATAATTTTTTTGTTGTAGTTAAGTAAATACAATTTTGAAAAAAGGAGATAGAACCACATGAAATAATGGCCATTTTTTTTTCGCAAGGATCAATTATGTATGGGTGAGTGTATGTTATAAGGTATTTTTGAAGTAATGTTGATCAAAGTTTGAAAACATATATCCGTTAGAAAAAAAAAAAAAAAAAGGGAGAATAAATTTAATTTCTCAAAATTTCCTTTCCCGTGAGCAACCCTACGGGAAAGGGATAGGATATCCCGTGAGCTTTACCCCGTGCTCACGGGAAATTGGTAGTGGGTCCCCCTTACGAGTTCGAGTGGTTTTTTTTTTTACTCTTTCCCGTGATGGATCTCGGGGTTCACGGGGAAAGGGACGATATCTCGTGAGCTTGTCCTCTGCGCTCACGGGAAATAGACGGTGGGACCCGCGTCCGGGGAGGTTGCGAGGAGTTTTGGTGTTTTTTTTAACTCTTTCCCGTGATGGATCTAGGGGTTCACGCGGGAAAGGAGAGATATCCCGTGATCCCCCGGATCCATCACGGAAAGACTTTTACGGTTAAGTCAACCGACCACCTGCCCCACCCACCCCACTCCACTCGAGCAGGACACACACACCAGCTCACCCCCACTCCACCCGACCGCCGCCGCCCCGACGCCCGGCGAGCCCCGGGCGCCCCCCACCTTCCCGCCCGACCGTAAGTGCAATCAAGCTCTAAGTGGGTTTTGGCGTTGATGACCACCGAATTAGGGGACTAATGAGATTTACGAAGATGACATGCGAGGGATTAAAATATGGAGTTGGTGAACAGGTCCAAAGGTACCAAATAAGCTAGATGATGGTGTTTCCGGATCAAGGCATTTAAATCATTTTATATTTTGAATCTTGAGTTTAGAAATGCCGTACTATTAAGAGGGATCATAGGATTCTCGGGTATCCGTGGACCAAGTGCTCTAAACATCAAATCCGACACCACACACAACTCCAAGCCCCCGGCCGAAGAAATCACCGTGTTTCACACTTCGCCAGCCAGGCGGCGCGGCAAGATGCCCGGCGCAATGGTGCGGCAAAGGTGCAAGCGCCACGCTGGCAGCGGCAAAGGTCTGCGCGGCGTGTCGGCTTGGCAGTGCCACACTTAATCGTACCGTTGGGGACCGTGGGGGTATAAATACCCATTCTACCCTCCCCAACGGTCACCCGCTCACTTTCTTCTTCCTCCCGACCAGAACAGCCGGGGAGACCACCTTTGCTCTCTCTCACCTCCATTGAAGCACCTTGAGCTCCCCACTCAATCTCTCACTTCCCACCTGGGATTCTTGAGGGAAACAACTGCAAACTTCGATTGGAGACCGGATCTACGACTTCCCCACTCAAAAGAGCATTTGGTTCACGTTTTGGCGGAACCCTAGGGTTCTTTACTCTTGGAGCTTGCTCCTAGACGGCTAGGCGTCGCCCTTGAGCTTGCCCCCTTCGTGTGGCAGCCTTGGGAGGTTTGTAACCTCATTCTACAGCAATACATTACCCCACATCTCTAGGGTTAACTCCCCTAGACTTGTGAACGAGGGGGAAAGGCAAGCCGGTGGGCAAGCCAAGCCTTGTGTGGCAACCTCAACAACGTGGACGTAACCCGGCCTGTGTGGCGCGGTGAACCACGGGTTAAATCCTCGTGTCACCTTGTCTCTTTACTTTTGTTGCATATTTGTCTTGTGAGAAAGGGCTTCGACCCGATCTACTTTGTGGCAAGGTTTCTGCCAGCTAGAGCTTGTGTTCTGTGAGTTACTTGTGTGCAGGAATCTAGGTAAATCATCTCCAAGCAAGTGGAAGCACGCTGAGATTCACTTTGAGGTCACCTCTCGTGAAGTGACCCGCGCGGTGCAGGACGCCCGAGGGGCGGCAGTGCACCGCTCACGCACGAGAAGTGCTACTTCTGCATTTTACATCACACTCTGGTTCTTACACGGCGGCAGCCGCCCTTTACGTGGCGGTGCAGCCTGTTGTTGACCGACGCTTCCCTTGAGTTTTAACAGTCGCTTTTTAGGGGTCAAGCCTATTCACCCCCTCTAGGCTTCCATCGATCCTACAAGTGGTATCGAGCTAGGATACTTCATATACGCTTCACCGCGTGAAGTATGGAGGCACCCCTGAGGGATCGAACCGAGGAGGCAAGTCCACCAAGTTCTTTGTGGAAGAGCCGGGAGGCCAGCCGCGAAGCTTTCTCTTGGTACGGCTAGCGAGAGCACCATCAAGGGTGACGCTACCGATCCCGAGAGAAAGGCAAGCTAGACAAGCACGGCGAGCCGCAAGAAGACAAGAGCGAAAGGAAGAAGCTAGAAGAGCAAGCTAGCTTGAAGCTCGCCGAGAAGCTCCAAAGAAAAGAGCAAAGAAAGATGATCCAGGAGGCAAGGGTCTGCTAGAAGGGCGCTAGAGAAAAGCAAAGGCAAGAAGAAGAAGCGAGTCAAGTGAGCTATCAAGTAGCTCAAGATGGAGATGATGATGTCTCCTACAACAAGAAGAAGAAGAAGGAAAGCAAGAAGGAGGAGGGCAGCGTCAACAACAACAAGTTTGCTGCCATCTCTTTCAATTATTCTTCTTATTTGACTAACCGCGACAAGAAGTCATACATCAATGTTCCCGTGGGGAAGTTGCCCAAATTTGATGGGACCAACTATGCCAAATGGAAACACTTGATGAGGGCTTACCTTGAAGCACTTCACCCCGTCTTTGGGAAGTTGTGTGTAGTGGATTTCAACCACCGCTGAACCCAAAGGCGCCAACAAATGAAGAGCTAGCTGCTGCCCACATCAATGGCCAAGCTACAAGCATACTCCTAAGTGCTCTAGAAGGAAATGAGTACAATAGGGTGATGAATGTCAACATTGCCAAGAAGATTTGGGACACCTTGGTGCTTGCACATGAAGGTGTTGACAAAGTGAGGAAAGCAAAGATTGATATGTTGAAAGCAAAAGCTCAACCGGTTTGTGATCATTGATGGAGAAGGTGCTCAAGAGATGTTTGATAGGTTGATGGTCCTCGTTGGGAAGATTAGAGGATTTGGAGATGAGGATCTTGATGACCACACGGTTGTCAAGGTTATGCTAGAGGCCTACACACCTAGGAATCCAACCGTGGTCACCTTGATTAGAGATAAGAAGAAGTTTGAGCACTTTACACCCAATGATGTGCTTGGAAGGCTAATCACTCATGACATGCAAATGGAAGAAGCAAATGAGAGAAAGAAGCTTGGAGAGTTGCAAGCCAAGCTAGAGGGCATCAAGATCAAGGATGTTGCACTAAAAGCCACCAAAACAAGCAAGCCATGCTCATCACACAAGACAAAGGGAAGCAAGCAAGCATCCACAAGTCAAGACAAGGAAGTGAGGAAGATGCAAGAAAATATTGATGCAACCTCTTCCTCAAGTGATGATGAAGAAAATGGGGCTGATTACAAGAAGATTGATGATATGGCCCTATTCATGAAGAAGTATGGCAAAGGGATGAAGGCAAATGGCTATAAAGTGGTGCAAAGAAGATTCCCAAACAAGAAAAAGAGAACTTGCTTCAATTGTGGCAGCACCGAACACTTTGTTGCCGATTGTCCACATGAGAACAAGAACAACAAATACAAGAAGGACAATGCCAAAGACAAGAAGCAAGACTACAAGAGAAGGGGAAGGAACATGGGTGAAGCTCACATCGGTCATGAGTGGGACTCAACTAAAGAGACAAGTGAAGAGGAGGATCACATTGCAACATTTGCCATGCAAGAAACCTCTACACCCAAGCTCTTCAACAACATGTCCGATGATGAGGATGAGGACCTTGACTCCACTCATGTTTGTCTCATGGCCAAGCATGAGAAGGTAAAAAAAACTAAATCCAAACCCTCTCCCTCTTTAGTGATGAATCTAGTGATCTTAGTGAAAGCTCTAGTGAAGATGAATCTAGTGATGATGAAGAATATGTTAGACTCACCAAGAACCTAGATCCCAAAACAAGAAGCTTTCTTGCCCAACTAATGGCGGATTTAGAAAGTACCCAAGCGGAGTTGGCAACTAGAGATAGTCAATTGGATACACTTGAAAAACTCTATGTTGACAACAAGGATGCTCTTGTAGCTGAGAGAAGTGAGGTGGCTGCCTTGCAAAAGAGCCTAGCTAATGAGCAAGGTGACCATGCTCTCACAAAAAGGGCTATGGTATCCCTAAATGGGAAAGTATTGTGACTTGCAAAGCAAGCACACCGAGCTTGAAAACTCAATATAGTCTTCTTTGGGAGAGCAACTCACATCTTTTTAACCACAAAGGATACTTCTACTCCCTCCACTAGTCAAGGTTGTGGAAAAATGTTATAATGTTGATATGAGTGTTTATGCCACTAACCTTGCAAATATGAAAGCAATGGAGAAAGAGATCACTAGACTCACGGCTATGATGAGAAAAGAAGGTGAAAACAAAGAAAGCCACAGTGAGCAATAAAGTTGAGGCTCCAAAGAAGCCCAATTACATTGATGGGAGAAATCCAAGAATCAAGGATGGACTTGGACACAAACAAGGAAACAAGACCAATGGTCGAAAAGATGATCAATGGTGTTGAATGTGTAAAATTCTTGAGCAAAGGCACAAGAGGGGTACCGAGAGACCAACAGAGCGCTGGACACAAGCCAACCCGAGCTGCACTGACTGCCACACGCGGCAAAGGCCGTCGGGGATCTGATCTGGCAGCGCGCGCCCCAATTAAAGGGAAGGTCACCTACACTGCCTCAGCTGGAATAGACCCAAGAAGAGGATCCAAAAGGCTGTGAAGAAGGTCCGTAAGTCGAGAAAATCTTGTCCAGGCTACTCCAAGAAGCTACTCCTATCAATGGAAGGCTAAAGCAAGCAAGTTGAACTCAAATCCGTGCTTTGAAGTGAAAGCAAACAGCAAGGGGGAGGTGTTTGCAAAATACTTGGGCAGTGAAAAGAAACTTTATTGCAACACCTCTATATGGGTTCCCAAAGTTCTTGTGACTAAGGTAAAAGGTCCCAAGAATCTTAGGGGACCTAAACTTGTGAACTAAACTTGTTTTGCAGGCATACTCCTCCGGTGGGTCAAGTTGGGTGTTTGACAGCGGCTGTACAAATCATATGACCGGAGAAAGGAGTATGTTCTCATCATATTCCCAAACCAACGACGATAGAAACAACATAAGGTTTGGAAATGATGATGTGAGAAGTGTGATCGGTCTTGGTAACGTTGCTATCTCAACTGAGCATAATATTTCAGATGTTTTGCATGTTGATTCGTTGGGATACAATTTGTTGTCGGTCTCACAATTGTGTGAGAAAGGCTATAATTGTCTCTTTACGGATGTTGGTGTGGAAGTCTTTCGCAGAAAGGATTCCTCTGTTGTCTTTACAGGCAAACTCAAGAACAAGCTTTACTTAGTTGACTTCAACAAAAGTGAAGCTAAGCTTGATACCTGTCTAATGGCAAAATCTAGCATGGGCTGGTTATGGCATCGCCGTCTAGCACATGTTGGCATGAGGAACTTGGCCAAACCGCAGAAAAGACAACCACATCATTGGACTAACAAATGTTGATTTTGACAAAGACAGATATGTGGACCTTGCCAAGCCGGAAAGCAAGTAGGTGCACCTCACCCACCAAAGAGCGTGATGACCACTACTCAACCATTGGAGTTGATACACATGGATCTCTTTGGACCGGTGGCCTACCTTAGCATCGGGGGTAACAAATATGGACTTGTTATTGTTGATGATTATTCCCGCTTCACTTGGGTTTTCTTTGTCTTTGATAAGTGCCAGGTACAAGAGAAGGTGAAGACATTCATCAAGAGGGCACAAAGAGAATTTGATCTACCTGTCAAGAGAATAAGAAGTGATAATGGGACCGAATTCAAGAACACTCAAGTTGAAGAATACCTTGATGAAGAGGGCATCAAGCATGAGTTCTCAGCTGCATATACCCCTCAACAAAATGGTGTAGTAGAGAGGAAGAACCGGACATTGATTGAGATGGCAAGGACAATGCTTGATGAATACAAGACTTCGACATCTTTTGGTGTGAAGCCATCAACACCGCTTGTCATGCCATCAACCGTCTCTACTTACACAAGAAACTCAAGAAGACTTCATATGAGCTCTTAACCGTAACAAGCCAAAGGTGTCATACTTTAGGGTGTTTGGGTGCAAGTGTTTCATTTTGAACAAAAGGCCCCGAACCTCTAAGTTTGCACCTAAAGTTGATGAAGGTTTTCTTCTTGGTTACGGATCAAATGAGCATGCCTATCGTGTTTTTCAATCAAACCTTGGGTAGGGTTGAGATCACTATAGATGTGACATTTGATGAATCTAACGGCTCTCAAGTAGAGCAAGTTGATCAAAGTGTTGTAGGAAAGGAGGATCCACCTTGTGAGGCAATCAAGCAACTAGCTATTGGTGACATAAGGCCTCAAGAAGATCAAGCAAATGAAGAGGAGGATCCACCAGTTGTTGCTGCACAAGATTCCGCTGACGTACTCAAAGACCAAGTGCAGCACACACCTGCTGGAAGTGCCCAGCGCGGCAGTGCCGCACAAACGCGCGGCAGTGCCGCGCCACCTACCTCGGCAGCAACTGATCCACCTACATCACCCATTCAACCACTTGATCTTGCTCCAATTCTTGAAGCTGATGATGAATATGATGAAGATCAAGAAGAAAATGCAGAAGGCGTTGATCACCCACGACTACGACAAACAATTCAACGGGATCACCCCGTTGATAACATCCTTGGGAGTCTTCGAAAGGGAGTTACTACTCGATCTCATCTAGCTGCTTTCTGTCAACATTTCTCTTTTGTTTCATCTTTGGAACCGCAGAAAGTAGATGATGCTCTCAAGGATCCGGATTGGGTGTTGGCCATGCAAGAGGAGCTCAACAACTTCAAAAGAAATGAAGTTTGGGAGTTGGTGGAAAGACCCAAGACTAACATCATTGGCACCAAGTGGGTCTTCCGCAACAAGCAAGATGAAGATGGGTTGGTGACAAGAAACAAAGCAAGATTGGTGGCTCAAGGCTTCACTCAAGTAGAGGGCTTGGACTTTGATGAAACCTATGCACCGGTGGCAAGACTAGAAGCAATTCGCATTCTTCTAGCCTTCGCTGCCCATCATGACTTCAAGCTGTACCAAATGGATGTCAAGAGTGCATTCCTCAATGGTCCACTACAAGAGGAAGTATATGTTGAGCAACCACCCGGTTTTGAAGACCCCAAGTTTCCCAACCACGTCTTCAAGCTCCATAAGGCGCTCTATGGGCTTAAGCAAGCACCTAGAGCATGGTATGAATGCCTTAAGGAATTCTTGCTCAAACAAGGCTTTGAGATAGGCAAAAGCCGACCCTACTCTCTTCACTCACAAAGTTAGCAATGATATATTTGTATGCCAAATATATGTCGATGACATAATATTTGGTAGCACTAACAATGTGTATGTTGAGCAATTTAGTAGGACAATGACCAAGAGGTTCGAGATGTCCATGATGGGTGAGCTAAAATACTTCCTCGGGTTTCAAGTCAAGCAAATGGAGGAAGGGACATTCATTTGCCAAACCAAGTACACCCCACGACATGCTAAAGAAGTTTGATATGGCTAAGGCAAAGCCAATCAAAACTCAATGCCAAGCAATGGACATCTTGATCTTGATGAGGAGGGTCCAGCCGTGGACATGAAGGTATATCGCTCCATGATTGGATCTTTGCTTTACCTTTGTGCATCTAGGCCGGACATAATGCTTAGTGTGTGTATGTGTGCTCGTTTTCAAGCCAATCCAAAGGAATGCCATAACATGGCTATTAAGAGAATCTTGAGATACTTAGTACTCACTCCTAACCTTGGCTTGTGGTATCCCAAGGGTTCCAAGTTCAATCTACTTGGCTATTCGATTCGACTATGCCGGTTGCAAAGTAGATCGAAAAAAAAGCACTTCAGGGACATGTCAATTCCTTGGACGGTCCTTAGTGTCTTGGAGCTCTAAGAAGAAAAATTGTGTAGCCCTTTCCACCGGCCGAGGCCGAGTATGTTGCGGCCGGTGCATGCTTAACTCAACTACTTTGGATGAAGCAAACCTTAAAAGATTACGGATGTCATTTCACAAAGATACCTCTTCTTTGTGACAACGAGAGTGCCATCAAACTCGCAAAATAATCCCGTAGCACACTCTAGAACAAAACACATAGACATCCGTCATCACTTCTTGAGAGACCACGAACTCAAAGGAGATATCGCAATTCGCCATGTGAGCACCGAAAAGCAACTAGCCGATATCTTCACCAAGCCTCTCGATGAGTCAAGGTTTTGTGCTTTGCGTAGTGAGCTAAACATTCTCGATTCTCGTAACTTGGTTTGAATTCCAGCACACATGCAATCTGCTTTGAGACACTAGTTCGACATAGGAAGAGTTTGTGAAAACTTTCATATTGTGTTTCAAAAGGATTTCAAATTCTAATCCGAAATTCAATGCCATTGTTCTGTACTGATGATCTGTCCCTGGCAATGAATTTTGGTGTCTTTGTGATCAAGTCTGAGGAGAAATAGGTTAAAAAGTGGCAATATATATATGCGGGACAGCGGTGGAGCGGCGGTGCCGCGTTCCTGGGGCGGCCAGCCGATTGCCGTGTGGGCACGGCCGGTCGCCGCGATCCTTGCGAGCGGCGATGCCGCGCCTAAGGTTACCCGGACTCGATCTGTCGGCCGGTACCAGCCAAACCAATTTCTTCTTTCCTTTTCTACCCCTGGCTCGCCTCGGTCCTTACTCTTTTTCCTCCGCCCGACACCCCACGCGCCCGCTCTCTCTTTCCCGAGGCGTGAAGGAAGGCTGGCCCGCCACCACCGCGCGCCCGCCGCCGCTCAGCCGCTGCCCGCGAGCCTCGGGCGTCTTGTCTTTCCGCCCCCGCCGGCCATCTCCCTCGACTCCGGCCGGTCCCCGCTCTCTTCTCCCGAGCGCCTCTCTTCTTCTCCCTTCAATCAACGAGGTACAACCTAACCCTAACCATGGAGTTCTTGCTCGATCTATGGAATGTGTAGAAATTTCTTGTGGATTCATGTTGATTAGTGATGAATGAACTCTAGGAGAGTGATTTGGTAGATTGGAATCAATGGATTTCGTGCTTTAATTTTTTAAGTGATTAAAGGGAAGGGATGTTGATGATCCCAACATGAAACTTAACCGATTTCTTGCTGATTTTAACAGCAAACACCTCTCAAATCACTTATCAAATTGAGATGGGAAATCGATTGACTTAAAATACCAAAGAAAACATTTCACTAGGGCTCATACTTATATTGAATCCATGGGGAATTTCTCACAAATTGAGATATGGTTTATAAAACAAAGGATAGAAATACAAAATTGTGTTAAATGGATGTATTAGAAACATTTTGTAGGAGAGGTTTGATGCTCTGAGCAAGGGGGAGCGGCAGTGCCGCGTGCATGTCACGGCAGTGCCGTGCATGCGCGGCGATCTTGTGCCTCCTCAGCTGCAAGCGATCACAGCAGCCCAGGTTCTCACCCCTGATAGCTTGCTCAGAACATCATGTTCCTTCTCCTTAATGTTTCTCCTACATATATTTGATCATTTTTACATTCTATCTCACACAGTCTCTCACCAAAATCCTACTTTGTGCATAGATGGATCCGGGAAGCGACCCCCATGGCAAGAGAAAGCAGAGGGTCAAAGTGATTGACAGAAGGGGCAGAGGAAGGAAGAATCTGAACATGGCAGGAGGCAGTGGGGCAGCTCAGCTCACAGAGGAGCAAATGCAGCAGTATGGATACACTATTGTCCCTGCAGGGGAACAAGGTACTCCAGACCACCCTCAGGTATTTGACAACAGCTACATGCAAAGAAAGTTGAGGGTATGTTTGAGATGATCGCACTGTCAATGACCCACCAATCCCAGTGGTGAGTTATTTGAAGAAGCAAAGGGAGGTTGCAGATGCTAGAGCTATCAATGTCTATGCAGAGGAGCAGCAGGAAGGCATTGATGAGAGGTTTTTGGGCAGCTTTTCACTCCAACTTCTACCCGACAATCCTTCTCCACTCCACAAAGAGCAAGATCACCACGATGCACTACATTGACTTTGAGAGGATGAGAGATAGAGAGGAGGATGCTTTTGATGAGGCCATAGAAGCTTGTGAGAAGTTTGAGCTGACAGACATCATGTCATTCAGGCATGATTGGAATGAAGAGATCCTTAGTCGGCTTCATGCCACCTACTACCGGGACAGCCTTCGATACTATCCACCGGATGACCGACAGAGGCACTACAGAGTTGACTTTGTCACATTCTGTCAGATACTTGGCTTTGGGGCTGATCACAGGGAGTACACTGATATTCATGAGATAGACCCTATTGAAGCCAAGGCCATCAGGGATTGTTGGGCTGATCAGGGACTGCTTGGCAAGAGGAAGGGGTTGAAGGACTTCTTCTATGTGATGAACAACCTCTGCAGATGTACCATTGATCCCAAGGATGGGGCAGCCTCTGACGTGAATGGCTATGCTAGGAATGTGCTTGCTCATTTCAGGAATGATGAAACTTTCAATGTTGGAAAGTTCATTTGGAGACAGCTAGCAAATGCCTTAGACGATGCTAGGAGGAATCTGCCATATGCTCCCTACATCATGTTCATGATTGAGAGGGTCTCAGGGAACATCTATCCTAAGGACTGCTTCCACACAGTCTACAACATTGAGAAGACCCATGGATTGGATGGAGGGAAGACCAAAGGCGAGCCGGATCATCGCCAGGAGGCACCTCGGTGGCAGAGGGACTTGGAGGAGCCATCTAGCTCTAGGCCCGGGAGGCACAAAGCAAGTCCAAGGGGAAGATGAAGAAGTGGCTCAAGGCAATCTTTGGACATTGCTCATATGCTTCTCAGCAGACTTATGAGCTACGCAGGGAGGTGAGACAGGCCTTCAAGAGTGTCAGGGAGAAGCAAGGACTTCCAGTTCCTCCTCCTATCCCTAGGCCACCACAGTACGACCTCCCAGAGCTCTCAGCCACCAGTAGCTCAGATCAGGAGTTGTCGATATACTTGGGTCCTTCTCTCGCCAGATACCGCTCCGACGCTCCACTCGCCGTTCAAAAGCCCCGGTGCCACTATCTCGCAGGAGGTCGAGGACACCGCTTCTAGCAGTGGGGATGACAGTGATGAGTGACTCCACTCTTCTTCTTTTCTTTTCTATGAACTTTTTGGTGCTTGACGCCAAAGGGGGAGAAAATTAGAAGAAATGAGGGGGGTCAAACTTTTTCGACGCCCTGGAGATGGTTCGAGGATGGGGCAGCAGCAGATTTTCAGAGTTTAGATTCTTTGAGAGTAGCTTGTTAGGTGTGAGTTTGAGAGAAACTCTATTTTATGTAATAATGCCACCTATGACTTGTTATTTCTCGATTTGGTCGTTTGATTGCTTAAACTCGTTTTATATATCTTGCTTCTTGCTTAGATTGCTAATCATGTCATATATCTTTGTGGTTGTTGTTACGTGGTCTGCAATGCACGTGGCGATAGGCGCGGCCGCAGAGCCGCACCACCCGCCGCGCGGTGCCGCGCACATCGCATGCACGCACACCCCTGTTGTGCTCTGATCCATTTAACTTGTCATATGCATCACGGATATATTTGTATAACACTTTGTTGAGCACCCCACAGCAATCATGGATGTAGGGGGAGGCCTTACACTATTTCTAAATGTGTGACTTGACTTTCATGTCAAAATGAGAATTCAAATCTCTTCCACACATTTAGGGGGAGGCCTCACTACACCTAAATATGTGAAAATTGACCTCTTATGTCAATATTGAGAATTCAAATCTCACTCACATATTTAGGGGGAGGTTCCTACATCCTTGATCTTCGTAATCTAAGTTTGACTTTACATCTTATGTAAGCTCTAATTTGGTTGTCATCAATCACCAAAAAGGGGGAGATTGTAAGTGCAATCAAGCTCTAAGTGGGTTTTGGCGTTGATGACCACCGAATTAGGGGACTAATGAGATTTACGAAGATGACATGCGAGGATTAAAATATGGAGTTGGTGAACAGGTCCAAAGGTACCAAATAAGCTAGATGATGGTGTTTTCTGGATCAAGGCATTTAAATCATTTTATATTTTGAATCTTGAGTTTAGGAAATGCCGTACTATTAAGAGGGATCATAGGATTCTCGGGTATCTGTGGACCAAGTGCTCTAAACATCAAATCCAGACACCACACACAACTCCAAGCCTGACCAGCCAGCAAATCACCGTGTTTCACACTTCTGGTCAGTCGGTTACGCGGCCAATCACCGCGCAATGGTGCGGCGAGCAGCGCCTACGCTGGCGATGCCGCGTGTCGATCTTGGCAAAGTGCCACACTTAATCGCACCGTTGGGACCGTGGGGGTATAAATACCCATTCTACCCCTCCCCAACGGTCACCCGCTCACTTTCTTCTTCCTCCCGACCAGAACAGCCGGAGACCACCTTTTGCTCTCTCTCACCTCCATTGAAGCACCTTGAGCTCCCCACTCAATCTCTCACTTCCCACCTCGGATTCTTGAGGGAAACAGCGCAAACTTCGATTGGAGACCGGATCTACGACTTCCCCCACTCAAAAGAGCATTTGGTTCACGTTTGGCCGAACCCTAGGGTTCTTTACTCTTGGAGCTTGCTCCTAGACGGCTAGGCGTCGCCCTGAGCTTGCCCCCTTCGTGTGGCAGCCTTGGGAGGTTTGTAACCTCATTCTACAAAGAATACATTACCCCACATCTCTAGGGTTAACTCCCTAGACTTGTGAACGAGGGAAAAGGCAAGCCGGTGGGCAAGCCAAGCCTTGTGTGGCAACCTCAACAACGTGGACGTAACCCAGCCTGTGTGGCGCGGTGAACCACGGGTTAAATCCTCGTGTCACCTTGTCTCTTTACTTTTGTTGCATATTTGTCTTGTGAGAAAGGGCTTCGACCCGATCTACTTTGTGGCAAGGTTTTACGCCGGCTAGAGCTTGTGTTACGTGAGTTACTTGTGTGCGGAATCTAGGTAAATCATCTCCAAGCAAGTGGAAGCACGCAGATTCACTTTGAGGTCACCTCGTGAAGTGACCCGGCGGTGCCGCCCGGGGACGCCTTGTAAAGTGTCGCGCGCTCACGGATGAAGTGCTACTTCTGTTTACGTCACTGGGTTCTTACACGCGGCGGTCTGCCGCCCCCTTCGCGGCGGTGCGCGCTGTTGTTGACCGGCGGTTCCCTTGAGTTTTAACAGTCGCTTTTAGGGGTCAAGCCTATTCACCCCCCTCTAGGCTTCCATCGGATCCTACACCGACGCCCGGCGCGCCCGGCCGCCCGTCCCGCCCGCCGGCGCGCCCCGGCCGCCCGGCCCCCTCCCCCGCCGCCGTTCGCCGGCCGCGCGACGCCCCCCCCGGCGGGCGCGCGCTCCCCCTCCGGCCAAAGACGCCGGCCCCGCCGCCCGGCCACCTCCCTCCCCACCGTCCGCCCCCGGCCGGCCGGCCGCGCCCGGCCGCGCCACGGCCAAGGCGACAGCCCGGCCCGGGCCGCCCGGCCGCGGCGCAAGACCCCGCCCGCCTCGCCGTGGAGAAGGAGGGAGGGGGAGAAGGCCCCACGGTGGAGTAGGAGGGGAGGAGGAGGAGAAGGGAGGAAGAAGAAGGGAGGAGGGGAAGGAAGAAGAAGGGAGGAGGGGAAGGAGAAGGGAGGGAGGGGGAAGGAAGAAGGAGGAGGAAGGGGAAGAAAGGTCCCGCGCCGTCGCCCGGCGTGCCTCGACGCCGCCGCCCGCATACCTCGCACCGCCGCTTGCCCGCCGGGTGGCCGGTGAGGTGGTCCCAACGTCCGTCCGTCCCCGGTCCCGTCGCCGCTGCTTTACTTTCACAGTTGTCGGCCATCGTGCCCCCCTCAATGTTATTGTCGGCCATCGTGCCCTGGATGTGATTGTCGGCCATCGTGCCGCGGTGCTTCGCCGTTCTGCGTTTTTGGAAACCTCCCGTGCGAGGGGGAGGTTCCCCGAAATTTTCAACCGATCCCGTGTGTTTGTTTTATGCGAGAGGAGCCCTCCTGAGCGGAGTTGAGTGCCTTGCCGAGCCGGCCGGAGTCCCTTGGCGGCCCGATCTTCTTCCTCGCCGGGTGCCCGACTCCACCGCGACCCTAGGTATATCCCCTCCTTACATGTCATGGTCGTAGCTAGATCGCGCAGCTCGCTTTAGGCGTCTCCCGTTCGAAAGAGATACGGTTGGAAGTATGCGGATCCTGCATACCTATAACCGTATCTGTTTTCGAATTGTCCACGTTTTGGACAGCCCGAGGATGCGTAGATGAGGTCCGTTCCATGCTCCACTCTGTCTGATTCGGAGTTTCGGCACATCTCCCCGTTGTTCTTCGAATACAGCTCCCCCCTCGGGGAGGACGTGTATTCGGAGAACAGCGGGAGGTGGTACCAGAAATTCCGTCTCGGATAAGAGTGGAGCATGGAACTGACCTCATCTACGCATCCCCGGGTGGGATTAGGACCTATCTTCACCTACTAGATGGTAGGATCGTTGTGTAGATGCACCGCATTCTTATGTTCTCATTGAAATGATAGAGAATGGATGACTGTAAGGTGGATATACGATGGTCGGAGGAGTTTTGGAGATCATGACCGTGAATGGGTTAGGAAGAGCGGTGCTTTTCGTGGATTATGCTTTTCGAATGCTCGAGGTGCGAGTAAGGTTTGGTGTCCCCGCAAGAATTGTGACAATAAAAAGGCAAAGTAAGGAGGACATGTCTAAACATCTTCCCAAGTATGGATGGACGGCGGGCTATAAGCGGTGGATCTTCCATGGTGAAACGAGCGTATGAGAGACGAGGTCATGAGGCAACGCATCGATGATCTTGCTTCGATGCGGGGATAGGAGACATGATAGATGCTTTCATGCCGGAAACTTTGAGCAAGGACTTGGGGATGAGGAGCCGGAAGAAACCGCAAAGGCCTATTATACCATGTTGGAGGCGGCACGTAAAACCCCTTCACGACTATTGTGAGGTCTCCAAACTAGACGCCATTTCACGCCTTATGGACTTGAAGGCCCGATGCAATATTAGTCGAGACGGCTTCACCGACATGTTGACGATCTTTGGGGGCTTGCTTCCGCCAGTCACGTCTTTGCCAAAGAACATGTATGAGTCGAGAAACTCCTCAAGGTACTCAAGATGCCATACGAGCAGATACATGCTTGTGAGAACGGGGTGCGTCTTATTTAGGAAAAACTACAAAGATGATACACACTGTCCAATGTGTAAATCCTCAAGGTTCATAGAGGTAGACCCTGGTGAAGGCGGTGAGAAGAGGCAGCTTAAGGTCCCCGTGAAAAATCCTACGGTACCTTCCCTTTCGCACCGAGGTTACAACGGATGTACATGACCGAGGAGTCTCGCGAAATAAATGACATGGCACAAAGATGGGCGTCGCTACAAGCCCGATAAGATGGTACACCCATCCGATGCGACATGGACCCATTTCAACAATATTCATCCCGACAAAGCTATGGAGGCTCGTAATAATGCGTGTTGCGGCGGCAAATGATGGGTTCAATCCTTATGGAATGATGGCTGCCCCATACACTTGTTGGCCAGTATTCGACAGTCTTGAAATCGTGGATTGGGATGAGGATTATTTCTAATACATGTAATACTATGCATCTCTTAATAATTATGTTCTAATTATTTGTTTTCAATCTCTTCATAATTATGTTCTATTTAATTTTGCATTTTTACTAATTATGTTCTATCTAATTGCAGGTCATTCAAAAGATGCCTCGAACGAATGTATTCAAGAAAATGACCAGGAAATTCAAAAGTGTAGCCTCGCTAGGGCAAGGGCAACAAGAAGAGGCGTCGTCGAGCCACCACCACCGCCACGGGGTAGGGGCGGGCGGCGTCGTGCACCCCGACCACTGCCGCCACCACCCCGGTTGTGCACGAGGAGGAGGAGGCGGAGGAGGAGGAGGAGGCGGAGGCGGAGGCGGAGGACGAGGACCTCTCGGCGTCGTAAGCACGCGGGACCGCCGCCTCCCGTCACCACGCTGGACCGCTCGGCGGCGCGCACCACGAGGAGGACTAGCCGAGTGCGGGAGGGGGTTCCTCTTCCTCGCTCGGAGGCGTGTCTACTTGCGAGGCCCCTCCGGACTCCCGGATCGACAACCTCGTGAGGAGCGTAAAACCGACCATAAGACCAAAGACAGCCAAGGTAATTTACTTTACACTTTAGCACTACTTTCTTATTTTTCAGGTTTCAAAATCATAATAGGAACTAATAGTTATTCTTGATCATTTGGGCAGGGGTTTTGTTGTCACCGCGAACTCGGTTCAAGGGCGCCTTCCCGCCAAAGATTCTTGGTGTTACGGTGAGGAAGTACTACCCCGCCTTGTTAAAATCGACGGAGAAGAGTATCCTCCACGTCGTTCCACCAAATCTGAACTTTCAGGACAACTATGATGAGGATGGCATAAAATATAATAACAAGGCCATTCGTGTGGTCAAAGAGTTTTGGGTAAGTCTATGTCGCACTGTACAAATACATCGCTCCAAATTCTAATGTTAGAAATAATGACTTATTACATTGCTTCTATGTGCAGAAATACTTCAAGTGCGAGGAGGGATACGAGGCTGAGGCGGAGGAAGTGGCTCTAAACGCCTGTTTCAAGCATGTGGCAGACATGTGGTACGAGGCACGCGGCCAGGCCGTCAGGACGTGGTACGCGCTAAAGGAGACCAGAAGGCTCGAAAAGCATGAATGGAAAACGCTGAATCTGACCAAAGAACAATACATGGAGGTAAATATTGAATGCTCATACTAAGTTTAATTATGCTTAATGTGATTTTTATAATCTGTGTTATACTTGGTGTCCTGTAGGTGATTCCGCAGTGGTGCTTGTCGCATAGGCGTTGCTGGGAGCTTCAGGTGGACAGGTGGGTCGATACAGACTATCAGGACGTCCACAACGACCACCGGGACCGGCGTGCCATGATGCCAGGTGTACCACACCATCAAGGCAACATTAATCTCGCGACCTACCAAGCTAGATATGTAAGTGTTATCCAATTCTTATTTTCTGATGTGCAACTCAATACTTTCTTACCATTCTAGCTACTTTTCTTTTTCACACACAGGAGCAGACACATGGCACGCAAATCAGCACGCTCGAGGCCTTTGCTAACTCCCACACGGGCAGGTATAAAGATCCCGCGGTCGTCTTCAACCCTGAGGCTGGGCCTGAAGCCTACACCAACCCGACCGCCTACGAGAAGATCAGTAGGTACACCGAAGTGGCGAGGGAGCAGTATGGAGAAACCTTCGATCCCCGCGGCCACAACATTGAGGGGGACATCGCCATGATCGCCGGAGGAGGCAAGAAGCACGGGCGGTACTATATAGGTGATAGCGTTATCAACCCGCACAACACAAAGAAGCTATCTGAGCTCCGAGCACGCTCGGGAGGCCCGGTGATACGCGAGCGGCCAACCACTTACCAGGCTACAGTCTCCAGACTTGAGGTTTATATATTTTTATTTAAGGTTCATTTATCGTTGAATACTATTTCTCCGTGTTCTAACTTTGTGTTGAAATAGGCCCAGATAGAGGAAGAGAGGAAGCGACGGGAGGAGGCTGAGGAGAGGGAGCGGGCAAGGGCTCTGGCGGAGCAAGAGAGGGCGGAGCAGCACCAGAAGAGCATGGAAGCTCTCCTAGCGTACCTCCAGCGTGTTGGTGGCCAGGTTGGTGTGCAGCTGCCACCGGAGATCGCCTTCCCGCCACCGCCCGTCTTCGTCCCACCGCCCGTCGTCGTCCCACCGCCCGTCTACGGTCAGCCGTCGATCTTCCCTCCACCGCATGGAGCCTCTCCTGTGAGTTTGTCTCCCGTAACTCGAAATATGCATATATGAATGTGAATGGATATGATCTGAAGTTTTGAATGCACCATGAGATGTGCACGTGGACATGTGGTTGTCGGCCATCGAGCCGTTGTTTTCTTGCGAGGTTAGAAAGCCCTCCGTGCGGGGGGGGTTTTGCCGAAATTTCTAACTATTTCTCTTCTTTTTTTCAAGTTAATAGATTCTACCTTCAATTTTGTCTCACAAATTTCTAACTATTTATCTTTGCCTACGTGCAGAAAAAAATTCTCATGCCTCGAACCCAACTCCGAGCCAATCTCAACCGGACCCTTTGGAACGCTGGCCATGCGGAAGATTGGAGGCCGTGGCCGTAAATTTGTCATGATTTAGGTTGAAAACTTGTGCACTTGAACTTGTGAACTTCGATTTTATGTGAGTTTGTGAACTTGTGGTTGCACTCATGGACATGTGGTTGAACTTGTGACTTTGTTGGATGTTATGTAATATATATGTGGTATTATGGATTTATCGAGCTATATTTGTGATATTATGGATATTATGAAATCTGTGTATGTATATATATATTTATATGTGTCAACAATGTGCTGGAACAAAAAAAAAAAAAAAAAAAAAAGGTCAATTTCCCGTGAGCCACACACGGGAAATTGACCAAATATTTCCCGTGAGTGGCACTGCTCACGGGAAATTGACCAAAGATTTCCCGTGAACTCACTTTGACACACGGGAAAGGGAGAGGATATCCCGTGAGCTGCACCGTTACGCTCACGGGATATCACTCGAAAACGCCGTTTCATGCCACAGGCCACGTAGGCCATAACGGGTTTTACCCCTCCCCGTTGACGGTGCCACCCCCCGTTAAGTATATCCCGTGTGCTAAATTGGATCACGGGGAAAGGATATCCCGTGGGTATGACCTGTGTTCACGGGAAAGGGTAATTTCCCGTCGATTTCGTTCCCGTCACGGCTATCCCGTGATTTACCGCCGGGATATCCTTTCCCGTGATGAAAATCGGGCTTTCCCGTGAGCGAAGCACTCACGGGATATCACCTGTTCCGTAGTGAAGCCAGTTGTCCCGCCAAATTTGGGTGGACCTGCCATCTCCAATCCTTTTAATGACACCTAGCTTTAACAATTCTAGTCCATGTTCAATTGCACGCCAAGTTTGTGAGGCCTCACCTGCAGGCAATGAGTTTGACAACATGCTCTCAGGGAAGTATTTCGCTTTCAGAACTCTAGCACAAAGACTATTAGGGAACGCTATCAATCTCCATGCTTGGCGAGCAAGAAGAGCTTGATTAACAAGTCTGAGGTCCTTAAAACCCATACCTCCAAACTTTTTTGGCATTATTATTTTTTCCCATGGAATCCATTGTACCTTCCTTCTACCACTTTCAGTACCCCACCAAAAGCTCGAATTTGCTTCATGGGTTCATCACACAATGATAAGGGCAACTTGAAGACACTCATAATATATATCCAATGGTAAGCCCAAGATTCGGCGCAAGATTGCTATTGACATAAGAGACATCAAAAGTCATGTTGTAGAGGTGCATGACCGGCGCCGCAGGTACGAGGTTAACCACAGAGTTGATGAGCCTGTCAAAGTTGGTCCCCTTGCATTGGTTGCAATGGTTCGCTATAAGAATCCAACATACGCCCCAGCTCAAATTGGAGATCGATTTGGTAACTGAAAGAACAACTAATATACTACAAAGAAGCTCACCAAGCCTATCCGTCATCTAGGGTGCAACGTGCAAGGAACTGGGAAGGCGTGACCGGGAGGAAAGCCCAAGCAAGAAGTGGACACGAGGGAAGCCTCACGTAACAACGTGCCCCGTTCTCGACGCTATAATAGCATAGGTGCCTGATTTCTTTTTCTCTGCGTGACTCTTCCTCGACGCCAGCAAAGAGAGAGAGGCGTGGTGTACGTAAGTTGTTTTGCCAAACAGTTTCTCTAACTAGTAATGCTAGAGCCAGAACCGTTTCATCGGAGAAATGTTTTACCAAACATTTTTCCAACTAGAAAAGCTAGAGCCAGAAAAGCCGTTTCATGGGAGAGGCTATAGATGGAGTTGTTTGGTGGGAGCAGGACCTTTACGAAACACGTTTCAATTCATTCTCCTCCACTTATTATTCATGAAAGACGATAATGGATTTTTTTAAAAAAAGTATTACACCCATCCAATAGATTAACTTCCAAACTAATCATCGCAATTACATACATATATAGTTAGCACAATGATGAATAATACTCTCACGACCAAACCTTGATCAAATCCTCTCCAATATTAAAATGAAGAAAAAAAATAAAACCACCGACGACCAAAAGAAAGAGAAGCTCGATCACATATACATACACACACATATGTACGTGTAGTCCGATATGATGATCATATATGTCACGTCATATGGAGACGCTGTTGGGTATCCCTTTGCCGGTGATCCCCTTCTCCTTGCCGCCGACGTTGCCGACGTCCGGGAACAGCAGCGTGTAGGGCACCTTGGCGGGTCCCCTGCGGTTCTTGAGGCGCGGGTCCTTGTTCCTCTCCGTGACCATCTTCTCCACCCGGTGGAGCTCCTCCCGAACCTGCCGAGCAGCTGCAGCACCACGCCGTCGTCCGTCCACGTCGTGGTGGCGCGCTGGCCCAGGTAGAGCTCGTCGGAGGTGTGGTTGGAGAGCACCTCGATGAGCGTGAGGCCGAGCGTGGTGGTGAAGCGGTCGGGCACCGTGTCCAGGAAGAACCTGTCCGGGTCGGCCTCCAGCTGCGCCATCTCCGGGGACTCGGGGCGGCACGAACCGGGCGGCACCGGGTGGGGCGGTTGGGCATGAAGCCGGCGTAGCCGTACTGGCCGAAGTTGACGGCGGCGTGCAGCGCGGGAGGCGATCCAGATGAGCGTGGACAGCGACTTGGCGAGGTTGGCGACGGTGTCGAGCTCCAGCCAGCACGCGGCGTCGTCGCTGCCGGTCGCCGTGGCCGACGGTGCGCACGTCGTGCCACCACGCCTGCAGGTCGGCGTCGGCGGCCACCGCGGCGTCCGAGTGGTAGAAGTGGGCGCAGTAGCTGCTTACCCAGCCGTCGATGGCGCGCCACACGTCCATGCCGTCCACCGCGTACGGGTAGTCCTCGACGTGCAAGGTGGTGACGCCGGAGGCGGCGTCCCTGGACGCCATCCCCCTCTTGACGAGCTCGTTGGGGAGGGCTTGCTCCGTGAACCTCCACTGGGAGTAGATCGCCGAGGACATCTCCATGGCGTACTTCCCCGGGAACATGGTCCTCTCCAGGATGCCGCCGGCGCTGAGCAGGATGCTCCTGGCCATCGTGTTGATCTGCATGTTGTCCTTGAAGTGTGGCTCCAGCAGCTTGTGGATGGGGTGCATGGCGCTCAGATGCCTCTTGGTGGCGATGATGAAGGGCTCCACCGTCGCGTGCGTGAACAGCCAGTGGCTGATGAGCTGATGGTAGCCTGAATCATTCACCGAGACATGGGCCTTGGCAAGCCACCACAGATGTCCATCGGTGCCTTGGCTCGCCGGCAGGAAGACCCTGCTGATCTCGCCGTCGCCGGCGGCGTCAGGCAGGCTGAGCTCTATGACGAGAGGCTTGAGGGTGCCGTCGTCCTTGAGGAAGAGCAGCGTGCGCGAGGCGTAGACGCACACCCCTTGCTGCGTGTTGATGCGCCGCAGGTACGGCATCAGGTAGTCATGGTGGTCAAGAATGTACAGCCTCTTCTCTTCTAATGCCTGCACAAGCACTAGTGTTGAGACAGAATTGTCTTCTAGATCTGAAACACAAATTTGATGGATGGATGGATGGATGAGATACCTTTTGGACAGTTCGTCCTTGGAGCTGCCTCTCGATATTCTCAGCGGTGATGGAGCTCTGCTTGCCTCCTCTGCTCACCGGCGGGAACACCTCTAGTCTCTTGATCACCACTGGGTTGAGCCCCGCCAGCATCTCCCTCGCGAATTCCTCGTCGCTGCGCCATGCCTCTGGCTCACTCTCGATGACTTGAGGGTTGGGGAACTTGACTGGCGTCTCCTTGACCATCTTGGACACCTGCCCATCCACGACCGGCTGCTGGGGCTTCCTGTACAGGTCGCCCTTGAGCTGCTCGAAGGACCTGAAGCTGTTGATGTTGCCATGGAAGAGCGCCTTGGACTCTGCCAGGACGAAGTGGGTGACGGCCTGCACCGCCAGCATGAGCACCTCGGCGAGCTTGGTGGGGCTGAAGCGCTCGTCCGGCGGGATGTAGAAGTCGAGGTTGATCATGTGCTTGCGCGTCTCCGTCACGCCGTCCGTCTTGAAGAGAGGGCGGCCGGTGCGCACCGGCGTGGGGTACGGGTACATGGAGGTGGTGCCGCCGAGCACCGGCCGGACGTGCTCCTCCTCCTGTCCGGGTTGCCCAGATCGTTGTAGTAGTCGTAGTCGTAGACGCGGTCCCAGTCCTTGAGCTCGCCGCGGCCGCTGCCACGGAGGTTCCGCAGCTCCTCGTCGCGCAGCAGACGCAGGGCCTCGGGGGTCTTGTCAGGGAGGTAGCTCTGCCGCCGCCATTGCCAATCAGGCACCTAGCTAGCTAGCTGACTGATGGATGAAACTAAGGCGAATTATTTACCGTGTTGATGAAGAAGACGCGGTCGGCGTTGGTCTTCCTGTAGGGGTAGACCCAGGAGTTGCAGTCGAAGTGGATGGTCCGGCCGTCGTCGGGGAGGACCAGCTGCACGTAGCGAAGGAAGAAGTGATCGTTCCGGAGGCCGTTCTTGACGACGACGGCGCCCGGCGTGCCGAACTCGGCGTCCACGAACAAGGTGACCTGGTACGTCATGATGGTCGTCTTCACGGCGCCCTGCTTCGGCTTGGTCTTGTTGCCGTTCAGCAGCGGCGCCTCCAAGCTCAGCCTCCCTTGCCCGTGTCTGCACGCAGTTGAATTCATTGAAATTGGAGATCGACGATGACAATTAGGTTAGCAAGCAAGTAGGTACTTGGATCCATCTGCGTGCTGCTGAAGAGGCGGAGCGTGGTGGTCTTCCCCGGCACCGACAGGCCAAAGTGGCAGGACACGACCACCGTGCCATGGATGGCGACGTGGTTCTCCGGCGCATGAGCCGGCCTCCGTTGGTCCCAAAAGAAGGGCATTTGCATTGGCCGATCGACGACAAAGATCTATATATCTAGCTATCAAAGGGATGAGCACTAGCAACCTAGGTAGTAGGACTGCCCTAACAGTAACACCTGACCTGACCTGGTTCACTCCAGATCATCCGGTGTTTCAAACAAGAGGCCAATCCCAAGCACTTATATACAATGGTGACATGCATGGGGATAGATAGATGGATGGACATGGACTATAGTATATTCTTGGAGTGCAGCTAGGGAGGGATGAGCTAATTAGGACACTCGGCAACTGACTGTTAACGGCTGCTACTAACGTCAATTTAAAATTTTGTTTGCCCGGTGTTTTTAACGTTTGCCCAATGCCCCGCAGAAAGCCCTCGGCATACCTCTAGTTGCCGAGCGTGTTATGCCGAGGGTTACCCTGGGCAAACCGTTTGCCCAGGGTATTTCCTTAATTGCCGATCGAAGGCTTGAGGCATGGGCAAACGTCTGGAATCCGGTAGTGTAAGTACCATCATTTATTTACGTGGATCGATTGATTCTGGACTGTGCTGCATGAGCAAGAAAAGGTAAAGGCCAGGTCAGGGGAATGTGTGCCAGCCTTCCTCTAGCTCGGTGCATGTGTGCATCTGATGCTGGCTGCTGCTGCTGCTCGATCATTCTATGCTTTTGTCAGTTTAGTGGGGGGAGCTATTGGTATTTGGGAACGGGACCGGGACAGGACGCAGCGTACTACCACTGACTAGCTCAGCAATTAGCAGCAGTGAATTAAACTGAAAGTGATCGAGCTTGTCCTAGAGACCACGGAATTAACAGATCAGCGTGTGTATGTGCTGCTGGACATATACATGCATTCATTTCCCAATGTTGTTTGGCATTGACAGTTCCAAGGTTCAGTGTGAAAAGCACTGCGTCGTCACTGCTTCAATTCCTTCCTTTCTTTGCAGGTTTGCGTAGGTGTTTTTGGATCATCTTCGTTAACATGCATCTTTATGGATCCGATCGGATGTGTCGCTTTCTGAGACTTATCCTTCCTTCCTTGTTTTATTTATGAATATGAATGATACTCGTGTAAGGCCGGATCGGGCATTTACAGATACGGCTTAGGCAAAGCAAGCCGTATTGCATTGCAATGACAGCCAACGCTGAACCTCCTGATTAGGATTAACTAGTCCTTCAACCCGTGCGAACCTCCTGATTAGGATTAACTAGTCCTTCAACCCGTGCTATCGCACGGGTTAGAATCTTAGGAGACACTAACTAATAGAAATCACTTACATTAAAAAAATACTCTTCACAAATGTGTTCTAAAAATAATAGCTACGTAATAGGTATACTCTATGGTCTTGATAATCAATTAATGATTTAGGTATTCTGAGCTTTCTAACTACTTAGATACATCAACTATTAGTGGTTATAGTCTACCAATATGAATCTTTTAGATTTTTCTATTTTTTAATTTCTAACTTTTTCATGAGTAATAATTTATAGGATTAGTATTTTTTTTCAAGCATGTGTCTAGTGGAAACATAAACTTATAGTCTATAAACCCTTATCACTTTATGTCATATCATAAATATTTGTATTTTACTTTCCACTTTTGATCACATGTTCCAATTCTCATTGTATCTATCATTAACCTTTTTTATTTTTGTTAAAAGAATAGTGTAGGTCCTAGTATATTCTCTTAGTTCTTATAATGTCATAAATAGTTGTTTCACCATACACCATGCCACTCATGAAGTTGAATTCATTATATTGTATTAATATTGTTTTATATACAAATAATCATTGAAATTAAATTACTAATATTAATATGATATACAATCAAATTATTTAAGACTTTTTCGAGATAACAACTTGCAAAAATTATTATCGTGAGTATTAATTTAACTTGAAGTGAAGTGTAAGTATCATTACTATATGATTTACTAATGATATTTTTCTCGTTAGGTAACCTTGTATATTATCCTAATGTATACATGTTTTCTTGGTCCACAGAGTTTAACATAACTTTGCGCATGGTTTCAAATTAATATTAACAGAAGTGTGTATTTCAAATAGATTTGTGCATATATTGTGCATATGGATGTTGAACTATTTTTCATATTAGCATTGACATGTAGATTTGAGAGATTTGTGTGCATCCTTTTATTAACGGTTGAGATTGATATTTAGATTGAAATTATATAGCTACATATATTACATTACATTACCTTTTCATAGTGCCCCATATGGTTAATTTGAATCCAAACTTAGCGGTCATTATAGTTTATAAAAAGAAATATCATCAGATTAGTTGTCTTTTATATTGTGGAGGTTTATGTTTTTTTTTTCATATAGGCATTATTTATAATCGCATGGATCATGATGGTCCCATAATTTTTGGCATCACTAACATATAAACTTGAAGTAAATAATGAAATTGTATTAAAGTGAACAAAAATTATAAGCTACGGTCTATAGGGATTATATCAAGACCTTTGTTTGTTCACAGTAATCCGTAAACGGTACTATATAACTTAAGTACACGGAGGAGAAGACAAATTAAATTGTAATTATAGGATGTCCAAATTTTATATATTCTGGGAGAAGAATTAAAATGTAATTTTGGGATCTAGCAAGATGACCATACCTTTAGCATACAGGTGCAGCCGGTGTTAGCATGCCAGACGGTCGTGGCACCGTCCGTTTTCGCGCCGCACGGACGCCCGTCGAACTTGCACGTACATACATATAGGGAGTTCAGGTTCGCGAACGGCTCAAGTTCGGATAATGGCCGCTTGCTCGATTGCGTGAACTTGCACATACGTATATATGGCGAGTTCAGGTGCATGGCTCCTCACAGTGATGATCAACTGCCTCAGTCCTCGCGCGCGCATCCAGCAGTGACATCTGCCGCCTTCTCGATCATCTGGCTCTGCCAGAACTGTGACACCAGCCAATGAGCATGTTGTTATGAAAGATTAGATCGGAGAAGAGAATAATCAATCAGATTAGTTTTTTTTTTTTCTCCCACACCGTGGAGGAATCCGATGCCAAGGGCACGCCCGCCACCGCAAGCCCCTGATCATCATTCGATCTTGTGCCTCCTCAGCTCAATCCAACAATGTCCTACTGGTGCCCTCCCCTTCGTTGGTGGAGAAGCCACGCCACCACGACAGATCAGGGGATGAGGTGCACGGCCTAGGCCCCGGAGGTTATGGGATGGTGGTTGATAATTAATGTATCTATTCTTTTTCCTTCTTTCTTGTGCGTACATTGTAAAATAAATAATAGATTTATTTTATTTTTCTTATTTTACCTATTTTAATAGAATGGCAGAGTGGGTAATTTTTTAGAGAAGAAAACAGATCTAATGGTTATGGATTGCTAGAGTCTATAGATTTAACCCCCTTTCACCTCCTTTTGCAGCTTGTACTCATCAGCAAGCAGCTCACCGAGCTTGGGGAGGAGGCTTGGCAATGCCCCAAGTGCGATCTCCATTGGTCCTCCTTGGCACAAGAGCAAATGTTGTGGGTGTGTTTGTGTGCAGTGAGCAATTAATGGTGCTTGGAGTTGAGTAGCGGTGCTCAATGTAGCTTATGACAGAAACGCGACGGAGGGGAGGTCTCGGGGATGGTGGCCGAGGCCATGTTACTCGCTTCGGTGCAGCTGCCAGTTATTTCTAAAGAATTCGCCTCTCCAGCCTGTGTGCACGTTGCTGCCCTTGAAAGGCGCTCATTGTCAACTGTAAGGGAGAACTGCAATTAGAAGTGCCTACAATAAAACGTAACAGACTATTATGTTAAGGATCACATGGCTACATACGTAAGAACGTTTTAATTAGTGTAGTAGCAGTTGATATAATCACCAACTTGTTGCAAATATACTAGTTGTTAGTCGGCGGGGCCGGGCGGAGATGGATCGAGCAAATGGTGCCAAAACTTTTCTTCCTGCTGCCATGAAGTTGAGAGGCATGACAGGGCCGAAATTGGTAGTTTTTTGTTGTTCTGTGAAAGTTCGTAACACTGAAAGTCGAACCGAGGCATATATTAATTGGTAATGGTCGATCTCGTTGCAAATCTTGTCTTAGTGGTCACATTTTGCTTTCAGTTAACTAGTCCATCAACCCGTGCTCTCGCACGGGCTAGAATCTTATAAGGCATTCAACATTAGTTACTATATAATGTCTTTGATAATAATAAATTACTCATATTAAATTATATTGTTCTCTCTTAGTTCATTTTGTAATAGTTGTCACAATGAATATTATGTAGTCTTTGTGATAAACATATCAATTATTGATCTATTTGCTTATGATGTCATGAATCTAATTTTTATTTTCATTTAGTACCCTTTTTAATTGCTAAGATTTGTAGCCCTAAAATTAAGTTGGAACTCTCATTTCTTTTTATATCTTTTACTCACATCCTTTGGCACTTTCAAGAATAAAGTCTTTTTAAACCTATACTACATCGCTTAAGATTAGTTTAGAGCTTGATAGGAGATATAGGATTGGTAGTAATGCTATCATCAAGAGAATATTAATATTTAAGCCTTATAATTTCTATTTGTGCCAAAGCAATCTCAAATGCCACAAAGATATAGCCACTTGTATTCAACACTGTCCTACCTGCATACTTCTCAAAATGTTTGAATTTTATTATGAAAGAGTGATTTATGCAGTAATGGTTACACTATCGATATATTGTGCGAAATGTTTTAGCTAAGGTGTATAAATATCTCAAAAGTAATCTGGCCTTATACAATGTCATGGTTGTCAATAATTTTAGTATTTTTGTAGTATCATTGATGTATAATATATTTTGTAGGGTTGCTGAACATAACATATTTATCTCTCTCATACATGCATGTGGATTTTATACGCATGATGTCACAATATGTGTTGTTACTTTAATTAAATTTAAAATATTGACATTAAAAGGAGTGGATAATATAGGAACATGTAGATTCTTTATGGTAATTTAAATATTGTTTTGTAACATAATGTGTTGATAAAGTGGTTAGATGTAATTTTAAGGATTTGAGGATGTAATAGCATGAGGATAATTGGATGAAAATCTATATCTACTTTAGAACATGTTTCTCAATTGCACAAGTGAGTAACTTAAAACAAAGATTCATAGGTTACCTTAGATTCATTTACACATTCACATAGGTAGGTAATTATTTCTAAAATAGCATGTGTCATCTACATTTCTAGATGTATATTAACTAATAGTACATATTTTGAATAGATGAATGGTAATGGTATTTCTCCAAACCTTGAAAAATCATAATGGTACCAATCCGAATAACTGAATGATGCTAGTATTTTTTTTTATAACAGCAGATATGGGTAATTTTTTTAAAAACATAAGAGATCCGATAGCTACGACTATTGACAAATGATGATATAGCTACTATCTGTTCGCCAAAGGCTAGATGTCTATGATTATCATGAGAGCTCATAGAGTTTTTTCCTTATAGCGAAAACGTTGAAAATTAACGTGAAGACTGATAAAATTTACCAAGATATATGAGATTTGTTACGTTATAGTAGACTTATTAGCTAGGCAACCTTGGTATTTGTCGGCCGGGGTCCTGGGACAGAAATTAATGCAAGTAAGTCCCGGTACTTAACTTAATTGCATGCTTCCGTTGGTACATTTAATAAGTGTCATTTACGCTTCTTGAGAAACAACTTTAACTAATTTTATATTAAAAAATTTTAATAGGGCTGTTTGGTACAGCTTTTTCAGCAGCTTCACAAAACTAAAAACAACTTCACCCGCTAGACGGGTGTGCGCCCATAGCTTCAATCGTGAAGCTCCGGTTTTTCCGAGAGAAGAGGAGAGAGAGAGTAACGAAGCCGAAAATTGCAGCCTTCACCTGCTTTGTCCGACACAGATGGGTCCCAAAGGGGCCAAGACAGGTTTGCCCCTACCAACCATTGATTGGGTCGCGGTGTCGGCACCGGTGGCCCGAGCGGTCGGTCGAGGCCGAGGGAGGAGAGCTCACGGATCTGCTTGGGTTCGGTTTGTAGCGCCAAAGGTCAGCGGGAGAGGCCGTCTTTGAGAGCGGGGCCGCCCGGTGTGGGCAGCGGCGCGAGGCTGCCGGGCGGCCGGAGAGCTGCGGACGCCGGCGGGCCAACGTGAGGGCCACTACACCACAATACCATAATTACCGTCGGATGGTCTGACGCTGAAAGCCACATATAGCATCAGACGATCTAACCCTAAGAACATATAGCATCAGACTTCAACCGACACTATAAGTCCTGATGCTAAAACTCTTTAGCGTCAGACTAGGCTTTTAGTGTCAAACAGTCTATTGCACGGCAATATTTTTAGCGTCAGACCGTCCACGGCAATATTTTTAGCGTCAGACCATCCATGGCAATATATATTTGGGCGCTGCAGCTCGCCTCGGGCGGGGGCACAGGCAAGGCCGCAAGAGAGCATGCACTTGTCGGGGCTCGACTTGGAGTGGCAGTAGGAGGCACGGTCCGCTGGCAGCGCATGCAAGACGGATTTGCGGAGAGGGAAGAAAAGCTTGTTGTGCGGTGGGGGTGGTCGATGCATGCGGCATGGCGTCAACGGATGAGGATAAGGTCGAGACGGAACGAAAATAGAAAAGAAGGGTATTTCAGTCATTTTGTCCACTACTAGAAGCTGTTTTGCCAAACACCAGACACAAACCGATTCAACTTCGAGCTGTTTTTATCCAAAGCTATAAAAAGTTGATTCACCGATGAAACTGTGCCAAACAGGCCCTTGGTTGAATTTATTTCTTCAAAAAAAAAAAGATTGAATCTAGTTTTTAACAAAATTATTCGAAGACATAAATGTTACACATATTTTTTACAAATTGAGTCAAACTTATGGTACGCACATCAACGATGAAACTTAGGAACTAAGGGAGTATATCTGAATTGCAACTTGTAACAAGCGGGTTGGAGAGGCGCGTCAAAGGTGTGTAGGAATTGCAAGTTACGTTGGAGCAAGAGCAGAGACACGATGAGAACCTACTTATTACGTCCGTCATTGTTTAAATTGACGCGCGACTGCCTCGGCATGTGACAACTAAATTAAACTCCAGTTATTATATCTGTTATATGTTCCTGATCGATACGTACGCTTTCAGAATTGGAGATTCAACTCGCTAGTATGCGCTTAGTTCAGAGAGGAAAGCTAGTGCCAGTGTACGTCGTCCACTACACCACAACCCTTAATCAGCGACTTTCAGTCCGTTGTTACAGGAGGTTTATAGCAACTTTCAGTCCGTGGCTAAAAGTTATAGCAACGGACCTCTGCAGATGCGAATGAAGCCGTGGTTATATGTATATAGCGACGGACCAACTTTTAGCAACGGACCATTTAACGGTAAACCTAGGCCAGCTGTAGGCAGACTGGCCGGACATTGTTTATGAGAAGCGTTTGGAGACGGAACACTGCACTCTAGATATACATACATACGTATGCAAAAGAGCGTAAGCAGAAGAGCGTAAGCACGAATCTAGATCTCCAACATAGGAGAGTATATTTGTGGGGAGGGAAATGCAAGTCTAGTGCGGGTTCTTTCTGTTAGCAACTATAGAAGTAATAACATTATGTTTTTTATCTCGATTGATGTGTTCTGGGCAACGTGCAAGCACGTTCTCGGCATTGGAGATTGATTCAACTTGCAAGTATGGTTGATATTATCAAAATTATCAACTTGGTAGCATTGGTAACTAGTGGTTCGTTCCATATATAGTATATGTTTGAAAAGCATTGAGATTCGGATGGGGCGTGCAGCTGCAGCTGCCTCGAAAAGATCGGTGTTGTTGATGTACTTTAATTTGCTCTGCTGCTTGTTATAAGGTAAAGAATGGCATCTCCAATGGCGAGAACACGTGCTTTTGCATGTTGTTATAGCCCGCAAAAGCCGCGCTTGTCGTATCCAGGAGCAAGATGCATGGGATCTTTAGGCATGGATTCACATTGACAGTTTTGGAAGCATGCAATTAAGCACCTCACTAGACTTTCATTTGTTTCTACGATCCGACAGGATGCACACGCGCCTAGCTAAGGTGTCTGCTCTGATAAATAGTTTTACGTTGTTTTATCCATCTTTAAAGCATTTCAGTTTTTTTTTTTTTTTTTTTTTTTTTGGGAAAAAGAAACTTTTATTACTTTCAACCAATTACATCGAGGTGATACAACTACTTGAAAATTCCTGGACTTTGCCCTTGGGCACATAGTCTACAATAGTTCAAACATCCATGCACACTAATGACCGTCAATCCTAAGACTAGACCGCCACCCATGTGCCCGGGGAAAAATTCCTTGGCCACCCGCTCCAAGAACCGAGATGCATGCACAAGCACCTCCCCTGGAAGTAGGCCGTTAAAGGATAGCCCATGATCGTAGCCAATGCGTGATCGAGTAGAGTACCCGCAAAAAAAATTGTTTGTTCTCAAAAACAACTGAATTACTGCAACGCCAGACCAACACAATGCCACAACACCAACAAGAACAAGTGATTTGAACTCTTTTGGTATACCGTTCAGCCATCCCCCAAACATATTAGCTATACTACTTGGCCTTTTTAGTCCCCATGCATCATGGACTATTGCCCAAACCATCCTCGTGAAAACGACAATCGAGGAACATATGTTGTATGGATTCACTTTCATGACAGCTCAGAAGGGTATGATTTGTCGAAAAGAATGGTAGAAGCGTCAGCTAAGATGACATCATCAAATCCGGTTAAAATCAATGAAGGAGATCTTAGTGTGCCAGCGTGAGATAAAAAGGTGAAACACGTGAGAATCTTTAAAGCCACGGTGGCACGATGGAACGACAGATCAGACTCCAGAACAGAAAGGAAAGGTTGGGCGCCAAGTTATCTTCGGTTAGGGTTTAGCTTTTCATTATTCATATTCGTATTCTACTAGGACTCATGTTTAGGCCTTGGGCTATAAATGTGTAAGCCCCGGCTATTGTAAGGAACAACATTCAATCAATCAAACAAACAAACCGGCTCTGACCACCTTATCGATCGTTGAGTTGAGTTCCTCTCAGTAGCTTCGTGATCGCTCAGCGTCGCTCCGTAAAGTCATGACAACAACCTTCATTATATCTTGCCTAGCAATCGATGGCGAAATAGCTTTGTTAAGGTCGATGGCTTCAAATTATCGGTCATGACGCCTTAGCATTGAGTTAGCGGTACTATTAGATCTGGCTAAGTCTAGTAGATTCATTAAGTTACCCATGGTGTTCATGCTCAGATTTGCTTATATTTTACATATGAACACACCTTTTGTCCGATCAGATTGATATGTGCTTTGGCCTTAGATTTAATATTGTTTACGATCATATTTATGCATGATTTCCTTACTTTTACCATTGATGGTTGTTAATTTTCACATGATTATTGGCCGAGTCTATCAATCTAGATCGTTACATGTTGTGGGTTCCAATTCATCTATGCATTGCTAGGGTGGACGGTTAATAGATGACCGCCGAATACCCGGTTTGTTTAGCCATGTAAGATCTAGTCATGTTTAGATGCGCTTTGTTCAAACACCATGGACCCCAATTCGCTATAATCTGGCCGATACTTGAAAACGCTTTCACGTGATGCGTGTGTGGATTTGTCATAGCTTGGATGCGTCGAGTTTTACAAAGAGCCATGTATGTTCGGCAAATGGTTGCGGTAGATCTGAGGATTCCCAATGTCTAGGCATCGAACAACACATGCATACACCCCATCTTTAGTTGTTTTAAGGTATACATGAGCCTTGGATTAGTATAGATCTGTTTTAGATGCCAAACGATATAGCTTTATGTTTGAGTTTACTCAAGCCCGCTAGCTGTTAGACAAGGTGAACGTAGATTTGATATATTTAGCGAAAAAGGCTAGTCAAGACTGCCAACTTTTTAGTCCAGTCTTGATGAATCTCTCTGCTTGTTTGCTATTTAGAATAGATATATATATATATATATATGAGTGCTTTGCTTGTTTATATCAAAGGCGATATTGTTTGGATATTCATCATATATGTTCATATTTATGGAATGTTTTCGCCTCTTATGTTATGCTAAGCTGTTATAGCCAGTTACACAGACACTTTTGATCGGTTGTAGTGAAGGATTTTGCCATGTTCATCATATATACATCCTACAGCTCAATACTAGTTGGGTATTTTGTGCTCTTGACACGTTATCGATGATATTGCCGATCTGGTACAGTCGCTTTGTCATGTGGACTCTCTGAGTCATCTTTTCGGAACTATCTGGCAAACACCCGGCATGTTCCGCTCGTAATTATTGATAAACGTTTCTCTCCTTGTCAATTGCAGGGTGAAATTGATTGCCACGTCCGGAGTTCGCAGGCTGCAGTCATCCAACCAGTTTTGGTGTGTTCGCAAGGAGCCTACCACTTTCTGCGTCAGCAGTATGTATCATTTTTAATCCACATCGATGTTCCAATGGGTTTTACAAAGCAACTCCAAGTTGATTGTGCATATATAGTAGTGTTCAAACTGAACATCAATGCTGTTATTAATGGGTTTTATAAAGCAACTCCAAATATGTTAGAACCGGCACTGATGTTCAAATTGATTTATGGAGTATATTGTTTCCCATTAGAGTACATATATTCCTCGCAATTCTTGTTTAGTAAGGCCACAGAGGCCGACTAACAACGAGCCTACTAATTAGCCAATTGTTAACTGATTGATGAAGTATAGGACGACGTTGGGACGCGCTAGAGCACGGAGGAAACTGCAGGGAAGCGCACCATGCACATTCCTTGCAACGTGATGAAGGATAGGACACTGGGAAGGACAGTACACTGGTGTATGATAGGACACTAACCACTGATCCAATCCAGCTGCTATCTGGTGAAGAGTCCCTCGGGAGATGGGAGAGGGAGGTTCAAACTATGGTTCCATGAATTGTCGTGCATGACTCGATCGTGAATGCCAGTTGTGCAAGAATATTCACCGTTAGCTTTTGTCCATGCAGATCCACCTATCGTGGTTTAAAGTGAACTTTATTTGGAATCAGAAAAAAAAACATAGACTGACCGCGTGGTCTCTCTCTCAGTCTGAATGACAGAAAAGGGCCAAAGACCAATAGTGGTCTCAAGTGAACTTTTTCAAGATTTTGAAACCTAGGACGACGAACAAATGCCGGCCCGCTACCATGTGCCAGCATGTGTTAAAGCCATCCACTACTACTAAAAGGTTCCATAGGGGCGGCCCATTAGGCACAGTAGGGGCAGTTTTCGAAACCACCCCTAACTCTCCGTTCCTACAGTGGCAGCACTGTAGGGGTGGTTCCCCGAGCCGCCCCTATCGTGGCCTTTTCAGGGGGGCGGCCGATAACACCAACCGCCCTTATCAGGTTTCAGTGAGGGGCGGCCGATAACACAAGCCGCCCCTACTCAGGAAAACTGTAAGGGCGGCTAATAAAAGAAAACCGCCCTACAAAGAAAGATCAGAGGGGCGGTTGAATCTAAAACCGCCCTACACTGAATTTGGCGCCAAAAAATATTCTAAACTAAAATATATATAGCCGCCTCTCTATAAACATCTATAATTCACATAACTCACAAAGTATGTAGATATTATATTCAATAAACATCTATAATTCACATAACTCACAAAGTATCATCTCCATTATTCAATCTTACAATAAATATTCATTATTCACATAAGTTATAAGTTCAATCTCATCTCTTAGCTCACCTCCCTATTGCTAGCCTTTCCCACTCACAAAAATGTTGAAACTTTGGATTTGTCTCGCAAACTCGAAGTACGAACAAGGTAGCAACCTTTTGGATGTATAGCATGATCTAGTATGAAGTCACAAAGGCCAGCCACGAGTTCCAAGAGGTCATCATCTCGGTAAGGGTCCCCTGATTTCCCTACCTGGCGTCTCGCCTACACAATTAGGATATAAGAAAAAGTTAGCCTATATAGAAACACATAGTGAGCATACACATAGAGAGAAAGGAATGAGCATATATACCAAGTCCGGGTGTCTCAAGTACGAAAGGTTGTTACTCATCGCCATGCATACGTAATATCCATAGTGTACACTTTCAGGCTTCTGCTTGGCGCACTGTGTATATAAAATTGTTAGGAAATGCATTTGAGATTATGCAGTATTTAGGTAGGTCATACTTACACAAGTTTCTGTTTTGACGCATGACTCACCCTTCATTCCTCGGAAGATGTCTCCCTCCTAACTTTTTAACATACCAACGGTATGCCCTGTTGAAATGGATTTTCACAAATACATGTTAGTATCTAACAAAAAAAAAGTTAGGAGGTTATATTCAATCATATAAGAGGATTGTCGTTATGTATACGATTTGAGAATCGCTATGAAGTCGGAATAATTTGCCGTCGGAGTGTGCAGTGAATCCAAAACCCACGCGACGCTGAGCCCGACATCGACACATATAGCGATCCACTGGTTACTGCATAATATCAATCATAGGAAAATGATAAGCTCATTTGCGTATAATATGTATTCGAAAAGCTTTATGTACAGATTGAACTTACTCGAAGTGGTATGGTAGCCATATACTATGATTGTTTTCGAGATTTTTGAAAGCCACGGCTAAGTATGCCACCATGTTAATGGCCGCGTCTTTCATTGCCGTCTTCCGTTTTTTTCTCTTTCTCCTCCACGGTCTCTCCACCCGCTAACTCTTTGCCATCCGGTTTCCATCGCTTGGGAAATGCAAAGCGTGATTGTGCTATTTGTCGAGGATCCATGTACGCGTGTCTCGGACACTGAACCTGTTTTGCAAGGTGCGCTTGCATACTAAAAGAGATCGATTAGGTTTACAAACCTGGGTGCACAAATCAGGTCGCCGATGCTCTCTCCCGCCACCCAAAGACCTTCCTCTCAACTACAAAGCTATATCTTCCATTACTCCTTCATGGTTAGCTCAAGTTGTGGCTAGCTACAAGGAGGACCCAACAGCCATTCGTTTGTTGCAAGAACTTGATATCGATTCTCAGTCCAACCCTTCCTATTCGTAGACTGCTGGTCTGCTCAGGCACGAGGGTCATATTTGGCTCGGCAATGACAAGGAGATGAAACAGCGAATCCTCTCTGCCTTCCATGCAAGTGCCTTGGGGAGCCACAACGGTTTTCTGTCACCTACAGCCGCATCAAGCAATTGTTTTCATGGAAGGGCATGAAGTCTGACATCAAGACCTTTGTTTCACTCTGCTTTGTATGCCACCAAGCCAAGCCAGACCGTGCTCGATATCCTGGTCTGCTCTCTCCACTGGAAGTTTCAACTGAGTCATGGCAACAGTAGAGCATGGACTTTGTTGGCATTTGTTAACGCAAACATAGATATAACGACAAGCGCACGGATACCGTTGTAGCTTTCACCCAAGAGTATTCCTAGGTATCGTATTTATACTCAGGGAAGCAATGGTTAAAGAAGTTCATAGCTAACATTCATGTACCTGTTAACTAGTAAACCGACTATACTAAAGTGGGGGTAAAAGATAGGATTGGAGTTTTAGTAAATGACACACACAGGAGAACATAATAAAAGATAGCAGAGTAGGCAAGTTAAGCAGGGAGGACAACGGGAGAGTTCAAGACTCCTATTTACTTCTCCATTACTATGGTTCTTTCCTAAAGCAAACCAAAGGGATTAACTAAGTAGAAGGTAAAGCATAACAATCACAACAAGGCACTTCGGAGCAATGACCCTTCCGATTCTCGAAAAGACTGGGAAAGGGGTAATCGGGGAAAGCCGCCCAAAGCTCTACGAAAACACCAACCTAGCACGTGGTGGAATACGAAGGCCCGGTCGGAGTCAACCACCTCGGGGCCACCACAACTATCCGTAAGGCTGGGCGCAATCTCAGGTAAACCCTAGCCTAGACACCACGTCTATGCTAGCGATTACTACTCTAGCCACATATGATAACTAGAGCATTCGGTCGAACGGAGATCCCATGCTAAGGTATAACTACTACACTTAACCATACTCTAATTAATCACTAAGGTAAACTTAGATAACCATAAAGAATAATTCAGTAATAAGAGAAGATAAATAAATTGAAATACTTGAGTCTTACAAAGGGCCGAGACAAGATTTGCCGGACCTCCGAGGACTCCTCCGGAACTTGAGCATCTCTCCCTAACTCCCAACTAAACTAATACTACATTGCTACATCTTGGGATATGGTAGTGTTGCTCCTTGGTGGTGTTGTTGAATGAGGGGGAGAGAGCCTCCTTTTATAGGTAGAGGAGAGGGGGCTCTTTGGAAGATGTCCATCCCCACATGGAAGGTGCAAAACTGACCTCCGAGGGAGGTTTCAATATAATATTTGAACAAAGCACCCCTGGAACCGTCATGTGCATGGCGGCATGCAGCAACCGACCAAAGTTGGGGCCAAATGGGCTCGCTGCCGGTCCGGCCGGAGTGGCCAGTCCGGCTAGACCCAAATTTCCTCCGTTTGGGCTGAAATTTTGGGAGCACGTAGGCCTCGTCGTTATCTTTCCAACGGTGGGTAGGCTTCGGAAACGGAGTGCCGATGAAGAAGTTATGCCCAAAATACTCTGTAGTGGTCCTGCAGTCCAAACATGGCCCAAACTCGATTTGGGCCTTTTCTCCTTGGACTTGATGATGAGACTCACTCCTCTAGGACTTTGTGTATGATGGAAATACATTTTGTATTTATATATTCTTGTCATATTTCCATGTTTTTCATGAATGTTCACCTAAAAAGAATAAATTACCAAAACTCGTGGAACCGATTAGTTTTAACCTCTATTCTAGAGTTTGGCTATCATTTTCTTCTTATTTTATGAAGAAGTTGGCGGTATAAAATGGTCAATTAATAATGACCGCAAACAGACTTCATTGATGGGCTGCCAACTTCGGGTTCAGCTAACTGTATTCTGGTGGTGGTGGATCGGTTTAGTAAGTTCGCACACTTCATACCCCTTAAGCATCCATTCTCCGCCCAGTCAGTTGCTCAAGCTTTCATGGACACTTTGTCTTCGCTTGCATGGCTATCCACAAAAGATCGTTTCGATCGTGATGCCATCTTTACAAGTCAATTCTAGCAAGAGCTATTCCGCCTCACTAAGGTCGATCTGTTTTGAGCAACGCTTATCATCCAGAATCCGATGGCGAAATCGAGAGGGTTAATCAGCGCCTCGAGACATACCTCCGGTGTTTCATCCATTCCTATCCTACCAAGTGGTTGAAGTGGCTGACACTAGCAGAGTATTGGTACAATACTTCCAAGCATTCCTCTCTGGGCTCTTCTCCCTTCGAGGTGCTCTATGGCCACCCTCCGCGTCATTACGGCATTTCTGGTTGCTTTGCTATTCCACCCGGGGCGTGGAAACTATGTTGTCCGAAAGCGTCAAACCATGACCTCTACTATTCGCCAACATTTGTTACGTGCCCAAAGAGCGTATGAAGTCACAGGCTCATAAGAAATCTCGGACGTGTCTTCCGGGTGGGTGATTCAGTCTACCTCAAGCTCCACCATATGTTCAATCATCCCCGGCTCCAAGATCCCACCACAAGCCGTGTGCTTCAAGTATTTCAGGCCTTTCAAGATCATCGAGAAGATTGGGTCATTGCATATAAGCTGCGGTTGCCTCCTAGCTCCTCCATTCACCATGTCTTCCATGTTTCTTTCCTCAAACCGGCACCCGATGAGTCACTTCCTCAAGCACGCCGAGCTCCCTGAGGCTACTGAGTTCCAAGTTCCAAAATCTGTGCTCCGAACCCGCATCCACAATCGAGGTAATACCTCGTATCACAGGTCCCGATTAAATGGTTTGGTATGTCGAAGATCTCACCACATGGGAGGATACCGTGGCTCTCAAACAGCAATTTCCATCACTCCGGCACGGGTACCAACCGGCTCTCAAGGGGCGGGGGGGGGGGGGGGGTTAGCAACCCACACCCCGGTGATCCACAAGCCATTCCAAGGCCCAAGAAGCAAAAGAGGACTAAGAAGCCCAATGTTCGCTCGTAGGCCCGCAATGGACCTGCTCGGCTTGCTAGGTCGTCGTAGGCGTAGTAGGGATAAGTAGTCAAGTGTGATTCGTGTCTCAGAACAAATTATTCAAACTCATAATCCAAACACAACCCAACCGGTCCTCCTCTTCCTCTCTCCCCCCGTAGTTGGTAGATTCCTCGTCGAAGCTCCGCCGCACCCGAAAGGGGCTGTCACGCATAAGCTCGTCATACCGCCACCAGGTCCAGATACCCGTACCTCACTGTGGGAACGGTGTACACACAGGCACGTAGATGAAGGTGATGAACATTGCCCCAAACAGCTAGAAGTTGGCCAGCTGCTATATTGCGTAGGATATTGGTCAGGTTGCAGAGGGCAAGAGCCCAAAGGCTGATGAGAATGACGAGGAGCTGGTTTCAATGGTGAGTTGATAGACGGAGAAGAGCAAGAACTCTGAACGCCGCCGCCACCACATGTCCACATTGGCATAGCTCACCGTCAATCAAGGGTAAGGTACCTGCAGTGATCGCCGTTGCAGAGCGCATGATATTTGAGTAGAATCATAAAGTGCATTACTAAACTCGCTGATAATATTACCAAAATTAATAATGAATAAATCTGTCTGCGATGATGCTCCCCACTGAAGGCAAAACGTGACCGTTGTCACAAATTTTGCGACGAGATCGACCAGTTCACAAAGTATCTACCATTTTCAACCCTGGCATTCCTATCAACTGTCATGGCGACGGAATGCAGTCACCGATGTCCATCCCTTTGACCAACCAGATAAAACCATATGGCGTTGGACGTTTAATGGTGAATATTCGGCGAAATCGACGTACACGATGCTGCACGCAGACTCAGTGGGTTTCTTAGGGTACAAGCTAATCTGGAAAACATAGGCACCACTAGAGGTGAAGATTTTCCTTTGGTTGGCCTTCAGCCGAAGACACTGGACAGCGGATCGGAGAAGAAGGCACGATCTAGAGGCGAGGACCTTTGCTACCTTTGTGATCAAGAAGAAAAGAGTACATCGACCATACTATCTCCAGTTGTGTCTTCTCTCAGGAAGTTTGGTTCCGTGTGTTGCGGGTGATCAATGTTCGACTTCCACCAGCGGTTACGACTATCATCAGTTGGTGGCGACGACTGCATTCCTCAGTGCACAGAGACCGTGTCGTGGGATAGACAACCTATTTGCGCTTGTCTCGTGGCACTTCTAGAAAGAGTGGAACGCTCACTGCTTGAGGAGCACGTCGACAACAGGTCTGGAGATGCTATTGATGATCAAAATTGAAGCCAAGCGATGGATAGAAGCACATTCATCGACCTCCAGCTGCTCGCTAACCCCTAGCTATAGTAGTTGTTTTCTTGAGTTACAGGATGTTTTGTTTTGTAATGTAGCTTTCATAGTTCATTGGCAGCCGGCAACGACATTTTGTATATAAACACTTTTCCTTCTAATACAAAGATATACAAAGTATATAAACTCTTTTCCTTCTAATACAAAGATATACAAAGATACATACACTTGTGCGTATTCAAGAAAAAAAAACTGTCATGGCGACCGGAATTAAGTTTCGGCTCCACGTGTTTTCAGCTCCGGCAGTGGCGCCGACTGACAGCTAGTGGTACATGCAACAACAAGTTGCAGATCCAGTACTAGTTAATCTGAATGTTACTACTACTTAAGTAGCTATTTATTTGATCACACTCGAAGTTGAGAACGAACTTGAGATGCAGCGGCAACAATACGATTGCGTACACATTTTACAGGATGGATGGAAACAAAATATACAGTACTGCAATTAGCCCTTAGGCCATGGACCATTAAAATGGCATCATTACACTGAATCGAGAAAAAAAGTAAAAATAGCAACTAAAATTACACAGATGGAATGCATTGCAGTAACAAGAAACAAACACTGCTACATACTCAATCTAATCCTCTAGTAGCTTTTATTGAGATGAGGATTAGAGGCAACCAGGAGGAAGAGAAGCATCATAGCGACCAAAAGAAGTGTCCAAATCGATCAGGAACACAGTAGTCTCCAACAAGGAGAAAGCAACAGGAAGAAAACTTACAAACACGCGTCGATCGAAATAGCTAGCCCCCGCGAGGACCACTTGTTAACCCTCCAGGGTGATGGAAGTCTCGTTGGAGGGCGATCCTGGAAGTGGATGACGAAGCTGTGCCACTACCATTGTAGGCGTCGTCAGGAGCCAGTGGAGGAGCTTGAGCATCGCTGTTGTTCCCTTCGTGGCTTCCAAACACCTCCCTTCCTCTCTCCAGCCTCTCCGTGAAGGTCTCCATCCCCATGTAGTACAGTAGGAGCCACACGTAGGATAGGAACTCCCCACCTGAGCCCAGAGCCTTGACGTGCAGGTAACCTCTGCATCTGCTAGCGGAGAAGCAGAGCATCTCCACCCAGACTCCCTGGATCACCTTCCACGTCTTCTCCTCACCCATATTATGTAACCCTTGGGCAAGTTCCCAAGCTTGGTCGATGAAATTTCCTTTAGATCCTCCCTTTGGTTGGCCTTCATTTGATTCCCCTTTGGAGCCTATTTCTGGATCTTGTTTCTTTGACCTGGCCTGCATTGTATGAATTAATGTGCTCATAAGCCCCTTGTCTACCACCTGCTGGCAGCAGCAGCAGCAGCTCTGTGGATTCAAGTTCTTGTCCCTGAGGATACGCTTGAGATCATTGTAGGCTGTAGTGAAGAGATACCGCCTAGTGCCAGGCAATAGCATTTCAGGATTCACAAACAATAGGTACACCATGTAGTTTGACATCTGCCTGCTGCACTGGACAGATTTTTTGTGATGCCGGTTGTCCTCGAGGAGTCCTCAAGAAGAAGCAGAGTTCTGTGGCGATGTGCCAGAGGAGGACACTCTCATCGAATGGCCTCTTTATGCTCCAACTCAGTTGTTCATTTCCCTTAATTGCCCACTGGCCCCTGTTGTCGTTGAACTTGTGGTAGCTAACAGGGTCATGTATTTTCTCTTTCCATCCATCTTTGAGATACTGAAGGACCAACTCCGAGATGGCGTGGGAGGAGGGAAGCACGGCTCCATACACCAGTGTTGGTCCAGAAAGTCCTTGCACAAAGACTTTCTGGCAATCCACATCAAGTTGCTGTGATTTTTGCTGCGGGCATAGTATCCTATGAGATTATATTGAGCGACCATTTCTGGCCACTGTTCCATCCCGAAGTCAGTCAAAGGAACTAATTGGGAATACCCTTCTAGCACAGCGGTGCAACAGAATAGGGCATATGTGATCCTGACATCAATACCACTGTAATCTTTCTGTGACTATGGTGGAAGAGGCCGATGGCTACCCACCGTAGGGTTGCACGTGGCGCCGATACAATATAGGAAAACCAGAAGTTCATGTCCTCACCCGTTATCCCCCCAAAATAAAAAGTAATAAGGAGCTCAGGTTTCGTCATTAGAATATGGAAAAACGAAACCTTTGCTTTGGTGTAAAGAAGGGTGAAGGCACTAGCTAGGCCTCGTGGCACGCAGCCATATGCCTTTTCCACTCTCTCTTCGCTAAGAGCATCTCCAGTGGGAGACCTCAAATTTGACCCTCAAATTTTTATTTGCATGCCAAACTAAAAATAGTAGGAGCTCAAATTCACTTACAACTCCAGTGGGAGAAATAAGCCGGGACCCTAAACTCTAGTAGTACTCTTCCTCGAGCTCCTCGTGAGGGTCGCTTGTCCGCGCGGCGTCGCGTCGTCCATGCCCAGGACCGCCATCGGAACACCTGCGCCAAAACCACCATGGCCACCACGTGGTCTCCATGCCCAGGACCACCATGCCCAAGGTCTCCGGGCGGCGCAGGGCGTTGCGGGCACACGACGACGTCAGCGGAGCCGACAACAGGGCTGAACACCAGCACTCCTTTGTGCGTCTTCACCTTGCCACTGTTTCGGCACCCAAGCCGCGGGAGGGGCCACGGACGCCTCCGTCACCACCATCGCACCCGCACCGGCTCCCGACGGCTGCTGTGCCGCGTCGGCCGTGACACCCCTTCTTCCAAGCGGCACTGCACCGCCCGCGCCATCCTCGCCTTCATCGTCGTTCCACTGGCGTCTTGGCCGCGCGGCGCGGCGGAGGAGACCATCTTGTCGCTAAGCAGACGCTGCACCCACCGCCCCGTCGAGGGGCATCACGACTGCAGCCTGCAGACCTCCCTCTCTCGGCCCGTGGCCCTCAACTGCTGCGCCGTGGAGCCGGTCGCCGCGCCGCCCGGCTCCCAAAAGCTCGGGATCCGCGTCCTCGTCCCCTTCGTCGCTCCACGTCGCGGCGGTAGGGCGGCGCCGTGCTCGGCCTCTTCGCGCCCGCCGCATTCGAGGCTCTTGGCGCCGCGGCTGCTCCCGTCACGCGGCCCTCGGCTGCGCTGCGTGAGCGGAGGGCGCAGATAGGCAGCGAAGCGGCGGCGCGCATGCGAGGGCTGCAGCGGCGCATGCCAGCGCGAGCTGCGCGAGCGGAGGGCGAGATAGGCAGCGGCCGGTGCGCATGTCAAGTCAAAGTGGGTGGGTCCACAGGAATAGGGGTTTCTGGGTTTAGGGGTTAAAGCCAAAATTTGAGGTTTTATAAAATTTGAGGTCTCATGTAGGGGCTTCATTGGAGTTGATTTTTTGCCAAACCCCCTAGAATTTAGGGTAGGGGCTCAAATGAGGGGTGGGCTGGAGTTGCTCTAAGCGTCCCGTAAAACATCCGAAGAGACTAAGCCGAAGAGGATATGGAGAAGAAAGGTCTTCGCTAAGAGATGGTTGCTTTAGAAATTTCAAATAGAGGGTGGAAAAACCTTTTTCGATTGTTATGACTCTTTTTGTTTTGTTAAAGGCTATGCCTTTCGTTGTAATAATTGGCTGTATACATCCACGGATGTAGAGGCCGGATTGTATTATCCATTATCTAAAAAAACGTACCAGGGAAAAAGAAAAGACAATAAATATATTACTAACAAATACATTATTTTTCTCTTGCTTTCGGTCGGTGACGGGATAACCTCAAGGGATCTCGCAGAACTTCACCCAAATACGTATGTGCCCTTGCCAACAAAATAGCCTAAAATCTAGCTAGGTATCTATCAACTACCTAACAAGGTTACAATTGAACGTATGCATGGATTAAATTGCCATGGCATGGATAGTCTCTGCTGCAAACCCAGGTCAACCTGGCCGGCGCCGCCGTCCAGTCCCAGGACCCCGCCGCCGAGTCACTACTGGCTGTTTCGTGTGCTGAGTTGATCCGCCAGGTCGTCATCAACATGGATGGCGCCCACGTGAGGACTATGGAGCAGAAGGTGGAAGCGGCAAACAACGAAATAAATGAGCAACTTCACCAATGGGCACAATGCCGCAAGTGGATCTTCAGCCTGCTCAGCATCAGGGGCGGAGCCAGGGATTAGGTCTCGGGGGGTGCTATTTAACGGAGATGTTACGAAAATCAAGCAATTCAATGGTGATTTAATGACTAAGCACATCAATTAGCATGGGAAATCAGGCTGCCAGGGGGCTCTACAGCCCGGCAGCCCTCCCCATGGATCCGCCCCTGCTCAGCATCATTCGTGGCTCATCTTCTGCTGCCCGTCTCTTTGTTCACCTACAACCTCCTGTTTCATGTGCCGGGGATCAAAGGACGGGCATGAGCAGGTGTTCATCAATGCCGATGCCATCTACTTGATGCATGTCCAGAGGAGATCGATGGGGAGACTAGCTCAACATATTGCTAGCCAGCAGCTCATCTACAACAACCAATGAAAAGATGACTTGCGCTAGGATTGGCGAGCCAACGGTTCCATGACGTCCGACGTCCACGCCATCTACATCATTACAGCGGCCACACCTATGATGTCCACGCCATCTACATCATTGCAGCGGCCGCGCCTACCGCTAGAGGTGTATCTATCTTGCTAGATCCCATAATTAAAATTTAATTTATCCTATAATGTACTAAATTTTGTCATCTTTGCTCAATGCAATAATAACAATTTAATTTGTCTGCTTTTATTTTATTCTATTTCGGTGTGACAACAAAACTTTAATGTAATGTAATTTGTCTCCTGCACGTGCAGGATTTAGCCTTATAGGCTGCACAGCCAAAATTAGAAAACTTAAACAAACAATCTGTACTATTCTTGGCTCCCCGTCCGATAAAACATGCACGCACCATGCACATTCCATTTACAGAAAGTGTTCTCTAGTATTTAATAATTATTCCAAATTTGGTAAATTTTCTTTTACACTCTTTTCTGTCCATGGCATTTTTGGTTCCCACTACTGACTCGCTGCTGACATGCATCATTTATCCAACTGAAAATATTATAAAATTAATATGTTCACGCGAGCAACCCAAAATCAAAATAAAATGTTCATCACATTCAATCTAGACATCTTGAAATGTTTTGTCTAGCATCTCAGGCGCCTTAAAACGGACAGGCAAAAAGGAGATATTATAAAGCATTTTAGAATGCATCAGTAGGCAACTTGTTTAACACGAAATGACAAGTAGGAAAAGTAAATATCAGCCTTAGAGACCATACATCAGATGTTAGTAACATATATACATTCTACTCAGCATCTGCTCCTGCATGCCTTGAGGAGACAGCAACAACAAGACCATTGTAGGGCATGGGTAAACTCTTTCATGAGCAACTCCTTGACATTGAACTCGCCGCCGTCGACGTGCTCCGCCACCAACTCAACGCATGGCTGCTGCACACCATGATGGTGTCGGTAACCTATCATTGACCACTAGCTCATGCCAACTCTAAAAATGGAGAGGTGTTACTCAGCGGAAAAGGTGCATCAAATAAATGAACCAACGTGCCCTAAATGCATATCTGCAAGGAAGGAAAAGACATTTTTTCTTATTAAACAAATCAGCCAAAGTGTAGGTTGTGGTGGATCATGAAAATGTCGAGACTGCTAAATTCAAAACAGACTGACACCGAATGTAATCATGGACTCATATATTATATATTAGGTACTGCCCATGTGCAGAGAACCACACATGATTTGATAAGCACATGTGTACATCCGCCATTGTCAAACCTACAACATTGGATAGAGGGCTAGTTGGCACATTGAGGAGATACAGTTGTGTGTATGCTACTGGATATCAAGTTTAGGATATCATACATTCAGATCAGGTCAGGAATACATAAAAAATACCTATTTAGGAGCACATTACTGCCACCGGATTACTAGTAACTTGCTTCGCTAATCATATTAAATTGACTAGAGTTGTATATATCAGCTTGTTTAGTAATGGCGGTTTAGTTAACAGACTCAGACTAGTAGAGCATGATCAGGACCAGATATCAGAGGTGACATAGTTAAGATCAAGTGTACTAACCTGCATTTAAAACAATGGAATCTAAAGCCTGCAATTTAAGAAAATTCAGTTAGCTAAATGGATCAATATTTTTAGGCTAGATCTATGAAAAAAAACAGCAGGAAAAAGGCCTTAAGAAATTAGGAAAATTGCTAACTGAAGCATGAAAAATTACTTGGTACTAAAAGAAGAATTTCTTTTGTACAGATTTACAATACATGAATAATGCATGAACAGCCAAACTGAGACTACTAACATTCTAATACCTATTTGTCATGTGGTTGCGCATGCCCTCACTACTTACAGTACAAGAAGTCATAGTAATAGACGACTATGTACTACCAATGACTTCTGTCATGCAAGTTAGTGGCAAGAATAATGCACACTGTATTCAATACTTCCATGGATATGTAAACACAAAAGAGAGTCAATGGGCGAAATATAGAGGAACCAAGGGCACGCTAGGCTTATACAACTATACTCAACAATATGAAACAAATAACCCTTTTCAATACTACCATGGATATGTAAACACAACAACGTGCATTTAAAAGGCAATTACCACCCTACCCATTGCCTGGTAGGGGGCATGCATTTAAAAGACAATAACCCCCCTACACATTGCCTGGTAGGGGGCATTGCATTTAAAACACAATTAACAACCTAACCATTGCCTAGTAGGGGGCATGCATTTTATAATTTTGCCAAATACAACAATTGACACCTAACCATTGCCTAATAGGGGCAAGCATTTTAAATAATTCAAACTACCACAATTGCCCCCTCCCCCACACACACACTGGTAGGGGGGCAAACATTTTAAAGACTTCCAACTACCACAATTACCTACCTACACATTGTCTGGTAGGGGAAAGCATTTTAAAGATTTGCCAAATACAACAATTACCTACCTACACATTGCGTGGTAGGGGCATGCATTTAAAATATTTACCAAATACAATAATTGACACCTACATATTGCCTAGTAGGGGGTTTGCCCCCAAACCATTGCCTAATAGAGGGCAAGCATTTTAAATATTTCAAACTACCACAATTGCCCCCCTACACATTGCCTGCTATGGGGCAAGCATTTTAAAGATTTACAACTACCACAATCTTACCCTACACATTGCCTAGTAGGGGCATATAATTAAAAAAGATTTGCCCCCCTACTCAGCATACGCAAAAAATTATAAGAATCTCTCGGTGAACATTAGGAACAAATCAGTAAATTGGAAGACAGTGCTTTTGACTCATTAATTGACATATTAATTTGCCAAAGCCATAGAAAATAATTGCCTAAATTGTACCATATTATTACTTATGTACTGTAACATAATGGCCTGTAGCTGCATACGAAACTTGAAATGCAGTAAAACATAAACAGTCATAGGTAGTCATAATGTGAAGATAGTTGAATGGACAAACAAACCTGATTTGAGATGCTGCTATGAACTTTAGAGGAGACAAAGCTTCTTATATCTTCCATTCTGAACATAGAATTCTGTGGCGTGCAATATGTTGTTTCTTTCAACTAAAAACATGTATAGGAAAAAAATTAGAAACATCCATATAAGCCAAAAAGTATTAAAATATACTCTGTTTTATAAAACCTAATGGAGACATTTTCTAAATTGCTCCCACAATGTTAATAACATGCCTAACCCGGGATGCTAATTTGCATACTAAATTGCTAATAAATTGCACAAAAGAACAGTTCAAAGAAAAGAGAAATCAACATTTAGATGCTAATACAAACCTTGAGAATCCCAAAGGAGCCATCATGTTTAGTGTCCAAAGTGATAACCTGATCCAGCAAATGCTTGGACCATGCAGCAAACCTAGGCATTGTTGATGGAATCGAAATGTTGTCAACCTCAACTAAATCTGTATACAGAATTTGAACAAAAGTATTAAAAAATAAGCACTTGCACAAGCAGCAGGAAATAGGAAAAAAAAGATGAAAAATATCAAGCAAACTAACCACAAGAACATGGAGGCCCCCTTTGAAAGAGCTCCTATTACCCATTTTTGAAGCAGATACTTTCAGCCGATCAACAACAAACTGGCACCAATTCATATTGTTAGCTTTGGAAAGATCAACTAAAGCTGGGTAGCACCTTGGACTAATGGATGACCCAGTGGGCACCTCACCTACGGTTGATCCCGTTGGCTGCAGCAATGATCTCGACCGCCTGGTATGCACATTGCGTGATGGACGGCCATATCCAGCAGTCCTCTCATGTGACGAGGCGCTGGAGCTCAAAGCGCAGCGCGCCCCGCCTAGCGGAGCCCCATGGGGGGAGAGAGGCCGCTGTCGACGGAGGTCTTGGCTACCGGGTTGGTGTGAAGGAGGCCCTGCCCTCATACATGGACTCCTGCAGTCCCTAGTCCCTGGTCTGGGGATTGGAGAAATATGACAGAAAAGCTTTGGTTAGACCATTTCGCACCAAAAGCAACCATGTAGCCAAGTAATGGGCTGGTGAGACAACCATATAAATCTATGCACCAGTTATACCTTCTTGGCCTTAAGAAATCTCCTAGAAGAAACTAATTAATAATCCTGCACTCTCAAAATTAAGCAAATCAGCAATCATGTGTAAGTCATATTACAATATGCAATCCTAGCTTGAGGTAGTGTTCATGCAAATTCATTATCACGACCATTTGTTCAGTTACATGTCTAAATAAGTATCACAGCCATTTGTTTTGGATAATCTGTCATTTACTTGCTTATGATCTAGGCTTATTATCCCCTTTTCAATCTGCAGAACCCTGGTTGTGGTTCATAGGGTGAAGTGAGGCTTCCATTTGCAGAAAAATAAATCCTCAAAAGTGAGAGTTGGATTTTATAAACAGGTCCCCAGGGGCATTGATCTTGGAGGCAATTATGAGATTGACAATGGCCTATATGTTCAGGTAGGTGTCTCACTATCTATCGGTAAACTTACAGCTGCACCTTCTGGGCATCCTGCGAGCGCTTGTGCAGCTTATCGCGCTTCTAGTGTGGCTTGATGCGATCTCCTTGTGGCTGCAACCGAACTGGTGCACGGGGGCAAAAGTCAGCATGGAACGTGTACAAAATAAATAGAATCGTTAACAATGATGAGCAAATGGAAGAGCCGGGAGGACTGGAACAGATCGGGAGCTAGCTAGGGGCAAATAAGAAGTCTTAGATTCTCGGAGGCGGAGCGGAGAAGAGAAAGGTCGAGGAGCACCATGGCGGTGATCCAGGCCTCAAAAATCCTCACCTCCACAGTGCCATAGCTCCGATCTAGGCCGCCAGGTAATGGATTTGGGCTGCTGATCCATGGACGCAGTGATGCCTGGCGTTGTCCAGGCGGCGGTGCACGAACGTGGCAGCGAGAAGCGGGAAGGGGTCCTCCGCCGCCAGGAAGAGGAGGGGTACCTCACCATGGCCGCCGCCGCCATGGACACAGATCGCGGCGCGGGGAGAGAGAGGAGCCGCATGGGGAGGTGGGCGCGAGGCACATGCTCGCCGAAGGAGGTCACAGGGAGGTGGGCGCGACACGACACGGGCTCGCCGGAGGTGGTCACCAAGAGGAGGGCGAGGGGATAAGCTCGTCGGGGATCTCGACGGAGAGAGAGAGAGGCACTACGGTGGATGGGATCCCAGGTTGGGGAGATTCCGTGCGCGCGCGCGCGCGCGTGTGGATGTGATCACTTTCTGTGTGCTCGTGTGTGGGCTGTGGGGAGTTTTTGTGTGCGTGCGTTTGGATCAACGGCGGATGGAGTGTGCAGGCCGCTGGACAAACGGCTGCACGGCCAGAAAGAAGACATTACCTTTATTTTTATACTGTTTTGGTATGGTTACTAAAACTTTAGGCGAGATTAGATAGACCAGGAAAAGAATTGCGAAAATGAAAGCAAGAGTTACGTGAACAAATAAGTCATGATATAATCTTTATTGGCAATTGGTTATAATTTTCGTTTTAATTCTATTTCCCTTGGATTACTTTGAACAAATAAGTATCGATATAATCTTATTGACCATCGTGTATAATTTTTTTGATTGGTTTTATTTTTTTTCATTAGATTACTTTAAGTTTACATGTTAATGATGTTGAAAAACTAGAAACTCCGATCCATGGAGTTATTAATAAAGCCTAACGTCCACAATTATAAATGATAAGCAATTAATCCCCAAATATTTTTTAATAAATTATCCACCCCTATCACTATATAGATAATGCCTTGAAACTTGGTTTGCATTCAAATTACTCATACCTAGCATTATGAAAGATGCTATAATGTTATATGTGCTTAAATAATTCATAATTAAATTATCCATCTCAACCATTATAAAATAATAATATCTCAAATCTACATGTAAATGCTAATATAACGGCAACCCGCGGTTACTTGGCGCCTGTTGGTATTTGTTAACTTATAGAGAAATATTTATAGATCCGCTAAGCGCACGGATGTCCAAAGAGCATTTCACCCGGGGAGGGTTTTAAATATATATCGTATCCACAAGGAAGATATGACAGGTGGTTCAATTGATTAAAGACAGTGATAGAAGACTAATGAGATTTTGGTAATCAGCATATACTTAAACAAGGTAAGCCAATAATAAATAGCAATAAGGTATATAAGACAGGCGAGAGGCACACACGCAGTGAGTATAGCATAAAACTAATTCCTAGTGAGATTAGGATTGGATTTAAGACAAAGGGACAGTTCTTAGGTAGCATACAAAAACTCTATTAAATGGTTTTAAACAGGCATAGCATAAGATCATATATATATCAAAACCATAAATAAGAATGTGCACCTCAAGATTACTTAAGAAAATCAGAAACGAAACAAAATTAACCCAAGAACCATTATCGACTAGGCTTACATACGGGGATGGATTGCAAAGGACTCAATAGTGCTTTGTCACCACTACGATCTACCACACGACCCGGCATATAAGGTGAATCCGCAAGTAAATTATATCTAAGCACCATGCTTACATACTTTCTACTACCTAGCACACTTTCGAGTAATATACTAGGAGCTCTAATAATAAAAGCGTTGAATTATCATGAATAATGATCATATCAAGTATGCTATGACTAGAATAAAGTAAAATAGACTAATTGCATGCATAATAATGAAATAGCACGAAGGTGTATAAAAACAATAATATTGATTCATAGTAACT